>WHYT01017470.1:590068-603310 GCA_009806455.1 Tetrax tetrax | reverse complement strand
CAGTGCGGGCTCGGAGCGGGGCCGGCGGCGGGAGCGGGCGGGCGGCCGGGGCCATGGGGCGGCGGGGCGCGGTGCAGCGGAAGGTGCCGTGTCTGTTCGTGACCGAGGTGAAGGAGGAGCCGTCGGCCAAGCGGGAGCGCCAGGTGGCTGGGGCGGCCCGGGTCCGGGCGGAGGGAGGCAGGCGGGGCCGCAGTCGCCGCGCCGGGGCCGCGGCCGGGCCGAGGGGGAGTTGCTGGGCCGCGGAGCGGAGCGGAGCAGGGGGGACAGGCGGCAGCAGCAGGAGCGGTAGGGACCGTGTCAGAGCCGGCCGGCCCGGCCCGGCTGCGGGGAGGGAGACAGCCGAGCGGCGACAGCTTTCGCTGCAGGTGCGGAGCGAAATGCAGGGGAGAGGTTTCCGTGGGGCTCCCCGCTGAAAGGCGGCAAAGAAAGGCCGTTTGGGAGCGGTTTCAGCTCTGTCCTGCTCTTTTCCTGACGAGTGCATCTACCCGCAAAGCTCCCTGTCTCAGGTGATCTTTGGAGACTCCTCGTCCGGGCTGTGCGTGATGGCTCCGAGCCCGATGACTGAAATCTGCGACAGCCCTGTGCCGTAGCAGGTACTGAGCAGCAGGATGCCTTTGCCACCTTGCATTCCCCTGCTCTGGGTGTTGCACTAACACAGTGCTGTTGACTTCCAGCTCCAAACTGATGGCTTGGAGCACCAGCTGGTGATGAATCTCTGTCTTAGAGCATTTTTCCAAACTGTCGTGGCTTGAAGAAAGAACAGTGTGTTTCTGCGGGGTGAGAAATGAGCAATATGATACTGGACTTAGAGAGGCCAGCGGGAAGGAGCAAGAATCCGTATGAGAACAAGACAGTAACGTAGCCATGATGAGGTTCTAAAGTACCTGTCTTCTTTTCAGCCATTTAAAGTTTTGGCAACTGAAACTATAACTGAAATGGCGTTAGAGGCAGATATATACAGTGCGATTCCTACTGAAAAGGTGGATGGAACCTGCTGTTATGTAACTCCATACAAAGGTAATAGGAAAGTTCCATATGCAGATTTCCCGTGCTTGCTAGAAGCCTCGTGTTGCTTAGTTTTCACTTTTCTTGTACGATTGCTTGGGTTAGAGGTGTTGTGGCTTTGACTCTGATTAAATATCTTGACCACAAAGTAATAGTTACCATCAACACGGGAGGTGTTTGTAAAGCTGTTACAGATTTTACTCTGTGAAATAGATGACGTGTTTTAAGAGAACATGCCAATCAAGGCATTAGCCCCATTTTCAAATTTCCCGTTAGTGAGTCTTCCTTGCACACTGGACGTGGTACAATAAAGGGTGTCTGATTTCCGTGGGAAGGATTAAAAGAAGTGTGGAGGTTGGCAGGAAGTGAGGAGACTGTGGTTCATTGCCTGACTGGGGTTCTTGCATTGACCTGAAATTGTAAGGCAACCTGGTAAGGCAAAGCTCTACAAAGAGATTCTTAGATTCATATACAGGAGTTAATTTAGGAAAGTAATGGTGTCTTTGGATAGAAAATGTTGCTAGTGACAACTGAGAATTCCTATTGTGCCTTTTGTATAGTTGATTTCAGTAGGGTGTGGTTACCTCAGTAAACTGCTGGTTTTGTCCCTCTGGAAATTCTAGGGCAACCGTATCTGTGGGCCAGGCTGGATCGAAAACCCAAGAAAGAAGCTGAAAAAAGGTTGAAAGGATTCTTGTATTCATTGGCAGATTGCAAAGGTGAGTGAAGATTTCTTTCCTTATTTTTGGCAATGTTAGTTATCTGATGGGAAAAACATCTCCAGTCTAAGAGAGGAGGTGTCAGTGCTCCTGCACCAGTTCTTTTAATGTCACTCTTAATGGTTGTTTGAGAGAGCTTTAAACTAGAATCAGTGGGGGAAGGGCATACCAACAGGATTGCATTGGGTAAGCTCAGAGTTGACATGGCATCCCTGAAGGGTGGCTGTGCTAGTGGGAACATTTACACTGCTCTGGGCAGCGTGGAGTGCTCAGGAGCAGATCTGAAGTTCTTGTACACCGGTGCACACTGTGTGAGAAACAGACAGAGTGAGCTGGAAGCGTTGGTCAGCTCCCAGAGCTACACTGTCATTGGTATTAGTGAGACTGGAGTGCTGGGATGGAGCACAGAGGGTTGCAGTGAATGAGGCTACATCTGGTTGGCGATCCATCACCAGTGATGCTCCTTGGGGTTCTGTTGTAGGGCCAGTCCTGTTGAGTGTGTTTATCAACGATCTGGATGCTGGAGTTGAATGCACCATTAGGAAGTTTGCTGATAATACTGAACTAGGATATGCTGTTGACTCTCTTGAGGGACAAGAGGCCTTGCAGAGGGATAGATTGGAGCATTGAGCTATGATTCGTGGGATGAAATTTGACATGTTAAGTGCCAGATTCTGCACCTGGGACAGAGTAGCGCTGAGAGCAGATATAATTTCTGAAAGGAGTAGCTGGAGAGCAGTCATGCAGAAAGGAGTCTTATGGTGCTGGTTGACAGGAGGCATTGTGCCCTGGTAGCCAAGAGGGCAAACTGCATCCTGGGGTGCATCAAACCAGTATAACCAGTTGGTCTACAGAGGTGATTATCCCACTGTATTCAGCATTGGTGCAGCCTCACCTGAAGTACTGTGTGCAGTTCTGGGCTCCACAATTTAAGAAGGGTGTGGAGGTCCTTAAATTCTTCCAGAGAAGGCCAACAAAGCTGGTGACAGGGCAGGGAGGAATGTCCTCTGATGAGCGGCTAAGATTTGTGGGATTGCCTAGTTTGGAGAAAAGGAGGCTGAGGGGCAACCTCGTGCTCTCTTACAGCTTCCTGAGAAGGGGATGTGGAGAGGAAGGTGGTGACCTCTTCTCCTCCGTATCCAGGGATAGGATGTGTGGGAGTGGTTCAAATCTGTGTCAGAGGAGCTTTAGGCTGATTGTGAGGAAGCATTTCTTTACCAAGGAGGCGGTCAGACACTGGAGCAGGCTTCCTGGAGAGGTGGTCGATGCCCCAAGCCTGTCAGTGTTTGAGGCGTTTGGACAGTGCCCTTAATAACACCCTTTAACTTTTGGTCAGCTCTGAATTGGTAAGGCAGTTGGACTGGATGATCGTTTTAAGTCCCTTCCAACTGAAATAGTCTATTCTATAATACTCTTAGTTAGTTTTGAACTTTTAAACTACTTAAAGGCTACTGTGCTTCTTTAAACCCTCGTAACTGTAGACTGCTTGAGTGTGCCGGGTGTTGATGCTTGTACAAAGTAACTGGTACTGCTGTCTGTAAACCAAGGTTTAGATCAATGGTGTTTTAATACTTGCATTGAAAGATGATCGAAACGTAAAATTGGCTAACAGTTTGCCAAAACCTGTCACATTTATATGTCCAGAATTTGTTTGGAATGTGGAAGAGGATTTCAGGCCTGTTCCGGATACCTGGATCCCAGCAAAGGACATAGAGTTCTCTAACGGCAATCCTTTGCCTGATGAAAACGGACACATGCCAGGTACCTATGATGCAGCACAGGTAAAATGGTGGTGGTGGGGGGTAATCTATTTTTGAAATGAATTAGAATTAGTTCCAGAGTTAGACGCAGTAGTTAACATATTCAGAAAGCAATTGGAATGTCATTCATTCATTGTCCAGAAAGCTTTGTTCCTCTGACACATTGAAAATAATTGCAGTTTGCTGTACAGACGTACAGCGCTTCAGCTGAAGGCACAGTTGTCACGTTCGTGTTCTTCTGGTGTATCTCTGAGAATCGACATACATGGTTTTTCTTGTTATTCTTTGTTTGTAGTTAACTGTGGGTTGGTTGGTTTTTTTTTTAATGCATGTAGAGTTCTAGTGCACATATGATAACTTCAGGTATTTACTTTGGTAAAATGCAGTGTTTTCTCATAGGTTGGGTACCTGTGGAGAAAGCTAGTAAACAGTATTGCTGGCATTCATCTGTTGTAAATTATGAGGCTGAAATAGCACTGGTATTGAAACCCCACGCTGACCCAGGGCTTCTGGAAATCACTCCGGTGCCATTATCAGAAATTTTAGAACAAACATTGGAGCTTATTGGGACTAATATTAATGCAAACCCATATGGTAAGTTTGTATGGTCTGTTCTTAAATACTTTTATTTAGTGGTATTTTTGAGTGAAAACTATATATTTTCTTTGTATGAGTTTTTAAAAAACGTTCTAAGGTCTCAATGTAACCTTTTCAGGAAGGAGAGAAAGAGCTAGCTCAAAGAATACTCACCAGAAATACTCACCTCAGAAAGCTGAGTTGCCATGAGACAATGCCTATTAAACCTCTTTCCACTTGCATATTCTTTAGGAATTACTATAAAAATGCTTTGCTTTAGTCTTTCAGAAGATATTCTGACTGGAAAAGTTGTTTTAAATATTATTATTATTAGAATGTTAAAATTATTTTTGAAGATTGCTTGTTGGTACCTTTTCTTGACTTTTTTTTAACTTGCTTTTCTGATGCTGTTTATAGTCCATTAAAGTAGAAAATTTTATTCAGCCACTTTTTTTTTTGAGTCCCTAGAGTTAGTCTAAGTTGCCATTTTGAGCTATGAAATATTACGAATATTTTTTTAAGGAAATGTAATTTAAGCTAGATTTCTATTGTGGCTTCTCCCTTTAAAAGCCTTATAACAAAAAAAGAGGTATGAGCGCAAGCGCGCTCTAACTTAGGAGCTTTGCTGTTAGGACAACTTGCAAGGATGGATAGGAAAAACAGTAGTACCTGCTCTAAGCATTTTCTTGGAGTGTAAAAGAACTGCAGCAAAAAATTCTAATAGCTCTATTTTTAGATGAAGATTTATGTTGAACAGTCAGTGAAGAAGCAGTGTATTTGTTAGCAGCCTGGCTTAATCTATATTCATAAGAAAATACGCCAGATTTTCAGGAACTGAGATTTGTGCCATTAATCATGATCTGAAGCATGAATTTAGCTAGTTGCTTTATGGTTACTGAGGTGACGACAAGGACTAAGCAGATAACTATAAATCTCTATCTCATGTTTATTTTTATTTATATAAAAAGTTGCATGTGGAGGAGACAGCTACATTTGATACTTACAAGTATATTTAACTGTTCTCTTAAAGGAAGGACAATGCTGTAGCATCTAATAAAAGTCTGTCTTTATAGAATGCTTTTAAGATAGCCGTAATGACAAAAGTGAGGAAGATCTTAAGGTTTTGCACATAACTGGCGGGAAGACTTTTGTTTCTTTTAACACAGGATTAGGAAGCAAGAAGCAGCCCATACATCTTCTTGTACCCCATGGAGCTTTTGAAATAAAGAATCCACCTGCTTTGAAACAAAATGACATACTGTCTTGGTTTGAAGGCTGCAGTGAGGGTAAAGTTGAAGGAATTGTGTGGCACTGCCATGATGGGCGTTTAATCAAGGTAAATACAGAGATGGACACATGGAAAGCACTAGAATAACCTATAATATGTGAAGTATGGTGAGATGTTTCACTTTTCCAAATTCTTTAGTAGTAAATGTTCTCCTAGCAAATCAGGTGACAGTAGAATTAGTCAAGCTGGTGAATCACTACAATGACAACATATTAAACTTTTTCGTTATGTATGTGCATTATGATAATATCTTAAAGTAATTGAGAACATAAAAGAGTATTTGCTTGCCTCTTTATACGAATCATTCGACATTTTATAGCTTCATTCTTTTATTAAAAAAAATTCATTTCTTGTAATCTTGACTTCTAGAACAAGTATTGTTAGTAAGAATGTGATATTTGATTAATTAGCAAGTTTCTAGTGTTTCTGAAGCTGTGGAGGACACCTTGGTTCTGGTTTGCCTTTTGTGCTTCATTGTTACTCATGTTGTTCAGATTACTGATTAATAAGTGCTCTAACACAGAGGGTCCTAAAATTAAAGCACACACCCTGCCACCCCCAAGTTGGGAACTGTTGGGCTACCATATCAAAATCTCTTAATTGATCTTATTTCTTCTTATTTTAGCTCCATCGCCATCATCTTGGTTTACGTTGGCCACTTGCAGAGACATACCTGAATTCTCAGCCTGTTGTAATTTCTTGTAACAGAACTAAATATGACTGCAACTTTGAACCAAAGAGTTTGTTTCACCATTTTTCAAACTTGGATGGTCAAAGATTTGACAGACTCAAAGATATCAAGTTTGGTGCTTGAAATGATTTTCCTCTTTTAAGTTAATTGTCGTACGCATTGCATTTCCTTTTGCATTTGTCTACCACAGAACTCTTTACAAATCATCTTCTAAGTTTCTCCTAAATGACTAATTTTATGTAATGAGAGATCCGACATCGAGAGCAGAGATCTAGCTTTCACCATCTTTATTTTCAGTTCTGAAAAAATCCTGAACTTTTGAACCTGTTTGTGGAAACTGTTAAAATTAAGTGTAAGAGGTATATTGTCTAACACTGGCTGGTCCTAATAGGTAATGAATGCAATCAACTGTAAAAGTTCCATAGGTTGCACTTCTGTAAGTATAATTATTAGGACACCTTTATGTAGGATTCAGATTTAGGATGTAGCTGTTTCTTAACAGCAAAGGAAGTATTTCAGGTGGGACCAGAATTAGTCCTGAAATTGTATAATTTTTTTTTAAAGATGTAACAGTTTTTTGGGGGGGAAAACTTTTCACTGTATTACTTAACGGGTAAGCTGCAGCATTATGCTATTACTTGAAAACCTGATTAAGCTATATCGTACAGGTATTTCCCCTATTTTAGGACAAAAAGAGTAAATAATAGAAAGTATACTAAGTCTACTTTGGAGATCCTTAGTAATTAGAGACATGACTGGGCTTAATAATTAACCCATTTTCAGATTGCATCTCAATTAGGAAACTTCATCAAGGGCATATTAAGTAAGATGGCGTATAAGTAATAAAGGTGAGACTGCATGATAGTTCCAGTTGGGTTTATTTTATTTGTGCTATAAAAGTACACATCCCACATCCCCCCCCCCCAACATACACAAAATAAAAAAATAATTTATCTACAAAAGTGCTATTAGTTTGGTGGAAATACTATAACTTTATTTTCATGTAATTGTTCTTGGATTTTCTAAAATTGAGGTAAAAATAACCAGAGATGTAACAACACACATCCAGTGCACTGACCCTGAGTCCACAGTTTAGTACAATAGCACGAGACAGCAAGAACAAATTACATAGTTTTACCAATCTGGAATTTACCATATTTAGCACATTTTAAGAGTTTCTCAACTTTTAGGATAAGTCCAAGGCTTCAACTTCACCTGACACCTGTTTATTACCCAAATTATTGTTCTGAATTGAAATTTAATATTGCAAAGGAGTTGGGAGAGACAAAACTTTATTTTGACTGGTGTGTATAAATACTGAGCATAATCTGTTGACTAATCCAATTCTGCACTCTTGGGTATGTGCCAGACTATTGTAACTTTAATAAACTTGTATAATTCCAAGATAAAAACAGACAAATAAATCAGTATTACATAGCTGCCTTGGAATTTGTTTTCTGTGTCAGTACTGAGGATACTAAACACTAGCCTAATCAACAGAAATGTTGCCTGAGCTATCCACTTGCAGGCCAAACTCTTCAGAAAGCTGCTTTAATCTCTCTTCTAAGATAATATTTTTTTTCACTTCTTCATTGTAGTTATATTTCAGATCCTCAATTTCTTCAAAAAAGGAATGGTCAAAGTTTTCTAGTTCTCTTCTCAGCTTTTTTGTTTCTTCCTATTAAAAAGAATGAAGGAGTACTTTATCCAGAACTTAGGAAGTACGTGACAACAACAGCTTTTTTTTGCCTTTTTCTGAAGAGGCTAAATTATGAGAGAATAAGCATGTTCTCTAGAGACACAAACATCTACCTAAGAACAGCACATTCACTAGCAATAAAACAGGCTTAGCATAATGTTTGTCATTAAATATTAGTTCAGATATCAAAACAGCTCTTTCTAGCTAACCATAACTTTGTTCGTTATCTTGCCTGGGATGATCCTTGCAACTCACTTGCAATTGCTGTTTTTCCAACTCTGAGGCTTTCAACTGTGTCTGGAGGTCAGCTACTTCTGCCATTAACTTGTCATTCTTTTCCTTCTCTACAATTTCATTATGTCCTGTAGAAATAATTTGTTATGAAATTTAAGGTGAAAATCAATGACATGAATAATCTTGTTACAGTAATTCTGTATTTCCTGAAAACTGAAACAATTAAAGTTTATAAGTCCAACTGGGATCAAGAGCCACCAAAAATTCAGGTCATCTAGGCTTTTCTTCAGCTCTTGTACAAATTAGGTGGTGGTGTCAAGCTGCAGCGACTGAATGCAGTACTCCAATGGCCAGTCTATTAGCATGCTTCTGAGAAATATGACGTGTAAAGTTGCTCTGAATTAAATACAGTAATTTGGAAATAATGTAGAATAAGGATCTTGTTGATCATATTCATAATTTCAAAAGGGTTATTTTTTTTCCCCGCTTATAAGGCAATGCGTTGCTCTGTAGTGCTCTGCTTTTCCCATGGGACTGATGCCTGCTAAGTCTTAAATCATTCACAAAGCTGGAAGCAGATGATGCCCATTCTCTCGCAGCTTGGAACCCAAGGCCAAAGGTACAGGCAAGAGGGTTTCACTGAATGAATGACATCGTACAAACAGTGGCGTGAACTACACCTCTTCTTGGAAAGGGAAAAATCTTACAGAAATTACAGCCTGTTGTTCACGATAATTAGTTACAGAGATTTTACTAACACTTCTCCATAAAAAGCTTGTATAAGTACTCAAAAATCCAAGACCTCCTTCTTTGAGTTTCACTGTTCTAGCATTAATATAATTCAAATAATTCTGGAGATTTATTCTCATTTTGCACACACCTATTAGGTAAAAATAGTTTTAGGCCCAAACCACAGGAAGAACTTTATTTTAGGTATTGAAAATTACTACCGATTGCAGGACCGTCACTTGTGTATGTATGTATGCGGTGCTTATAATCCTCCACCTGCTGAGCTAGTTCTTCTTTTTCTTTCTCTAATCGATTATTAGTTAATCTGGAATATAAGACAATGTTAGAATAATTTTTAAAAATTACTAAAATATTTTCAAGTATAAAAATAAGTAACTAAACATGGGCAGTGCCTGATCATCCTTACTTCATATACATTGGCTGAGGTATTTATTTAGTTACTTAAAAGCACATTACCTTAAAAGCTGGAGCTCCCTGATGAGGCTTTGCTCTGTGCTTGCACCTTCAGGAGAGTGTTTGAGAAGCTCAATCTTAAAAGAAAAGTTAAGAAAGGTTTACTCTTAAAAATAATATCTTTGGATAAAGCAGTTCAGATGGAGTTCTCTGATACAGGATTGAAAAAAGAATTAAAATAATATTAAAGATGTAACCAAGTACTTACTAGGTTATCACAGAGAAAAAAAAAAAACACCCAAGTGTTCATCTACTGACAGTTTTCCACAAAGCTAATTATCTACAACTTTTTTAAAGCTAGTAGAGATCATTGCTACATATTTCATGAAGGGTGAAGAAAAAGTATTAAAAAGTTAGATTCACAAAAAAAGTTAGACACATAGCTATATTAGCATAATTTATACATATGCTTAAGGAAGTGATATGCCCAAATAATTTGAGTGCTTTAAAAACACTACTGATGTGCTTATTTACATACCTAGGTGTCAGCCTAAGTTCTATTTATTGAAAGTATTTACGTGCTTACGTAATATATATGACTTCCGATACTGAAAATTGTGTATTCGATACCTTACCCTGAGAATGGCCAGTACAAGATGTCTAGGGAAGAAAACCAGGCACATACTAATAAATGAGAAGATGGAAGCTAATCTAGGTGGAAAGTCTTAGGGCTACATCTCAGGAGTACTTAAAGGCCAAAACTTGACATATCTTTTCAAAGGTATCCGAGTTTAAAATTCATCAACTCTTCCATGTGCGAAAGACATTGTAAGACTGCGTATTAAGAGGCCATATTGGAAACAGGCATGAAGATTCCCTTTAGGATGGCAAAGTCAATCCCCCAAAAAAGACCTGGAAGGAAGAGGGAAGTCTCTGCAGCAAACTCACTGCGGAACAAGCCAGAAAGATTTTAAAACCATTTGAAGCATCTGTACCTACAGCCTTTCATGAGATCAATGAAACTGTAATTCAAAAAATCCCTACAGACAAATACAGTAGAAAAAAAAATTTCCCCTAAGACCGTAAGTCAAGAATATATATTGATAATATGTAGTAAACCTCATTAATTGGCTAAAATATGTAAATGTACAATTATGGCGACTAGGACTGAAAACACCTCTAGAAGCATGGATGGGAGAAAAAAAAATGTACTCTGCCAATACAGATGTTAGAAAGAAATTAATATTACGCACTCTATTCTGAGAATCATCTGGCTGAGTTTTACTCACTTGTTCTTTTAGGTCTCGTAAGTTTTTATCAGCATTCTGTTCACGCTCTGTTGCTTCCTGAAGCAGCCGTTTAAGGTCAGTAATGCTTTGGGTTTTTTTAGCAATATCCATTTCCATTTCCTTTAGCTTAGTTTCTTGCAACCTGGTAGTATTTTTATTTAGAAAAAAAAAGATAAGAACAAAAGCTAATACTTTTCAGAAATTGAGTTTAACATTTAGGAGATCAAATGCTAAAATATGTCTGGGGCATTGGCCTTGAAGTAATCACTGGTCTTATTTAGAAGTGAGCTGGAAGAAGCGTAATGAAAATATATTTTTCATCTTAAAATAAAGGCTTTTCCAAATGTTACACCTTTGTGGATCTTACTTTGTGTCTACACTTTATTAAAGGGGGACTGGAATCTATCCACGGTATTGCAAATAAACCCCAAACTACTAAAAACATGCACGTCTCTTATTGATGCAGTGTGCATACTAGTCAGGTCTTACTTCAGTGTCATATCTTTGTCAGTATTTTTCTTATGATTTAATAATTTATGGAAAATATTAGTGTACCGAGAAGAGGGCTAATACAGATACAGAAGGTGAAGACTCCAAGGGCAAAAATGTTCTGCAAGAAATTATGTTTGCCCTGCAGTAACAGCAGTCTGAGAAAGATTCCCTTTTGCTTTGAGCCATACAAAGCTACAAAAAGTTTTTTGTAGAATCATTGAAATGTTGGTTGAAAGGTGCCTCTGGAGATCATGCAGTCCAATCTCCCATCTGAAGTGAGTTTCAGATAGCGCTACCATCTCCAACATCTCGCTACCTGCCAAAGAGCCTTCCACAGGATCACTTGGACGACACTTTTGTCTGCCCTATCAAATACTTTCTGTTACCACACACGTGCTTTGGAAGATACACTGGTGAGGTGGATTGCATGTTAAAGTGCCCCAATGAGCTCCTCTAGGTTAGCAATGTCTTAATGTTATTCACTTCCTTTAAAATCATGTTAAAGTAAATGCAAATAAAAGGTTTTATTCATACCAGTTGAAATAGGCAAGCACCATTAGGCACAACCATGTATTTTGTCTATCTACCCACAAGTACCTACCCGTATCAACTAAACAGAACTAAGTAGGAACGTTTTTCAAAGAGGTGAAGGTACTAAAAGAAAGACTATATTCAAACCACTGAGCTAATATAAGGGCCTGCCATCATCACTGCATATTCCTGTCCTCCTCCTGCGGCTGGTAGCCAGTTTTGCCTGCCTTCCTTACACTACATGTGGCTACCACCAGACCTTGCACAGAGGAGACATTTTACCTCACCACAGAGTTAGAGAAAAGGTTAAAAAAAAATGAATGGCTTTCTGAAGTCTCCATGAAGTGAAACAGCTCAGCAATATGTCAGAGAAGCACTACAACTCTGCCAAGGGATCCTGTGGCAGTGCAAGACTGGGAAGTGAGTAAAAATCTTGGACATCAGCAGATAAATTGTTCAACAGTGGTCTGACCTAAGATGAAATCAGAAAAGTCTCTCTCCCGTCCAGCTGATTTTCTGCCCTAATAAGGTTGCTATCAGAGGTTCTGTTTTTGTAGGTACCTTCCATTCTGTTTGCAACTATTAAGGAATACTTTTGTAACATGTCATCTTATTTAATCCTGAGGTCATTCAGGAGTCCAGGACTAAGTATTTCCTCCTCAAAATTTACTATCTTTCATTCTTACACAGGATACAGGCTGTTTATTTCTCTTAATAGCATAAGCACTGTTTCATTTTCTTGTCCTTTTCTGAGATGGCAGTACAAGAGATGCTATCCAATTATAAACTCTTGCCTCAAGGAGGGTAAAATTCTTTCTCGTCCGCTTTGATGAATCACGGGCATGTTTCATGTCAATATACCTTATATCAAACTTCATACTCTATATCAATCTGTTCATTATTAAACATGCTATTGTGACATATAACTAGCATCTTTGTGCGTAGTTCATCATTGAAAACACGTGAAACAAATGCTTTTTGGACTGGCAATGGTTTTGGGGTGACTGTTTGCCAAAAATAATTTCTGTAAGCAAGCCACAAAACACAGAACTAAACAGCTTGCTTCTAGCAAAGAAATGAATGCAATTAAAGTTGTTCAGACAGTAGAGGCAAGATGTCCAGCCTGTATAAGTAGGCTGTCATAGAAAAGCATCTGTACAGATAAATTAAAATTAAAATTGTATGTATCTTGCAAAGCAGAAATCAGTGTCATAAACCTGTTTTCTTTAGTTTGTTCCACATTGAGTGATGCAAGTGATACCTGAATTTTAAAACAACTGACAGGTAACTTTCAGATAACTTACTGGTAAAGAATTGTAGTCATTTACTATTATTAACAAATCAAAAATAATTTTTGATGTTGATTTGATTTCAAAGTCTAAGTTTTATCTAAAAATCTAGGAAATGGTGATTCCCACACTTCATTTTTTATATTGGAAAAGATAATCCAGTGCTAGTTCTCTTGAGTTTTTCTCCCTTCTTCTACATATAACAGGATCAACTAGCTGACTGCAATTAGCTTTCAGAGCCTTCAGAACATGAAGGATCTTTAGCTATGCATACATGTCCCAAGGAGTACAGAAATCCCAGTGGGTTTTCTAACATAACCTCTGCACATTCACGTGGTTAAATGTAGACTCAGACGCAGCGAAGCTGGAAAACGCAGGTTGCTGGCTTCCAGTTTTTGGTTCAGATTGTCATCCCTGTGGAAAGGTATGTATACATATATATACATATATATACATACATACATACATACATACATATATATATATATATACACACACACACACACATACATACATATATATATAA
>WHYT01017470.1:569744-589750 GCA_009806455.1 Tetrax tetrax | reverse complement strand
ATTAAAAAAAAAAAAAAAAAAAAAAAAAGACACCATAACCAGTAACTAATGGACTTAAAGGGATGCACTACAAGAATCATACCTTTTTCAGTTCTTTGCGCAGCCTCTCATTTTCAGTAATGACTTTTTCCATCCCTTTGGTTTTAGATTCATAATGCGTACTCAGCTGGCCCTCCAGACGAAGTTTCATTTTTTCTATTTCAGACTAAATGTCAGTTTGTTAAAACACATACACATGGCTTAGTAGAAAAATTCAGATTTCCATTTTTAAAGCACAGCACAGTTACAGCTACCTAGCACAGTGAACATAATATTTCATCACATATTTAAATATATCCTTAAGGTACAGAGTACCTTGACATAAATCATGCAGTATGGTATGCCAAAATGAAGTTTTCCTTTTCTGTTCTATATGTTTCAAATTTGGTATTTTTAAAACATTTTTGTGCCACCAATGTCAAAAGCAGGCTTGCTGCTCCATTTTCCTACTAACTTGCATATAAACTGCTATTTAAATATAGCTAGTGGACATAAATCAGTACCTTTAGCCTCTCATTTTCCTGTTCAAGACCAAGTAATTTCTCATTAGAAACCACAGCTGGAGCTTTTTTCAGATCTTCATTTTCTCTTTGGACTCTCTCTACAACCTTTTTCATCAAACCAATTGTTTTTTCCAATTCTGGGACTGTCTTTCCACTTCTACCAGCCTACAGAGAGGGAAGAAGAAAAAGTAAAAGGAAGTCAACGGTTCATCGTAACATTCTGACATACTCCAAATCTTACATTATTGCTTATTTTCTCATTGCAATTTATATTTATAAAAAATATGTTATATTTTGGTGTGACTTGAATCCTAAAATTTCTTGCATACTTAGCTCCCCAAGACATCTAGTGATATATTCCCCCTCAAAGTCAACATATCAGCTCCTTATTTTCTGTGTTACCCAAGAAAGCTGCAGTGAGTCTCAAAATCTGCTGTACTTTATGAACTAAACTAAAACATTAGGAAAATAAATTAAAGTACTACCTTTTTTTTATTTTTGTTTTTCTTGTAGAGCAATTCCCTGATCCAACAGACCTGCAATTACTTGAATGCTAATACTGTCTGAGGGGGGGAGAAAAGAAAAAAAAAAAAAAAAAAAACCAAAAAAAACCCAGAATGGCTGGGAGCTTGAGGAGGTAAAGAGGGCCATGTTTTAGCAACCATACTTCTGCTGGATTAAAGTGACAGAAGAACTACATCTTAAAGCATGAATAAATCTTCTCCCTTTCCCAAGGCTTTTATTCTCATTGCAGAGTGATAAATTAATAAATAAATATAGGGGGAAAAGCTTGTAATTTCTCCATTTTGCTTCTTTCACTACATTAATTTATAAGGTCGAAACGCTGTAAAAGGGTGTTCAAGTGCATTTATGTTTCTCATCATCTTTGTAGCGACTGTTTTCCTCAGCAATAATAATTCAAAGATGCTACTGTTTCTAGTTCTGGGCCCATGAAGTACCTCCTTTACTTTCTACAGAGGTAAGGAGCACAGTACAGTGGAAAATGGGGAAGATTTTACTCCCTGAAGCTCCCTACATAAACCTATATAGTGACCAAGTTTTGGAAGTAAAAATGACTTATTCTTTCTTCTCTAAAATAATTGGAGGGATTAAGAGCTTTGTGATGGTACATAGGGGAGTTAAAGGAAAACCTCTGTCAGATCCTGGTGCCTGAAAAAGGAGGAAGATTCAGAATTTGTTGCCTCCTCAGAACCTTTGCATGAAACAGTTTTATAAACTAAACTTCCTTATTCAAAAACTACCACTGCATAAGAGATAGCCAGATGCACATGCAAGGTACAAGTAAAAGAATGGGAAATACACAATTTTTCCAAGTACCCAGAAGTAGAACTCATTCTGCTTGTAAGCTGAAAGAACTAGGAAGGCACTTAAGAGCTTTTATTAAGTCAGCTTCTTTTAAAAGGTCACACAAATAGTTTGACAATTTAGTGGCAAGAGAGATATAGAGCATTGCTGAAGCCTTTTTTTTCCTGTAACTTCTGAAATACTGCTCTATTAAAGTAGCTGACAGTAGCTCGAGTAAAATTTAACTGTATCATCTTGCATAATACAACAAACAAAAAACTTCACTTACAATTTTCAACATCTGCATCAAATAAAAAATCCTATCTTTTAAATCATAAAGGTGTAACTATATTATGCACTTATGTAGACATGAACATAATTTTCATTATTAGGGCTGTAACTCCTATTTTTTGTACAAATACGTTTCGGAACATAACTTTACTCCAAATGACAAAATAAGGCCATGATAGTGCAAATATTTAATACTGTAGCTCTAGTGGTTCTAATGGTCCTATTAACTGAATTTCATTAATTTATTATAGCGCTTTGGTAATAAAATAAAAAAGTAACAACAATTTCTGTTTGCTTTGGGTTGATTCCAAATAATTTAGCTTTCATAAAACATTGCTTTTTTTTTGTCTTTCAGTTTCATTTAATTATGATGAAAAACGCTGTTACAATACTTACCCCTCTAATGCTGCCCAGCTTTCGTTCAATGTCTGCTTTCTCTTTTTTGAGAAGTTCACACATTTCTTTTAAGTCACCTACTTGGTCCTAGAAAAACAAAGTAATAAGCAACTTATTTAAATTTCAAATTGAGGTGAACAGAAACAAAATTACAGTTGGTTTACTCCGAAAAACGTAAAGAGAAAGCAATTTCCCATCGCAATGACATTTTTCATCATTTCTACCAGCCACTCAATCTTCTCATCTTCCATAAAGTTATGAAAAACCTACAGTATGTACAGAAAATACATCCATTTCTTTTTAAGCAATTCCCTAACCGCTGTCGGGGTAAAGGGGACTAAAATTAAAAATATGTTACCTTTAGTCTTGGCAAATCTTTATTGGCCTGCTCTAGCTGGAATCTTAGCTCAACATTTTCAGATGACAATCTTAAATTTTCCTTCAAAACCTCTTGTTCTCTTCGATAATGATCATCTGATCCTATTCCTGATGTCTTGAGGAAATGGAGGGAAAAAATTATTAAGTCGTAACGCACTAATCGTTGTATCAGTTCTAGCTGATCAAGAACAACAGAGAATTAGTATTTTTCACAAAAATAAAACAGATGACAGTTGTTTTACCACTTTTGATCTAATCTCCTCTGACTTTAACTTTTTCTCTTACATTTTCTAAACTTGCTTAATCTTTAAGGGAAGTTTACAAATCAGTATAAACCAGTAAAAATTTTGTAAAACAAAAACTAACTCTCAAACTATTGTGTAGAAATAAATCCCAAAGTCTAAAAGACAAAAAAGCTGCTGAGTGTATTAAGCTGTGACACCGTACCTGGGAACAGCATCTCATTTTAAAGACCTATTCTGATATGTTTACTAAGTAGTACATGTGGCTTAAGGAATTTCACTGAAGTCAAACAGATCACAGAGCACATCAGGAAGAGTAGCATATAACTCTTATAATATAAGCATATAACTCTTAGTCTGTGAGTTCCTATAATCTTAAGTCTTTATCCATGGAGGCTAGTAAATTCTATTACATAAAGACTGCTTTGCATGCCTTATACTGCCAATTCATATGTATATAGTAAATTATTATGCCTGACTAGTAACAAGTAAAATGTTTCGATGATAGAATAATCAGCAATTTTTACTTAATGTAATTACAGAATCAATCGTATGATCCATTAATTTATTCCTATGATTTTTAGTGATTAAGTATTTGCTTCAAGAAAACATATTTTTTCTTAATGTAAATAATAACACATCATAAATCTCTTAAAGAAAGAATGTCATCAACTCGCTGCATGTATCATTGGGATTATGTGTAAACTTTCTGGACCAAAGCTTCAGAATTGACAGTAGCTTACTTGTAAGCTGACATGCATGCCTATCACGAAAGCATAAGGTTTGCTTTATGGACCACTTGGTGACTACTTTAATATCCCTGCAAACCATGCATGGGAAACCACTGCATTACCAAGATCAAACTATTCTATTTCTACACCGTTTATACAGAAGAAATGCTAGAGGACTGCTACAGTATCAAACCTCGGGCATTTCACAAAATTCTGGGGTTGTTTCAACCCTCTCTGTACCACTTTGGTAATTTTCATGTTTATCCTCTGTAGTGTGTTGATTCATTTCATTATTCACATTTATTATTTCTGCTTCATAGTCATTAGCTTGGTTAGAAAGTTCCCCCGAATCAGACTGATTGCAGCTCATTCTGTCAGTATCAGGCTCTTCCACACTTTCTTCTTTATCAATATTTGATTGCTTGAGTATTTCTTGCTTCCTGTCCTCTTCTTCAAATTCCTCATTAAGTTTTCCATTTTCAGATTGGGTTACATTTCCTTGGTTTTCACTGCAGTTCTCTTCATCAGCTTCAGCTATATTTTTGTTTTCCAGTCCTTCCCTAGAAATACCTGTGTCCTTGCATTTCTCACTATCTTCAGGCTGCCGTTCAAGAGACACTTCTGTGCTTGCCTCCACAGTAGCCTCGTGGCCTTCATTACTCATGCTGCATGCTTGCATGCCTGCTTCCTCATCTATTTCATTGCCATCAGTAATGCTATGATTAGTCTGATGCTTGATTTTGTCCCTATTTGAAACAGATTTCTTTTGAAGGGAATTCAAATACTTTTGTTTACTGATAGGGACGGACTTGGTCAGTTCAGTTTGGTCACATATACTCTGATTCAAGGTGCAGATAGAATGAAGCATGAAAGAAAAGCAGAAGACAGTAAAACAAAACAGGAAATAAAGAAACCTAGAATGTACTGACAAATATATTTCTTGAAAGATTAAGAAAACCTAATAATACGATATTTGCAATATAATGGACCTTGTAAAATCATGACACAACAAAAACCACCTGATGTAACTGAAATGCAGCTCAGTATTTCCCCAAACTCTGTGTATCCCAAACTTTCAGACAATATGGAATATGGAAGTAGTCTCTCAGTTGCAGACTCACACATTTAAAAATATATATCCTGTATTTCTCCACATATGCTACGATGTTAACTATTTCAGCTTCCATCTGTAGAACACAGAAACCGTAAGTTTGAGGTTTTGGGGATTTTGGGGGCTTTATTTTGTTGTGTTTTTAAGAAACATTAAAAGCTGAGTATTTCACATCCTGTTCTGGAATACTATAATTTGAAATAAAACCAGCTAAATGACACAGAATACCAAATGGATTACCAATATTTTTGTTAAGTAGCTGCGATTCCTCTGGTAATATGGTTACATTCTTAACCTACCGAGGGTCTAGAATACATCTCTCTCGAACACTGTCTCTGCAATGCATGAAGTTTTTCCTGAAGGTATTGATTTTTGAAATGTAGTTCTTCTACAACAGAATCTCGTGGGATTGCTTGCTGTGTTCTACATCAAAAAATTAATCAAGTCAAAACTTACAAATGACAATTAATGCAGAAAAACATCACTTAAGGTAAAAAATCCATGAACTTCTGGATTTTCTAGTATTACTGGGCTAGTTATTCTAAATCAATGTTAGCGATATACATTATTTCAACTAATCCTTGTGAATAGGAAGTACTTACTTCGGCAAAAGGAATCTACGCTTTAGAGATATGTACAGCTTCTATTACCCAGGTACACTACCCACTGCGATGGTGGATATACTGATTAAGAATCCACTCCCTAACTGCAACTTCACCGTTCAAGTAACTTTCACCAACTCTAAATTGTAATTATAATTTTACACAATAGGAGGCAGATGTTTTTCATATTATTTAGCATTTTAGATAATGAACCATATTCTCTGAATATGTGCAACTGCTCCCAAGTAGCTTTAACTTTGCTCACCACAGACTCAAAAAAATATTTCTGAAACTCCCATGTGTTCTTTTTTTCCTTATTGAATCAATTGCTCTAACAAAGACTACCTATCTCCTTCTACAGATTTTTTTTGCCATTTAGATTTTTTAGTTTTTACAAATTCTTTTAAAATGCTTCTCACCTCATGTGAGCAACTTCATTTTCTAGATCTAGATTACGTTTTCTTAGTTCTTCCAGTTCTTTTTCAGTCTCTGAGGCTCTTACTCCGACAACACGGTCAACAGTTACACCAGTAGTTTTCATTTTTTTCTGTAGAGTAATTTTCTCTTTTTCAGTCCTGTAAAATCCAGTAAATTTAAATTTAAAACTATATTTGTTAACTTGCTTTCTTTAGCAGAAATACTTCCTGTCTTAAAGAATCCACATTTGCAATGTATTTGCTCACTGAACCACACTCCCTTTTCTGTTTAATAAGGTTACTTTCTAGACAGTAAAGCTTCATTAAAAAAAAAAAACCAAACAAAAACCAAACCAGGAAAAAAAAATGAACATTAAGCCAGTGCCATGCACGTCATAAATCACTTGCTGGTCTTGACTGTGTTATATGTGAAATTCATCTAAAACTTACTAAGAATAAATGCCATTTTGCAGCAATTTCAAACAATCTAACAACAGCTACAATTAGCACCACTGCTTCCTTTTTCTTCTGCATCTTTTATCAGTAAAACCCTGCCATTACTTACGGAAGTAAACATAACATTTGCAGAGGGTTTGTGTATATGTTTGGTTTTTTTTAAAGGCTTCCATCTCATAATCCTAGAGCCATCCATGCTGCAGTAGCACTACACAGAACAGTACTGTACTATCCAATCCTAGCAATCTGATTAAATAACACAGCAGTGAGAAACAGCCTGTCTTCATAAACTGCTATTTGTTTCACGGCAATAACAGAATGCTGGATACAAGAAGCATAATAAAGGACTTCAGTTTTATTCAGAGACAGTTTCTTCTAATAAAGGTTTTTGGCTTCTACAAGGGAAAGGATACCAGAGGATTAGCCTGCTGCTTGAAAATTAACTAATCCTTTTAATGTCAATAGCAATGTCAAATTCTAGACATCAATCTTATAAACATAATGAACTGTTATAATTATTATGTGGCAAACATATTTGAATTTCCCTTATGTTATCATTTTGTAGCTGAATCTATTAAAACCAACTTACTTGGTATAAATTTCCTTCAATGTATTCAACTGTTTGGCTAAAGCATCTGCTTCTTTTTCTTTTTCCCTTAGTTTGTTCCGCAATCCTTCCATCCTGAGTTGCCATTTTTTACCTTCTTCCCACCTAATTATTTCCTCCTTGGAGGTCTGTGAAGTACATAAACAAATTATATACTTGTTTTTGAATTTTTTTCTTAAAGCAAGGGGAACACTTTAGCAAACCAAGAATGATACATCCTTCATTTATCAATTTAAAACATGAAGCCATAGCAGGCAGATATTATTACCATCCGGTAAATAGCAGGCCCAGCTGGATAACCAAAGTATGCTATAGTGACTGGTGGATAAAGCTGATGCAGTTTAATGCTATTACCAAATTCTTCCTTAGCTTTCAATTTTACAAGAGTGACACATTTTATGAAATTAGAGGTGCTAGTGCAATGTAACCTTTTACTTTGAGTTACAGTTAGTGAAGACGACAGGTTAAAGCAAAAGGAGTGTTTTTCTATGCCAATTTACAGCAGATCTGTCTTCTGCAGCTCACCAGGAGTTTATATGCCCCTGCTGCACATCTCTGAGAAATGGAATCTCTACTTAAAGTTACAATTCAGTAACTTTAAATTATACATCAGTTAAAACTTGTACCTATGTGATCACAGATGGCTACTAAAAAATCACAGTCAATATTCCCGTAAGAAATTTTTGTGTTAAATTAAAAAATTGGACTTTTCACTTCTCCAGCTAGGGTCTGTATTTTAATTAGAAGCGTAAGTGCAGACCTAGAGTAATATTTAATATCATAAATAGTCCGAACGTTATTATGCAAGCATGCTCTAATATCCCAGTATACTTTATGATTACTATGACAAGGCAGTAATTAGTTACTGAAGTAATAAACTAACATGCAAAAATCCAAACAAAAAAAACCCTGGTAAAATGAACACATCTCCAATCACTCACAAACTCTTGTATGTGAAGATCACTATTGTGAAGAATAATCTCTTATACAGAGATCATCCCTTTTAGATTGACTCTTTTGCTCCTACTTCATGTTTTTATCATTGCATTGATTTCGCAAACGCACATTTGACAGCGCTTGTAATGAATCTTTAACTCTACAAAAAGGGCAGGAAAACATTAATATACCAGTACTAAGCAACAAGAACAGTAACAAAGAGCACGGGAAAATGAAGAAATTACAGTCATAAAACTGCTTTTCTTCTCATCAAGTTGGTTGGTTGGGTTTTTTCAGAGGCAACAGGGACAGCTGAACTGCCTAAACCTAGGCTGATGATGTCTTTCAAAGACACGATCTAAATATCACATACCTTGTCTTCTCTTACACCTTTTTTTTCTGTTTCTTCACACTTCTTCTCGAGTTCACTTTCCAGCTTTTTAATTTTTTTCTGAAGTGCATCTATCAGATTTTGTTCATCAGCTTTGCTCTGAAAAATTACAATTTTTCACAAATGTAAAGTTTAGCTACCACTAACTAAAAATAAGGGCATGGTAGAACTAGTTTACAACCTAAATGATCTTTTAAAAATTATCTTTAAATTATTAAAGTATTGGAATGTAACTTTGGATTCTAAACTGAATAATCAGGAGCAATCAGCTGAATTAAAAAGAAAACTTGAACAATTCTACTATAAATCCTTTACTTTTCTTCTGAGAGGGGAAAGAAGGACAGCCAGGAAGATCACACAATTCCATTTTTCAAAGAAGCTTTGAAAGTGGTAATTCAACTCCTCAGACTCTTTCAAACATGTTTCAAGGAGCAAGTATTTTTCAGTCTCTTCTTTTTATTTGCTTCCAACAGCAAAAGCTAATAATAGCTCATATGTAATCCAGCTGATGAGCAAACATAAATTTTAAAATCAATTGTAAGTCTCAAAGCCTGCCAAAAGTATTTAATCTTCCCCTTCCACAACCAACACATCTGTGCAGAAACTTGACCAAGATTGAACATATTTTTAAAAATCACTTCTACCTGAATGCTACTGCTTAGCCTCCTAATCCGTTTCTTCAGTTCTTCATTTTCTTTTTCCATTTCATTTTTTTCTCTCAAAATTTTAGCAAATGCTTTTTCTTTCCTCTGAAGTTCTTGGTTCAGCTCATCCCTTTCATCAGACAAAGCACTTTCCCTGGTTTTACTTATTTTAAGGTTATCTGTAAGTTTCGTAATCTGATTATTTAATTCCTCTATCTGCATCTAGATGAAAACAAACAAACAAACAAACAAAACAGCAAACCCCTCAAATCAGGATTATCAACAATGCAACAAAGCAGTACAATGGTAGTACCTAGTACTCACTGTAAGCTCCTTTGTTTGTCTGTCAACAATCTCCTGGACATTCATATATGCCTCTTTTTGTGATGCAGCAGAAATAATCTGCTGCTCAGCATTAGCAGTCATTTCTGCTCGGAGTTCCAGAAGTGCTTTACTCAAAGCCTAAAAATAATAAATTCAATTTATTTTAAGTGAAGCAGTTGTTAATATGAAGATTACAAAACAAGAAAAGGCAATTATATTTCACTATGTTATATTATGCAATTACATTCAATCTCCTGCTGTACTATACATAAAATTCTTAAGCATTTAGCAACATTAAACATTTATGTGACACAGGGATTCATTTTTGTTTACTAACTTTCTGCTGCTTCTCTTTTATGGCTAACTGGCTCTTCAGCTGTTCCACCAGGTTTTTCAGTGTTGCTGTGGGCGCTCTATTATTTGCTTCTTTTTGGACCTCTAGTTCAGCCTTTACGTTTGCTAATTCCTTTTCCATCTGAGATAACATGTTTCTCAATGCATTTGATTCATCTTTTAGTTCTTCCACATCAACTCTATGCTTTTCCTGAAGCCTAACAAAAAATAAGCATTAACAGGGTACACTGCAATAATTAAGTTAGTAAACTCCAGATAAATAACAAAGGGCATGATGTTATATTTTTTATTATCGTTAAAGCAAATGACACATAGATTTGGAAACAGCAAAAAAAGACTGACTCAACAAAGAAGGCGTCCATGTCATAAGAAAATTGCTTAAGAAGATCAGCAAAATGAGATCAGAGCATTGTTCATTCTAATTCCTGGCTGTAACAGGTAGAGAAAGCATCATACTTTTCTCTTCTTAAATAGGAGTTAAATTTTCATGAGTTTAACCTTGTTAGGCAGCCAGTCCACATGGATATATCGGGGGAAAAAAACCCAAAACACAAACCAGGAAGTATCACAGTAGCTTAAAGATGACTCTCATACCCAGACTCCTTGAATACTTTCTTTTTCACTGAACGGCACAAAGCTAACAACTGAAAAGCATTTTTCCAAGCCACAGTTTTTCAATATTATCCTCGATGAAGGGGTACAGATTAAAAATAATTTACAATTATCAACAATAGTAACTCTTCTGAGTCAGTTTTTTCATCCAAACCTTAAATTCATCAAAAACATGTTCAATTTGATAGACTAGTTCCGTAGCAATACATAATTACCTTGATTCAGTTGTGACATATGTTAACTTACTGGGCTCTGATAGTCTCAAACTCTTCGACTTTCATTAAAGTAATTTGTTTTTGTTTCTCCAAATCATATGATGTTTTCTTTAATTTTCCAACAAGTGAAGCAAGAGAATTATCCTGTTCTGCTACAGTTTGCTCCATTTCAGCTAAGCGGAGAAAGTGTTTGTTGTCCGAAAGTGATAAAGAAATCTTTTTCCCTAACTCCTGTAAAACAGAACAAATGCATGCGGTAAACATTTAAGCTTTAAATCAAAGGTGAGCATTAGTGATGCATTTTAAACTCAATCCTGAATATAATCAAGCATTAATATCTAACAGGTTTATTTACTGAGATGTGATTCTTAGTTCACAGAGAAAGCAGTCACACTGGTCTGAAAAGAGCTTTGTGCATCTAATGATCCACAGAATAACCACTTAAATCCAAGTTTCACCTTATCATAAAGGAATAAGAGAAAATTTCTAATGAAATAGGTTAATTTAACATAACCACAGATTAAATGAAATGAACAGAAAACAAATCATGTCTCTCTCTCCTAGAAGTCTCGATAAATTAGGATGATATGAAAAATGCTCATCTATACTGAGGTGGTAACTGTTTTTTTACACCTCTAATTCATCTTCTGTGAATCCTCTCATCATTTATTACTTACTTTTGACTGTGAAACTGTTCTTTTGAGCAACAACTTTATGAATTTTGGAACAACTTCACTAATCTCACAAATACATATAACTCACCAAAGCAGTCTGTTTAAATTTATTAAGGGAATTGTCAGTATGCAAATTTAACTTCTGGTGTAGAACTCTAAGGTCTTCCTCGTGCTTCTTTACTATTTCCTCTTGTTCCTGTTAGTTCAAAATAAAATATAACTCTACTGATGCATGCTATTCCAGAAAGTCATGAAACTACAGTACCTTCATGTTCATTGCTTACTCATTGCTGACTATTGCTTCCCAAATTTTCCTCTAATTCTGGCAGTTTAAAAACTTTTCTTTTTGCTATAATCAATGATTATTTTTTTTTTTTACCTTTTTAATGCTGTTGGAAAAAAAACTACTATTGCAGTTTTAAGCTATGTAGCAAGTAGTATGGCACAACAGGACAGGAACTGGAGAGCAAAACAGTTGGTGGTGGTCCTCACCAACTGCGACTATCAATACAGACAGTGATAACCATACTATGTACTTTTCAGGTCAATTTACTTTGGGCTATAGTGTGATCTCATGGATTGAATGTCTGCTAGCAGACAGAGTGCAGTAGGCTCATTTTCAGGCTGCATCTTCTGGTTTAGTTCCAAACAAAAAACTTAATTTCTCCAAGAAGAAAAAGTTACATATGTTAACCAAAGCACACTACGTGAAGATGATAGGAAGTCTGCTTTGGAAATGTACTTCTGATCCACACATACTAAAACTGATACTTGTTTAGTCTTGAAGTACTACTTAGACACAAGGTTTATGCTTAAAATATGCTTTAAGAGTTTAAAGAATAAAGAATATAAAGTATGCTTAAGTAATATAAAGTATGCTTAGATAAACTGTTTAGGCTTTAAAATATGCTTTAATTTAAAATATGCTTTAAGAGTCATCGATAAATGCATCTTTCCTGTACCTTTCAAATTCACTGCAAGACACAGTCCAGAGATCATTGTTGCAAATACTGGAAAATCCCATATAAATATATAATATACTGAGACCACTTCTCACAGTAGAATTTTCATTTTCTTCCTTTTGCACTAATTTAATTCCTAGACAGACATCACCTATATAACCTCTTGACTGCGCAAACCTCCTATTTTATGAAATTAAAAAATTCTCCATGAACTTGCTACATAAAAAATTACTAATTGTCTCTGTTGTTACCTCTGAAGTGAGAAATTTTTAAAGATTTTACTAGCAATGAGATAAACAAAGAATCAACTGAAACAACTTAAAAATGTAAGAAATTTTGTGCAAAAAAAGTGTAACTACCTCTCTTGCTTTAGCAAGCAAACGTTGGTATTTTTTTAACACTTCCTCCTTTTGATTTAATCTTGCTTGCATATTTGCAATGGTTTGATGAGCAATTTTTATGGCGTGATGGTACTCTTGATCATCTTCTTGTTTGCCTAATTCAGCCATTATTTTCTCTCTTTCTGATGTTGCAGGTAATTGAAGTCTTAGTTCATTTATAAGTTTGTCTCTTGATAAAACGTTTTGTTCAGCTTTCCACAGAGCAGTTTCCTTTTCTTTTAAATTCTACAACGAAAGGCAATTGTTGCATTTCCAGAATTCAAACACTGCAAAAAGATCTTACTTGTTAAAAAATGTACCAGAAAGATTTGTCTAAATGGACTTATACATGCAAACAATTCTGTGCTAAATTCTGGCTGTATGAGATTAATAGCAGATGAAAAAGTCCCAGAATATCATTTCCATGTCCTTATGTATTATTTGCTTAGCACAAGATACTGAGGCAACTTATTTTGTGCAACCAAATTAAAAAGCTGCTGTTTTTCAAATTTCTTAAGAACTATAAAGTATCTTCTGTAACAGAATTTCAATTTAGCAACCCAAGATAAAAGGGTTTTACTAATTCAGCTACTAAATTCAGTGTAGCACTTGCTAAATTTAACTAGGTATAGTGAAATGAATTTTGTACAGCAAGAGCAAATTACCTCACTAAATGAACATTTTAAAATATTCAAAATTTTTCCCCAATAATTTGTTCCAATGAGAAAAATATTTCATTTTAGTCATGGTATTATTACATTATTTACATTTTCTCTGTGTTAAAAACTTGAGGGATTGGACTCATTTGAGTGACGTTTATAAAAGCATATTTATTATATTAAAAAAAAGGTTATAGAAGTACAAACTTTGTTGCTTTATATGATAATTTATACATTTAATTACCTCCTCCAGTGATTTGCATGTTGCCTTAGTTTCCAGGATTGTTCGAATATGCTCCCGAATCTTTCTCAAAGCCAACTCAAGTTGTTCCGGGAGTGGCAAACTAGGATCTGGAACTGATCCTGTAGCCTCTTCTAACTGCACAGAAAGATTCATATTCATGTAATCTGACAGCTCCAAAAAACGTCGTTATAAGTCTATTTTTAGTTAATTTAATCTATGTACCTTTAGAGCTGTATTAAGTATTTCATTTTGTTGATGATCATACAGGTCTAATTGGCGCTGCAGTTCTACTTCCCTTTGGTCCCAAGCCATTTGCCTTTCTTCGTGAAACTGTAACAAATGTTTGATAAAGGTATTTTATTTATTGAAGGCAATGGGAATTTTATAACCAGCTACAACAGAGAAAAAAGATATGCCAAAATATAAAATACTCAAATGTGCTATTAAGAAGAATTGAAAAACTAAGATACAAACATCTATGTTAAAAATTTACTAGGAAGAATCTTCCTTTTTAAAATCACTTCGTGAAATAAGGATCAGGCTGTTTTTCTAACAGCATGCAGAAATACATACCTTGTTCTGCTGTACAATTTCTTCTTCCAGATTATTGATTGTATGTTCATATTCAGAAATTATGTTACGCAAACACTTCACCTCTTCCTTTTGTTTGACTAACTCTCGATTGAGTTTAAGTTCCTGCAGATGGAGTTCCTCCATCTTCATATGCCATTCAATTACCTAATAACGAAAGATACACTATTGTATTTACCAAGCCCACAGACAGCTATATGCTGCTACACACTTTGACTTTGAGACTGTATGGCACTTATCCAACCAACAGGAAGACATTCTGCCTTTTTAAGCTTCTTCATTTGTCTTGAGTGAGGAGGCATGGCAAGAGCATGAAACTGCAAGAAGAATGACTGAAAAGCACAGCAGACAATTGGAGAGGCAACAGGTTTCCCCTACACTGAGAGAAGTGCACTGCAAATAATTTCCAGATGACCTAACTAAACCATACCCTATGCATCTATCCAGACTGCATGAAAAAAACATGCAAGAAGTTTGATTGACTACTCTAAATCAGCAAAAGCAAAACCATTAAAAATTGTATGTATTAAAAAATGCACATGTACTAAGAATAACGGACATATTTATGTTAAAATGCTCTAGAAAAAATATTTGAAAACTGGCTCAAAACTAAAACATGCCAAGAGCGCTACAACCATTGCTTACGTGCAGACATCATCACAGATAGAATCATATTCTATAATATACAGTGGAAGAGAAGTGAGAAAGTCTTATTCAAACTTCAAGGCAACATTGTTTACAATAGCCAAATATGATAAAGAGAGTCACATGAGTATAATAAGATTTCTGATCATGCTGCCTAAATTACTGCCCCTGGATATATTGTATAAGATACAGATTTGTAGTGAATATTTCAATGCAAGATCATGGAACAGAATTTCAGAATGCTACTCTGTGTTTAAGTTAATGTCATTCATAATTTAAGTCAACTTAATTTAACTAAATTCATAGTTGGCCTCTACTTCCTAGGTCACTTAATTGGGCACAAAAGAAAACTAGTAAATCTCTCTGTGCTGACTTTTATAGGGCAAATAACTAATGTATTACTTTTTTAAAAAGAGGAAAACAAAAAATGATAGCTATCATAGTCTAACAAAGTGTATTTCAAGTCATTAAGTTCTACATTAAAATAGACATTCAGGTACAAGCTGAACTGAAATGTAATTTAAGTGCAGATCAGATAAACAAAGCTATTCAAAGTTGTAAAATAGCAAACCTTTTGAGCTCCTCTTGTATCCTTCAGCGCACTTACTAATTCTTCTAAACTTTTCAGTTTTAAGTTCATCTCTAATGCTCTGTTTTCTGCATTTCGACGCTCCTGCTGGGCATGCTGAACTTCTTTCAGGATCTTCAGTTTGTCATTCTGTAGCTGAATCATTGTTTTAGAGAATTTTTCTTGCTGTGCTAAAGGCAGAGCTCCACTAAACTGTCGCCGCAAAGACTGAACTGTCTGTTGTAGATGTTTGGCTCTATTCCTTCCTTCCAGTCGGGCAAAATATAAGGCTTGCTCTCTCTCATCAAGTTTCTGCTCTAAACGTAGATTATGGATCTCCACCTTCTGTAGTTTCAATTTAAGTGTCTCCAATTTGCCTACAGCAACAGATTCACTACCTTGAAGGGCTACGATATGTTGATGCAGTTTTGCAATAACTGCTTTTTCATCTGACTGTGCCTAAGAACAAAATAGATAGAAAAATTTATTTTTCCTTTTGAATATTTTACTGCAGTGTATATGTAAATATAAACAGGCAATATTTTTTTTTTTATTTCATAGAATCATAGAATGGTTAGGTTTGGAGGGGACCTTCAAAGGTCATCTGGTCCAACCCCCCTGCAAGGAGCAGGGACATGCCCGACCATATCAGGTTGCTCAGAGCCTCATTCAACCTGGCCTTGAGTATTTCCAGGGATGGGGCATCAACCACCTCTCTGGGCAACCTGTTCCAGTGTTCTACAACTGTCATTGTAAAAAATTTTTTCCTAATATCCAATTCCTAATATCATATATTCCATGTATTTTATTCCATAGACAAGGGCAAGAATTGGCCTCTAAAAACAGGTTTTTTTTCTTTTTCCATTATGGTTTCTACAGCCACATTTAGAAGTACATCTTTTCAGATACTGATCTTAAAAATTGTAACTTTCCAAAATACCACGAAATAAGGAAGAAATATATACCTAAACTTAGATAATATGGTCATGTTAAAGCTGACAAAACAGTTCTATTTAGGGATTCAAACCGTTCTAGAATATGAAAACAAATCCCAATAAATTGTTTCAACTAATAACAAAGCAATATAAGAAGTCTACTGCAAATCTTCAAGGTTTACAAGTCATTGCTTGTCTTGTAAAAAACGATCAAACTTACCTGATAATATATTTACATATTGACCATAAGCTATTAATCATAAAGGAATAAATATTACCTAAATAACACAGAAAAAAAAAGCTCAGGATCTCTAACAGCAGTAAAGCCAAAAATGGAAAAAAATGAAGAGGGGAATAATTAATGTAATACAGAACTCCTGAAAGTGTATGGCCACTACAGGGACCAGCTTGCTAAGATTCTTCTGAAATGCTTTTGCAGTTTCCTAATCCACTGTAAAATTACTTAATTTCTTTTCATACCAGGAAAAAAATTCCAAACTGTAGTGTTAATAAAGGTTGAATTTTACCTGATAGTCTAAAATTTGCATTCTAAGAGATTCCACCTCTTTATCTCTGTATTGCTGGCGTGCCTCCAGAGCTTCAACTTGCATTTTTGCCACATCAGACAGTTCTCTTAACCTTGCAGGGAAAACAAGAGTATTATGTCACTTGAAACCACTGAATAACATATTAAGTTTTTCTACACAGAAGATGCTAAGAAAAGATGCTTATTATGTTTCCTCAATCAAAATATTTGACGACGTTGTTCTTTTCAGCATACTCCTCTCTACTACTCAGAGTATTTGTTACGAAAATTCTTCTGTATTGTCTCTCAGCTGTTTCACAGGACATTTTCCTGTAAGTTATACAGAAGTTTCCTAGCAGTTACCTACTCCAGGAAAACAATGCCAAGATTTAATTGAACTAAGCGTCTCTGTCCTCTATTTCTCTCCTGCTTCAGGAGATACGTGTTCAAAAAGTTTCATTCTCAATTCCTTTCTCAGCTTCCCCATGTCTAATGACACATTTTCAGTGTCACAAATCATGCAAATATCCCCATAGACTTTGCTGTTTCAGGAATATAACAGGATTACATTATTTACTCAAAAACAAGCGTACATACCAACATATCTAAAAAGGCCATTTTTTCAATTTATGCATACAAAGTTAATCTCATTTAAGTAGATGGAAAAAAAAACCCCACGGCAGCTTAATCTTCTGTGAGTCTTTGAAAGTAAGAATTGTTTTCCAATTTCTTTTATGAGATATTTAGACATTTAAGAGACGTTGTCGCACAGAAACAAAATAAACTTTAATTAATTAGTTTAAAAATACCGTAATAAGTAACAAAGTGCACGCTTATCCATGTTTATCCAGGCCAGCACTTAATTCCTTGTTCAAATCTAGATGAAGCAAATTACTTTCTTTATAGGAACAAATCAAATGCTTCATTTTTAATTCCACATTTGGCATATATAAATTAAAAAAAAAAGGCATTGAAAATTATCTGTTAGTAATACATAAGTAGTGTATTACATAAGCCTGTATAACCTAAATTTTTGCATGCTTCCAAACATACTGCATTCAAAATTTATTACTTCAACACTTACTTTGATACTTCAGTCTTGAGCTCCATCTCACGCTTCTCTAGGTCCATGATTTGTCGTCTATCTGCATCGCTTACTGCCTTACTTACACTCTTTGACAGTTCATCTCTTAGTTCTTGTTCCACTTTCTGTGCCTCAAGGTTTATTTTGGTGAGCTTAAAAAAAGAACAAAATCCAAACCAAACAAAATGGCATCCTAAGCACACAAGTCCTCCCAACCCTGCAAAGAAAAAGCAGTGCCAAAAGAATCTTTTCTTTTCTAGTTATTACAAAACACTGTTCAGCTATGTTCAAAAAACAGTTTCCTTTCCTCACTGCGTTAACATCTTTTTGTTTACACCATTACATACACATAGGAACAGATGCACAAGCTGGCACAGAACAGGATTCTAAATTAAACACAATTCTTCTTAGTGAATTTTCTTAAAACCATTACCACAATAACTTGCTCTTAAACTAAAATAAGAAAAAAAAAAGAAAAAAAAAAAAAAAAAAAAAACGTAAACTCTGTAGGAAATGAACAGTCTTACTTATATGCTTATGTACTGCCTACTATATTGGGACAGGTAACACAAATACAGGTTATAAGTGCCAAGACTCACGACAGTGTAGTTCTTTCGTTCTTTCTAAAAAGAAGTTTCATAATTAAGTGATGTGCTTTCAAGTAGTCTGATTTTTCAAGTTGATTAATAAATATCGAGTAACCAATTTTTCAATTCAAACCAAAGACCATTTAGATTGATATCTGAAAAGCATTAGGCAACGTAGAGGAGCCTCAGAAATTAATTTAGTAAATCAGTTGTGGCAGATTAATCTGATACCACTCCTTAATAAGATAACTGATTTCCTAAACAAACAAAAAAAAGTGTGGTATATCTTATTATCTGCACTTCACATATTTGAGGCAGTACTATCTGGAAAACTGACAATGATGTTGATATAGATTTACGAGTTTAGAAGGAGATGTCTAGTAGATTTCTAGTTAACAATTCTTAACCTGATATAATTTACAACTTTCATTAATTACCATATCACAATCATGTGTTATCTCTCTCTAAAAAAATAAAGCAGTGATGCCAGCTTAGGAGGCACAACAGGAGTATATGAGAAAGAAAATATATGTCTGGACCTACAGAAAAGAGGAAAAAAGGGATATACAGAGGAACTAATAAGAAAATATTGTGCCATTAGAAGTTCATCAACTCAAAATGAAGGAAGCCTAGCAGACCTAAATGTATCACAAGACAGATAATCATTTATGCAAAAGAAGAAGGGGAAATGTGAGCCTAAGGCGTATCACCTGAGGTATTTCTTAATGAAATAAATGAAGTCATGCCATCAGAAAAGGCTTTAACAATACCGCTGCTGAAAAGCTTTGTACACTTCCAGTTACTCCAAGTCCCAAACTAATTCAAATCAAAACAGTGTAACAAACACTACTAAAACAACAAAGAAATGATGAGTCCAGATAAGAGCAATTCAAAATAGCTAGGCTGAATTATAGCAAAGTACAAGGAGGTGAAATTAATGCAATCTATCAACACTCCTGTCAACATAACTATTCTTCTTCCCTTGTATTTAAATTATAGGCCAATACTGGCACAAGAACACATGTGTACAACTGCTTATAAATACATTTAGACTGGAAATGAAGTCTCCTACTATTACATAATGAATTTATGGAAAAAACTTCAAACGTGAATAGTGGGAACAAAAGAAATCTAAAAAGATTAAGACCGATATGACAGGAATACTAAGGATCATCAGCTTCAATGACACAACTTCTCTTCTATTCCTGTATTATACATGTTTGACACATGACAGAGGACATAGCCAGTCTGTAACAGAACCATGACCCTATCATTTGCAAATGGGATGCAACCATCTAACATTTTTTGAATCATTGGTAATGAAGGGAAAATTTCAGAAAGGGGATCATATGAATTAGAAGAAATAACAGGTTAAGAACAGACTTTTTTTTCTAGCAAACTATCTGTCAGGATGCTCATTATGTGTTTTACAGAGATCAACTAATGTTTGAAATAAACTACTGACAAATTAGTAAGTTGCATTTTTTACAAATGTCCTGGACATGTGAAATTGCAGCTCCTAAAGGAAGCTATATTGTGCAATATAAGCTTATTTGGCAGTCATGATACAAAATAGATTAATCCTTTCTGAAAAGCTC
>WHYT01017470.1:550245-569724 GCA_009806455.1 Tetrax tetrax | reverse complement strand
CATACTTGCCTAGTTTAGTCATCTGTTCCCAAGCCTGTTCTACAGTGTGAAGTTTCTCTTTCGTGATCTCCAGTTCCTTATTCAACAAATTTATCTGTGCTTTCAAGGATTCATTCTCCTGCTGTATGACAAAAAAGTTATAACATAACAGCAAACAATTTAACTGTAGCAGACCTGATGTTTGGTATCTATAAAACTTTTAAATTATATTAAATATATTTATTAAATATAAATAATTAAATTTAAATTATAGATTTTACCTATGCACAACCCATAGTCTACATATATACAAGGGAAGAGCTACGAATCTTGTCTACCTGGTCTTCTGTAAGGCCTTTGACACGGTTCCCCACAACATCCTTCTCTCTAAACTGGAGAGATACGGATTCAATGGGTGGACTGTTCAGTGGGGTGAGGAATTGGTTGGACAGTTGCATCCAGAGGATAGGGGTCAGCGGCTCAATGTCTGGATGGAGGTCAGTAACAAGTGGTGTCCCTCAAGGGTCTGTACTGGGACCAGTGCTGTTTAACACCTTCACCAATGACATAGACTTTGGGATCAAGTGCACCCTCAGCAAGTTTGCAGATGACACTAAGCTGAGTGGTGCAGCCAACATGCCTGAGGGATGGAATGCCATCCAGAGGGACCTGGACAAGCTTGAGAAGTATTGAACCTCATGTGGTCTGCATGAGACCAAGACCAAGTGCAAGGTCCTGCACCTGGCTCGGGGCAATTTCCCGTATTAATGCAGGCTGAAGGGATTGAGTGCAGTCCTGCTAAGAGAGATTTGGAGGTACTGGTGGATGAAAAACTGGACATGAACCATCAATGTGTGCGCACAGCCCAAAAGGCCAATCATATCCTGGGCTGCATTAAAAGAAGCGTGGCCAGCAGGTCAAGGAGGTGATTCTACCCTTCTACTCAGCTCTCGTGAGACCCTACCTGGAGTACTGCATCCAGCTCTGGAGCCCTCAGCACAGGAAAGACATAGACCTGTTTGAGAGAGTCCAGAGGAGGGCCATGCAGATGAACAGAGGGCTGGAGCACCTCTCCTATAAAGAAAGACTGAGAGTTGGGTTTGTTCAGGCTGGAGAACAGAAGGCTCCAGGGAGACCTCTTAATACGTAAAGCCGTCTTACAAGAAAGATGGAGACAAACTTTCTAACAGGGCCTGTTAGAGTAGGACAAGGGGTAAGGGTTTTAAAGTAACTGAGGGTAGATTTAGACTAGATGTAAGGGAAAAAAAAATATTTATGATGAGGGTGGTGAGACCCTGAAACACATTGCCCAGAGAGGTGGTGAATGCCCCATCCCTGGAAATATTCAAGGCCATGTTGGACGGGGCTCTGAGCAAACTGATCTGGCTGGAGATGTCCCTGCTCTTTGCAGGGGGGTTGGACTATATGACCTTTAAAGGTCCCTTCCAACCCAAACTATTCTATGATTCTATGGTATATAGCAACAGAGGAGCATAAGTTTCCTCCTAAGCGTAAAACTGCTAGTCTTTACTCTCTACATTGTATCTTACTGTCAACTAGTATTACCATGAACACTTATCATTAGTGACTGTGATTCCTAGAGTGTCTAGAATAAGATTAAGAGATCTGTTTGTTATACTGAACACCCCATTAACAGTGGGAAAGAAAGAAGTACTTCTGGAAGATATTTAATCCCACAGAGGATATTTCATCTTGCAGATAAATACATGTCTGAGACAGATCACATGCTCCTTTTAGCTCTTTTAGGCATCTAATATGATGCCAAACATTAGTTTTGTAAATCATAGAATCACATGGTTGGATGGGACCTATAAGATCATCTAGTCCAACTGTCTTCCCACTACCATTGCTGCCACAGCTACTAAACCATATCTTGTAGCTCCTCATCAAGCCGCCTCTTGAACACTGCCAGGGATGGCGACTCCACCACCTCCCTGGGCAGGCCATTCCAGTGCCTGACCACTCTTTGGGAGAAAAAGTTTTTCCTCACGTCCAACATAAACCTCCTCTGGTACAACCTGTGGCCATTACCTCGTTCCTTCACTCCTCCAAACAGAAACATAAATTTCCACATTAACCAGTAAAACAAATTGAACACTTCATATTAATTTTCAATTTATAATTTTCTAAACACCTGTTTAGTTTGCTATTGAGAAATTATTCTCTAGCTCTTTAAAACTGCTGAAATAGGCAATGCAAGTTTTCATACACACAAAATTTCATCAAACTGAGAAGGCATCTTTCATTCTTTCGCTAACACAAATGTACCTACCTGTTCCCAAGCACAAAAATTTAACAGTTCACTAAATTTACCGACCACATTGTCAACTATAGAAACCCAACCGACAAGAACATGACATGAGTTTTAACTACTGGTTAAACTAATTTCTTTGACTATTATGTGAGAATAAAAAAAACAATGCAGAACGAATGTACAAAGAGGTTTTACTCCTTTAGAGTTCAAATGCAAATGTTACCTCCATGTGTTCCATGTTTGTTGTCCGTTGCACAAGCAAGTTATCTTTTTGTAACATATCTCTGTATTTAGCAGTTAATGCATTATATTGCTTATTAGCCAGTTCCAGCTCAGATAATGGCACACTACTATCCAACGCTTTTTGCAGAGCTGCAATCTTAAAGTTAGCCATTTCCTACAAAAATAATCAATACAACAATGTTACTAAGGTCTGTTAGATATTTAAATAGAAAAAGTAACATTACTTCATAAAAAAAGGATACCACTTAATAAAATGCTGTAGAACCACGATACTGGTTTATTTTATTAAATTACTGCCCATCTTTATAAATTGCTTGCAATAAACATTGACAAAATTTCTCTGGTATTCCAGCTCTCTGGGTAATTTGATTGAGAGTTGCCTCTCAATCATAAGTCACTGTCAAAAACATATTTTAAAAAGATGAGTAAATACAGGCCTTAGCAACCTGCAAGGCCAAAAGGTAAAATTTGGTTTCATATGACACTTTCAATAAAAATAACTTACTGAAGCAGCTTCAGAAGGGGAAAACTGACAGGTTTAATGTTATGCTTATTTAAATATAAAGAATGTGTTAACAACATTTGTAACAGCATTTAACAAGCATTTGCATAATATATTCAAAAAACTAGTACTGCCGCAATTTTTACAAAGTGAATTTATTGCCAAATTGTAAAAATAAAAATGTGCGCTATTACTACTATAAACTATACCTTGAATCGTTGCAAGTTTCCAATCTTCCCTATAACTGCAGTCTCCATAGCTGTTATTTCACCCTTTAGTTTCTCATTTTCTTTTCTAAGATGCTGTTCCGTTTCAAGTAAAGTGGTATACTGCCGTGTTAGTGACCTTTCATTAACTCGTAAAACGGTTATTTTTCTATTGTTTTCTGCAAGTACTTTTTTTGTTTCATCGGGATCCAGGTGAAGTGCACTGAGTAAATTCTGTAAAATAATTTTTTTTAAACAAGAGCTTTGTACAGAAATAACTCAACTATATAGACAGGCTTTCTTATATCTTTTATAATCTAGGTGTAAAAATTCCATTAATCTGTCTAAAATAATTTCTTTTTGCTAATAGAGCATATACACACACTCAACATATGCATAAGCATATAATATTCTACTACAAGAAAAGAAAAAATTAAATCTTCCAAATCATTTGCTTCTGAGGAATAGAAGCTAAACACTTGTGACGGACTCATTGGAATTTTAGTTAATGCTGAAATATTTAAAAAACTTAGAACAAAAATATTTCTCAGCATACATTGTCATAAGTCTTCCTCTCTTTTACTAGAATCAAAACAAATGTATAAGAACAACTTCCTAAACCAAACAGAATTCCTGTGGTTCCTAACAAACACTAATTGGTATTTGTAAAGTAACCACAGGACCCGTCCTACGGAAACACGTGTGGTTTTGTGTGTCTGTGTGCACACATATATTTGCATGCCTGTAAAATCTGAGGTGGGAGGAGCGAATAGGAGGAGAGGGAACTACAGTGACTCAGGTTGCAGAAAGCATGTGAACTTTAGCTTTGCTGTTGCACACTTCAGTTTGTCAAGGACCTAGGAAGTAGAAATTGGAGCTATAAAATCTCATATTCCGATGAGTCTAATGAAGACAAGTGAGTAGGCAGCTAGAAAAAACTCCTGAGTCCTGGAAGTATGAAGTAATGAAAAAAATCTAGTTCTGTGACAACTGGCAAAACTTTGGCTTTTCTGATCAAAAAGTCTGTTTTTCTTATGATTTTAAGAGCAAGCAACATGTTTTCATTAATCATAGAATCACAGAATCGTTAGGGCTGGAAGGGACCTTCAAAGGTCATCTAGTCCAACCCCCCTGCAAGGAGCTCTAACCAGATCAGGTTGCTCAGAGCTTCATCCAGCCTGGCCTTGAATGTTTCGAGGGATGGGGCATCCACCACCTTTCTGGGCAACCTGTTACAGTGCTCATTCGCAGTGAATTAATTTCAGATAAATATTTAATTTGAAAGTGTTCATCTAATTCTAATAAAAAATACATACTAACAAAAAATAGGAATAACAACAAATAGTACTAAATAGCCTAGAACAGGCTGCCCAGGGAAGGGGTGGAGTTACCAACCCCGGAGGTGTTCAAAAAATGTGTAGACGCGGCATTTCAGGTTTAGTGGACATGGTGTTAGGTTGATGGTTGGTCTTGATGATCTTAGAGGTCTTTTCCAACCTTAAAGATTCTATGATTCTATAAGTCTAAATAATAGTACGTATTATTATCTTTGGATAGGATGTGTTTCTGGAAACAAAAGCTATTGGGAAACAGTAATTTCCTAAAAGATCTCAGGCATTCTTTGATAGCACCACTAATATCATAAAACTCCATTCTATTTTAAAGACTTTTAAAAAAAACAAATTCCAGAAATATCTTAATCTGGCTACGACCTACTCCCATGACTCTGGAAATGCAGAATAAGAAACTGAACAAATGAATTAAGGTAGTGCGTGCTCCCCCTCCACCTTGTTTTTTTTTAAACATATAGTAGGAACATCAGCAAAACAATTTCAATTTCACTCTTCTGGAAATACATTTAGACTTAATTGCCTCAGGATGCAATTATTTTGCAAATCAATTACAGTTATGAACATGATTATAAGCAAGACCACATACCACTACAGTCACCTTTCAGCAGAAGAAAAGGGTTAGAACCTAGTTGTCTAAGCTTAGCTATCCACAGTCATTTTCAACACCTTGTGATATCCTTGCCCTGTGTCTGCTTCTGTAAAAGGACATGTGTGTCCCATGTCTTCTGTCATATTTGGCAGCTTTTGGTATCTGCCCAGAGACACCTGAAGCCATCTAAAATTGCACTATGTCTGTGATTAGGCACCTGCATCAATTCCAGGAACTTTTAAATATCACCTTCTTAAAAAGTTATTTTTCCCTTTTCTTAACAGAACATTGAATTCAGTCTTGGTGGAAGTAAATCAAAATAGAAAGATTTTTCCTGCTTTTGTGAAATCCTGATACATACACATTAACAGTTACATATAAATAAGACATAATTCAAAGTAATAACCTTAGTTCTCAGCAAAAATGAATGTGTTTTCCATGGGGTTACCTGCACTGCTCCTCCCCCCAGTCAAACAGCCTGCATAACAACTGCTGCTAAGAGAGCAGTGTGAGTGTAAATATCGTGTGTGAACAGAATACCTGAAACTGTCTGAGAGTGCATTTGCTCAAAACTGATAATGTTTTGGATTATTTGGAAGATGACCATCAATCACATTGAATAGTAACCATACTTTCAGAGACTTGAAATAAAGAAGGAGTCAGCTTGAAAATTAGTATAAAAGCAGCATGAAAACTTCTAACAGTGGGGCAGAGAGAGTTGTAATGCAGCACTCATAACCTAGGTCAGCTTCTGAAGTTTCCCCACTGTCCCTGCTTCTTCCGTGCAGATGTGAGTGCTTTCTCCCTGCTGGACGCCATGAGCCTCCACACTCTAGCTAATGGACTGACAGCATCAGGTGCAAAAGGCAGGGACCCACACCTCGGGTGTATGTGACCTTGTGGGGTGATTTCTCACCAGTGCATGGGTTAGCAGGCTGCAGGGAGGCACACAGGTACACATAACACCAGAGCACCCCAAAATGCACACACGTAAGAGGTGTGTGTGCGCAGTGAACTTGCGCTTTCAGGAAAGGGTGTGTGTGTTAGTTACCTGAAGGCACCAGGAAGTGAATAGAACTGTGTGAATCTGCATGTGTGGGATGGGAAATATTTGGCATTAATTCCTGAATGGTGCTAAGAGATTTTTAGGTCTACAGTAACATTTTGTATGTCTCGATGTTAGCACTTACCTTTTGTATTGTTGATACTGATTCTGAATGTATAGTACACTAATTGGTAGTTATTTACATTCCACTAATAAATCAATCATCTACTTCCTTCCTGATTTCAACTGAGCACTTTTTCCCAGCAACATTTTCCTCATCTAATAAATTACAGTAGTGTATTAAAACCTCTGTTCTATGTATTAAAAACTTTCTGAAAAATGAAAGCAACAATATTACTTACAGAATATGCCTTTATTTTTGTAGCATCCTCTTCTTTTTGCTCTTCTAGCTTTTTCTTTTCTTCTTTCATATCTTCTGATTCTTTCTGCCAGCTCTCCTTTTGACTAAATCAGTAATTAAATATTTTCATTTAGAATTATGGAAGACTTGATGATTTTTAAAACCATAACAAAAACAGTAACGCTGAAATATTGCAAATTCAAATACTTATTTTTAGCAGTAACGTAATTTGAAAACGACATCATAAATTGTAGATGGATTACTGAAAACCTATCCCCTCTCTTTAGGCTGCAGTTAGTTGAATGATAAAAATAATTCTCCAAGTTAGTGTCATATCTCTTCTTCACATGTGTACTACAGTGCAGAGACAGATGCCTTACTTCTCAAAAATATACGCACATGGGATTTAATCCACTTTAAATTACACACTTATATTTGAAATGAATTACTTCCTTGCATATGTCTTCGTAAAAATAGGTGAAGTTTAAAACTTTGCAAAAAAAAAAACAACTTTGCAAATAAAAACATTTCTACTTTAATTACCTTTCTGGAAACTCCAGATCTCCCTTTTATAGGAAGGGAGACAAAAATCACTTCCCATGTTGTGAGCCTGGAAATGGGCCTTTTCTTTTTGAAGCAGACTAGGCCTGACAGATTTCAGCAGGTATTCCCAATTGTGCCCAGTAATTTGGGTGGTAAGATTTACAGCTGGATAAAATGGGTTAGCAAATAATCAATGACTCTTTCCATAACTGTTTGCTTCGCATGAAGCACTTGCACATTCATTAGCTAAGAGAGACAACTTGCAAGAGGAACAAGGCTTCTGCAGTTCCTGAGAGACAGAATACCCAAGTTGATTTTGAAGTATTTTTAATTAATCATATGGAATTCCATATGATTTAACTAATCATATGGAACAGTGAGCAAGATTACTTGCTCATTCTCTGAGAATTTCCCACAGCATAGTAGTTGGCTTTTTGTTTAAAAGATTTCGGTTCAAATTTCCCTCAGGAAGAGGACAGAAATAAATTTAGTTTTCCCATATCGAAATTCTGCATTAGAGCTCAGACTTCTAAACAAAAGGGCTGGCAATGGCTCTAATAGTAACTAAATTTTTTGAATGGTTCTGCAAATCTTTCCTTCTATTATTATTTATTTCAGATGCCAAAAGTACATAATTTCCCAACCTAGTTTTTCAATTTCAGGGAAAAACAAACCAAACCATAAAAAGATTCAGCTTCGCTTTGGCTTAAACTACTCTCCTCTATCCACTTATATTTATTTATATGGAAACAAAAAAAGACTATGAACTGCATATATATGTCTAATAAAGGAGTTCCTATAGACTGTATAGGATAGTTTAGGCTAGTTTAAACAAATAATCAAGGGTATTTCAGAAGCTGTATTTTCCCTTCAAAGAAGATCTCTTAGTTTCTCCCATAATGGAGGAAAATTGAGGAAGAGGAAACAAAATGCTCTGAAAGTGAGTCTTTATGGGATGCCAAGTCAAAGAATCTCCTCCCCTAACTTCAATCTGTAACCCATTTGGAGAAGGAGCCTTGAATCTTATCCCTATCATTGATATAATATCTATCAATATCTAATCTAGTAGTAAATGAGGCAGTATATTATAGCGTTTAAAATTTTCAAAAAGCTACAGCTTTAATATTTCAAACAGAGATAATGTCATCTGTAAAGCCTTAACTGATTCAAAGAATAAACAAAATTGAAAAAAACTGATTCAAAGAGGGTCCTAAAAAATAAAACACCCTAATTCCAAGCGCCATCCATGTCTGTTCATTCCAAGCCAAAGACAGAGGACACAACTAATAGTCTGTTAATTGAAGAACCCAAATCACCATATTCATCCCTATGCTTCTAATAGATGAAAATACTTTTTGAATGCAATTTTTTTCACCACATGAAGAATTTTATAGAAATTAGATTCCATGCAGCATATGAAGGAACTAAGAGTCTGAAAGAAAGTCAGCTACAAAGTTATGATGATCTGAAATTTTGAAACAGAGATTTCTGACTGTATTTGCATAACGGTTTTCTCCCCCCCTCCCTCCCCCCCCCGTTAAGACCCATACTTGAAAGCCAAAGAAAATGAGACTGAAAAGTCCATAATACCACGTTCTAATAAAATACAAGACATTGGATGCAGAAAGCACAATGCAATCCTTATTATGAAGTATGCAGTATGAGAAGAGTTCAGCAGAAAATGTTTTTGTAAGTGTTTTCTGAATCTTTACAGGACTAAAGAAATATAAGGAGTCCATATTCAAGAGCAGCAGCATTTATGACATTAACCAAAAAACTACCTCAACACAGAAGCAAATCTTGTATTCAAAATTAGTAAATATTTAGAAAGTTGAATTTCCATAATTCAGAAAAGAGAACAATACCTTTGATATTCTTTATACAGCAAGCCCTGTTGATGACGAATTACTGCAAATTTTTGCTTGTAGTCCTCTACTGCATCTTCTAATTGTTTAAGTAACTGTTCTTTATTTTCCAGTTCCTAATGATTATTTTCCAAATAAAAAAAAAAAAATTATGTGATTAATATAGGTTTTAAACACTAAAGGATTAATCAAAATGTCAGTATTCCCCTGTGTTTTTCATGATAGATGCCTCTGTCATGAACTGTGTGAACTGAAGATACAAAATATGTATTTTCTCTAGAAGGAACAGATGAAAAAAAGTCCAATAAACTTCAATATTCATATGAATAGGTGTGAAACAGTGCATAACTGCACTGTGGATTATAGCCCTCGAAGTTCAAAACACCATGACATGTTGCTAGCACACAAAGAATACTAATAGTGTAACTGGAAAGCGATGTTTTCTTCTCATGTTGCCAAATACTCTTCTACTTTATAATCATATAGAGTTGAAAAATATGCTCTGATCACTTTACTTTTGTTGATTAAAGACAGAACAAATTAATTTAATAATAATAAAAAGGTAAGTTCTTTTTACTCAAATTCTCATAGACCTAGTTCTTCTTTACTATATGCTTGTCTTCTATGCTTCCCAGGGGAATCAAAGGCTTTGGTTTCAATGTATTGATGCCTCTTTATACAAATGTTGATTTATTTTTGAGAAATCATGGAATGAAAATTCATATGGTAAATAAACAGAGACCTTTGCTGTATAGAGAAAAACTGTTCAGAGTAGGATTTGCACATGCAAACTCAGGTGTGGAATCCAGACAGCAGGAAGACAGAATTTCTCATAGAAAGAGTGCAACTGCAGAAGTAGGACTGTGCAAATATTTAGATCAAAATTCAGATTTAAAACAAACAAAAAAAACCCTCAATTGTTGTCAAAATTTAATTATTACTTTCCAGGTTTACAACACAACAAAATACTTTCAGCTTTAAAAAAATAAATAGACCAGAAAGTTAACTGGATGTCAGAACTTCCAAATAATTTTGTAGTTCTCCCATGTTCATACATGGCATGGTATTACATTTTGGAGGAATTAGCTATATGTTAGAAATCTTCTTGATATCAAGGAGTAAATGAGTTACCTGTATAAGATGTATTAAATATTCATTCAGAGAATTAATCATATTAACACTTGAAGGAACCATTCCTTCTGGAAGATTCACTGTTTGGAAGACAATATTGGCACCTTCTGACTGACGTAATAAACAAATTTCATTTTTCAGTTGTGCAATCTAAAGAAAAGAAACACAAAGAAGTAGATCTTGCTATTCAAGTGAAAAAACAAATCACGGATGGAAAATATATAGTTTTTCTGTGCTACATCAGTATTTATAACAACATAATTCACTTCAATTTATTTTCTAAAGCATTCAAACGCTCTTTAAACTAACCTTTTAAAAATGCTGTAATTCCATAAATCATTAAATGTTTAATATGTTAAGCCAAATTTATCAAATGTCTACAGCATCATGGGAACTTCACGTATCTAAGGATTCAGCACAGTTTTATTCAAAATTGTTAAAAACACAGTGCATTTCTATTCCTTTTACAAAGATGAAGTTTTGGATAGAACTATTGCAGTGGTTATGTTATGCGTTTGTTCTAAACAAATCTTTGCCTTTTCATTTAACTTCTTAAAAGCTCTCTGGTTTTCTGCTCTAACAGTACATAAAACACTATTCTAGAATATTAGTTACTGGCAAATCTTTCTGCATCACCAAAGCTGTTCTAAAAGGCAAATTTACATTTGTTTCCTTATAACATAATATTCCATTCCTCATTCCTGCCCTGGAAGAAACATTCCACAGAATGAACTGTACAACTTAAAAAAAAGATATAAGATTTCAGAGAACAATTCATCATTTTAGAACACTTAATCTCTGTAACTTATTTATAAATAAGAAATGCAAGACTACTGGCTTTTTGAAGACAAACATCTGTGAGCTTTTTGGGCACAGCTCTCTCCAAAAGATAGGCATGCTTGGTGTTTAACATGACAGGATATTCCAAGGACAAAGTAACATTAAGAAGAGGTAGATTTGAACTTAAAATGGACAGATTTGTAGATCCAATATATAGATGTATTTAAGATTTGTATAAATATGCTGTTCACATAAGTTAAATTCAGATGCATCTTACAGATTGTATGGTTTTGTTCTAAATTTCTTTTCAAGTACAAAATAAATTGTATAAAATAAATTGTATACCTTTTCATTTGCATTTGCCAGCTGATTAGAGAAATTTGTTGCCTCCTTCTGAGTTTGTTTCAGTTCCTGTCTTAATTCTTCGTTTCGTCCTGTAAGCTGGTCAACCTGAGCTTTCAAGTGCACACTAGCATCAAAGATTCCCTCTGAATTCTTTGACTCCATTGCCTAATGCAGTAAACATTTAATTAACAAGACAGAAAAAGTGCAGAAAAGCTTTGTTTTTTCACAATAAACTGGAGCCCTCAAGTTTACATTACATGAAATTAGCAAAAAGCACGAAATTTTAATGTTTTAAAATCTACTTATCATTTTCCTGATGGTATATTTGCTGTAGACTGTGATTTAAATGGTTACATTTTCCTATAAAAACACTTATGTTTTTTTTGGCATACAGAATTTTTTTTAAACACTTCCTGCAGGTCCCATAGAGATAAGGAATGCAAATAAGCTTTATGACCAGGAATATAAACTTGCCAAAGACAGTTTTATACTATCCAGCTGAAGATTTTTATTTTTAATTTTTACTGGCAATCTCTTGGTGCCGTATATCTTTAATTTCCATTTTTAAAGAGGTATCACACTATGTACTCCTACTTGTAACTACGGAAGTATATGTATAAGGAAGCTACTATTTAATTAGGCAATAACCCAATAACTGAGGATGAAAAAAAACCTGTAAATCCTATAAAGCTAAATAATACTTTAGAAAGCAAGCTTACGTTAACTAAACGATCCAGACTAGGGATTATTAAGGCTGTTTCTCCTCCCTTCACACTAGCATCCTCCTGCATTTCCTTGATAGCTTGCAATATTTCTTTCATTCCTTGTTCAAGTTGTTTATTCTCTTCTGATAATTCTTTTACTGTAATAAAGATTGTAAATGTGTCAAAAAGCACTGAAAAAATGAGTTAAGGTTTCCTAGGATGTTTTATCATAATACCTCTTGATTCAATATACAGAAAGAATGTTCATATTATTTACATGTACCAACATAAACAATTAGGAAGCTAAAAGTAGAGCTGCTAGGAACACCCAGAGAGTGTATTTTCCTGGAGAAATAGCAACAAAACAATAATGAAATGCTTTGTGGGAACACATTTGACTTTACTGAACCTTCGCGTCTTCTGCGTTTCCTCCCACTTTTTTCACTTCTTTAGTAGCCTGTCTGACAGGCTTTCACAAATCCAGAAATGTGGCTACATTGGAAATGTTTGGGTGTAACAGTGAAGTATATAGGAATCGCCTGAATTCCTGCTGCAGACTGGGAAAAAAAGAACATTTAAATTATTTGGCTGCCATGATTAGTCTCCCAGTGGAATTCCAGAGTTTCCAGCACAGAGCAAGAAGTATGGAAACTTTAAAAAAAACCAACAAAGCTGTCAGAACATTCTCTGCGTCTTAACAGTATAGCTAACTGTCCCGAAAACCCAGGAGTCAACTGCAAAATCTAGAGCAGTTCAAGCAGTTTCACCAAGTCTATTTTGAAAAGTCAAAAAGAATTTTTAAAATTCACATTCTCCGTGAAAAAAAAATATAAGATTCTTGTCTAGTTAAAATACTATTATTTCCATTACAGAGTTTGCAAGTAGTGCACTTCAGCTAACACACATATATACGTAAGCAGCAAGTAGGTTTAATTCCCCATCACTTTCTTGGAGCCAGAAAAGCACTACAATTACACATGTAAATTGTATAATCGTTATAATTGGGATCACTCCCAGATTTAAAGCCCTTATTAGGTCTGATTCAGAAAGGAAAAACATGAGAGATCCTAGTTTAATATCTTTAGTATTATCATGTACTATCAAAAATTTAAATTTAAAATTAGCAACACTATATATCTATTTATACGCACACACTCACAAAAGTATATGCTAATATAAACACAAAATGAAAAATAAAGCAGTCATTAATAAGAATTCAAAGACATTCCAAATCAATAAACGCCATTTGCATTCATTGTTTTGTAATCATTGTGTTCCCACCCGGACCAATTCACAATCATAATTTCCATAGCTCAGAAGTATATCAGAATGATTGTGTAATAACCTCTACGTACACAGCAAATTCAATCGCTGTGACAGATACCAAAATAAACTGCATTTAAAACAGAAACTGTAAAGTCATCTGTGGTCACAGTCACAGGAACAGAACAACTAAGTAAGCAAACTACCTACAGTTACCTGATAACATTCCCTAGTTTAAAGCACATTGCAACTTACATTTAGATTGAAATTTGGCTATTACAGTCCTGTTCTTCTCCAAATCTCTCTCTCTCACACTCAACTCATTTGTAAGATACTCATTCTAAAGAAAAGAACAAAAGAGGACTCAAAATTGTAATTTAGGAATTTTAGCATTAGAATTTTCATTAAGACTCTGTGGTTAAATGAGAACAAATGCTTGAAAATATTGCTAATTCATATACATTCAAAATTACATAGTATATAAATGAGGTCTTACATAGAAGGCAACAGTCAAAGAAATAGCCTAATCGTCACAGCAACAAAATTATCAGGAAAAAAAATATTTAAATGATGAATAAATTTTATATAAATATTTATCCTGTTTTGTTTTGGTTTTGTTTTTTTTTTAACTTTGTACTACCTACACTGCCTGGGTTCTGCATCTTTCAAGATTTAATTCTGTATAACTATTTAGCATACTCTTGATCAACAAATCTCTGGATATCTGCTAATTCTAAAAAAAAAAAAACCCAACCGTAAGTTATTAATACAGGATTCTCTTCATTTATATAATAAAAAAAAAAAATTATTTCCAAGACTTATCTTCCAAAATATAAAAAACCCACTTCTTTTCTGCTGAAAATGCAATTCATTATCATTATTCATTCCACAGCTTGGCTAACATAGTATTTTAAGAGATATCACAACAGTAAAACATACTTCTGGAGCATGGAAAAACTGTTGTATAATTGAAAAAAAACTGATGTATATAGACTTATACTTTCCATTGATCAATTACATAGCTCAACGGGCTCAGCAGAAATGCGATCGTTCCAAAACATTTCAGTTAAAGATAGGAGAGATCTATCATCTTGTCATGCTTGTCGTATACATTGTAACCATGATGTATCCTCATGACATTCTTAGATGCTTTGTCTCAAACAATAATTACACAGATTCTAATTTTAGTAATCTGCTGTTCTAGTCCCGGCCTTGTTTTCAAATTTGGAGTATGCCTTCATGAAAATTTCACAGTCCACACAGAATCTCCTGCCTGCAATGTAGCAGCAATAGAGATGGATTCACTGGAAAAATTACCCAAGATATATCCCCGTGTATTCTTGTGTCATGTAGCAGTTGGGACAACAGTCTGGTACAGACCAAAAGTCTAAGACTCTGAGGGACTGGCCTGATTCATGCCCCATATGCCCCTCTAGTGACCACAGCAATGTCCTCCACTATACAGAAGACTAACACAGAACTTCAAGGTAGCAATTTAGAAAGCTATCAGTGAATAGTTTTTTTTTATATGACTTATCATGTAAAAGAAACCACAGCAAGCATCCTGAAATCAACCCATTCTTTCATTGCTTATAAAGTTTTCAAAAGCTCTTTTGAGAACCTAAAAGATTTTATTGTTAGAGATCATTTAAACAAATAATGGAATTTTTAATTGGAAATCTTTGTTTTCTGAAAACAGATATACATTATCTTGGTCAGTTGGCAGGGAAATGGATAAAAGGATGGAGGAACCAACTCAGGAACTTCTTAGATGTTTCCCAGAAGGAAAGGCCTTTCTCATTCCGAAAGTCTAACTTTACACCATCTATTCTCTCTGGGATTAGGAAGACATCCTCTAGTCAAATAACATCTATGTCTTTTATTAGAAATCTCATCTTCTATCTTTCATAGCAAAGGACTGATACAGTCCCTACTTCACTCAGCTAACACTTGTAAATTACCATTTGAATTTCTCTGTATTAATTTAAAACAATTTTAAAAAATAATCCTCAAACTATGTTGTTCAAACTACAGTTGCAACAACTGATTTGTATGAGATGCAAGGCTGTATGCACTAATAAGAAAAGTGATGAGTACAGGCGTGTGTAAGGTCTTAGAATAAAAATTGTTCTCTGTACATACCCATCTGTGTGCGTGGGTGTTTTGCAAACTTTTTCCACTGACAGAATGAAAATACATGCTTACATTTTTCAATTCTATGTCAACAAATAAACTGCAAATTAATAACTTGGCACTTTTTTCTAAGTAGAAGAAAAAATGCCCAATTCTATTAGAACTATCCTATAGCTTTAATTAAGAAAGATGAAAGTAAACTAACACATCTTTATTATTTGAATTTACCTTCTAAATAACTGCAGCAGATATAAACATACACTTACTATAAAGGTGTCTCATCTGTCATCTAAGAAGGGCTAATTCTCTCCTCAACTGCTCTATGAGATTTTCAACAGGATCTGTCTGACTGAGAGTCCATTTTCAAGTTCACTTTCCAAAGTTTTTACTTGCAACAATTATGTTAGGCATTTCTTTTCTTCTCTGTCCTCTTGAAAGGTAACTAAATCAAAGAACTTTATTTGCTTATGCTTCAATGTCATTATTTGTATTTTTTGCATTACTGGCTTTCCATGAGCAGATGCACAAGGAATCAGGGAATTATTGCTGAGAGATAGAGCTGAACAAAAATTTTCCTAACCTGTTTGGTCTGAATTAGAAGTTATGAACACTTGACTTGGTTATTGAATGGTTATTTGCCTCTGAGGTCTGACACACTCAACAGAAAACAAATATGTGTAGTCTGATTTTAAGACTTCTGACATCTCTCTATTGTCTGTATAATCTGTTACCTTAATGTCTGTGTAAATTGTAGCTCTGGTGATACAAAAAGCCCTTTTATATTAAGAGTTTCAGAATTACAGTTGTCATTAACTAGTTGCCACTCTGTCATATGTTTTGAACCTAAATGAACTGAAGAAGTATTTCTATTTTTCACAAGTGATCTAAATTCTCAAGTATGTAAGAAGTTCTTCTAGGTAGATTTCCCACAGCCTTATTGTTTTCTGCTGTATCTTTCTCTGACTTCAAAAGTCTAACCAGTACTTCTCTATCTGCAAGTATGTTTCTCCCTTCCACATTACACGATCTGCCAGCCTATATTCACTAAAAAATATAAAATATTCATTAGTCTTCTAAAAAAAATTAGAAATTATTAATTTGGGGATTTTTAAAAAGTAGTTAGTAAAACTACGAAGAGAAATATTTGAACAGATACCTACAAAATAACACAATTTTTATTTTGAAAGAGAAAGACAATATATGTTTATTAACTTGCTTTATGAACCTACCTTTGCTTTTACTTCAGCAATATCATGTATGTTCAAGAAATTCAACTTCCTCTTATTCACTCCCTTCTCTTCAGTAAAGCTATCGGTTATTTGCACACCACCAGCATCCAATTCTAATTGCAAGTAAATGTACAAATAATAAATAATTATGAATATTTAATTGCTCTACAACTAAGGGAATACATTCCATTTAGTATATGTGAGTTCTAGTTTTCTACCTGCAAACTAAAGGAGCTGTAAACCTTTCCATTTGAGCCCATGATGCTTCCCTGGATGGCAAAGAATTGAAATCTTAAGATTCTTGAAACATATGCATTATGTAGATTTACTGGAAATCTGGGAACTGCAAACCATTGACACCACTCTCAGTGATACATTACTAGACATCACAAGTCAAAAAGCTATTGGGCTGTAAGACTACGTAAATATAAAACTACTTACCTCTTCCTACAGTTTCAATGAAATTTGAATATTTAGCCTTTTAATTTAAACAAATGAGTAAATATAACATAGCTATATTAAAAAGTATAGATAGCCTATTTTTGAAAGGACACTTTATAATTTAAAAAATCCTACCTATTGTTGCAACTTTTCTTCCTTTCTCCTGAGCCAACTTACGAATTTGTTTTTTCAGTTCAATTCTTTCCTCTTCTAGTCTTTCAATCTGCGTATTATTATTCACAGATCAGTATTTCATTTTGTTCAAATACATTTTTATTACGTAGCTCTTACAACAATAGGATTTATCACTTGCCTCTTGCAAAAGAATCTGGTTTTCAGCTCTATATTGCTGCTGTTTCAGTGCTTTGCTGTTTCTGAATTCATCTAAATCAATTGCTGTCTTTTGTTCTAGACCTAAAACACAGTATATGCTGTACTGTATAATTATTCATTAAGGAGGAATATTAATGTTAGTAATCATTAGAATGCAGTTAATTTAAATCAGAACATAACTAGTCAAGTAGAATTTAAAAAAAAAAAGTGATAGTTGAATACATGTAAGTATTTCTACATAAGTACATATCTTATGTTCCATGTAATAACACCAGAAGAAAGCATAATTTTACCTCAGTTACTCTAAAACCAAAATGCAATAAAATGCCACCTTAAATAAACTATATTTATGTTTAGATTCTTCTATGTAAAAACAAGCTTGTCCAGAGTTTTCTCTGTGTTTTTCAGTCTAGCATTACAACTTCAGTATGTCATGGTTTCCACACACATATTATGAAATTAATTAAGCAGTGTGCAGTCAAAAAGGAATCAACACAAAAATAAAGCCTTACAAAACCTATCCTCTTACTTTCTTCAGTCAAAGCAACTTGTAAGCCAAGTTAGTCATGTACCTTAAAGTTCAGTCATGTAAATTCATTCAGTTTGTCCTAACTAACTAAAACTACTTCTAAATATTAGGCAGAATATACAAAATTATTTCCAAGTACTTACTTGGTACAGTAAAAGATTACCATGATATAATGTTATTTCAGTTCTTACACAACAAATAATTGAAAAGGTAATGGATATAGCATACCTAAGCGCTCTCTGAGTTCTTCATTTTCATCAAGAAAATCATTTATTTTAAGTTCAAGTTTATTGACTTCCTTAATTAATGTTTCAATCTCATGATCTCTTATTTTGATTTGCTTTTTTAAATCTTTTATTTCAGCAACAGCTTCTTCCAAACCATATATTCCCTGTGAAAAACCCAAATGGAAAGTAAAAACAAAACAACCAACAGAAGATATAAGAAAATAAATTATGAATCTGTCTTTCATCATCACACAGATAAGAAAAAATGTTTTTCAACCTGCATCACCCTTATGCACTATGCTTAGTGGAGGAGTCTCTGGATATTTCAAAACTGAGTCCTCTTACTACATGATCCCTCGAAGAATCATATCTTGAGCGTTCAGTTACTGTTCAATGGACTTCAGAAGCCCATACGAATATGTTAAAACTGACAATTTGTAAAAATTGTTAAGTATGGCTAATAAATTGCATGCAGTCAGTGACGATTAAATAATATTATGAAATAAAATAAAATAAAAACAGCATCAGAAGTCAGTCCTTTAAGTTCTTATTAGAATACAGTTAATAAAAAATGGAAGGATAAAATTATCTCCTAAAAATATAAAATATCCTGTCCACTCTGACAAATTGTTTACCAGTTCATAGTCTCTCATTCGTTTCAGAGTCTCAACAAGCTCTTTGTCCTTTTCTCTAGCATCTGCTTCTGCTAATTCTGCTGATTTCTCAGCCTCCTTAGTTCTCTCTTCTAGCATTTTTAACTTTTCTTGCATATCCCCAATACGATTCTGCTGATCATGAGATGAGTGACCTGGAAAGAAAAACCTTGATCTGTTTACAGTTCAACTAGGAATTCCTGCTATCAGCCATTATGCAAGAAAGAAACACTTCAGATGATGTTACAAATGACATCTTAATTTTCTCTTCTTTTAAATTAAGTAATTACAAAAAACTACATATGAGAGGGGTTTTTTTGCCTAATCATTCATTCAAACAATATTTATAAGAAGTGCATGTTAAGGAACATCAGAATTTATTTTGAATTACATGCTACTACTCATTTGCAATTCTTAATAGAGCTGAGTCCTTATATGTTATGCGCAAACCTTTACAGACCAGGAATAGTTTTAGCATGCACTGTATTACCCGTAAAACCCACGGAAGTATTGCAAATAAATTTAAACTCTTAATGAATGTTTAATAAATGGAAATTAACAAAAAAAAAAATAGAGACTAATATTATTCAAATACTGCAAATATTTTTTTTCTGTATTTCTAGTGAATAAATAATGCACAGTAAATTTGTGGTTTCTTATTTTCAGTTCCATAGATATCATAGAATGGTTTGGGTTGGAAGTGACGTTTAAAGGTCATCTAGTCCAACACCCCTGCAAGGAGCAGGGACCT
>WHYT01017470.1:528640-539416 GCA_009806455.1 Tetrax tetrax | reverse complement strand
GTATTACCCGTAAAACCCACAGAAGTATTGGAAATAAATTTAAACTCTTAATGAATGTTTAATAAATGGAAATTAACAAAAAAAAAAAAATAGAGACTAATATTATTCAAATACTGCAAATATTTTTTCTGTATTTCTAGAGAATAAATAATGCACAGTAAATTTGTGGTTTCTTATTTTCAGTTCCATAGATATCATAGAATGGTTTGGGTTGGAAGTGATGTTTAAAGGTCATCTAGTCCAACACCCCTGCAAGGAGCAGGGACCTCTCCAGCTACATCAGGTTGCTCAGAGCCCCGTCCAATCTGGCCTTGAATGACTCCATCCGCCCTCTGTGAGCAACCTGTTCCAGTGCTTCACCACTCTCATCCTAAAAAATTTTTCCTTATATATAGTCTAAATCTACCCTCTTTCAGTTTAGAACCATTACCCCCTCTCCTTTTGCTACAGGCCCTGCTAAAAAGTTTGTTCTCTTCTTTCCTATAGGCTTTCTTTAGGTACTGAAAGGCCACAGTAAAGTTTCCCTGGAGCTTCCTATTCTCCAGGCTGAACAACCCCAATTCTCTCAGCCATTCTTCTTAGGGGAGAAAAAAAAAAAAAAAAAAGGTCATGTTACCTTTGTCTTTTTGGAGTTTATTTTTTAGTTCCTCAATAACAAATGCATTTTGTTCCATTTCTTTGGTATACTGTTCAACTTGCTCACTAAGCAATCTTATCTGAGCATCTCGCTCTTGCACTCCCTATACACACCAAAAAAAGAAACTTCATTAAAGAATTCTTCTTTACTGACAGGTAAGCTACCAATATAGAACACCACACAGTAAATGAAGAAATTAAAAGTAACTAATACAAAACAACTTATAGAATATCAAATATACTGTACTTACAACATAGAGTTCAGATATTATCTAGAAGTTGGGTATATAAAGGCAAAGCAGGAAAAATAAAAGAAACAGTAAAAATAAAGCATTCAAACACACACAAAAAAATAAAAGCAGTGTTTTAGTTTAACAATTTTAAATGGAACAGTTATTTAAGAGTTAGCCAATGTATGATGAAAAATTTCAGACAATACAGGTTTCTTATAGCTTCCTCATAAACAATTGCCAGCGGAAACCAACAAATACAAGTTCAAGATCGGGAGGACTAACAATACATGGCACCTGTATTGCAGACTATCTTCCAGAAAGTTACCTAACTTTTTAAAATTCGTATTACACCTTGTTTTGTATGCATATACATCCATAAGTACACACAGACTGTGAAAGTGACTTATGTTTATATTATAGTAATTTTGTGCTTATAAAAGGACCTCAGAAATATCACAGAGTGCTTAATGTTATTTTTTCTGTGATGAACGAAAAAAGAGGAAAAAGATGAAAGTTGGAAAAAAGTTATAGAAAATTATTACAATGTAAAATTCTCAAGATTTACCAACCTTATTTTATAACAATGTTATGAAAAACAAAATTTCAGGCTTTCTTAGAGGACAAATATAACCATATATCAAATCTAAAGGTAAAGAGCTTAGCAAAGGTGTAAGGAGGTAAGCATAACCCTTTAGAATGTAAACATGCACTGAACCATAACAAGCTTAGTCCATTTTGAGTTAAAATATAGTGCAGCAACTTCATTTTTAAGTGGCTGCTTTTAAAATATGCATAATTCAAAAAAACTGTTCAAAATGTCATGCTAATGATGGTCATCCAAAAAAGCAACCTCTACAGTCATCTAGTTAGCTAAAATCAGGCTCTACAAGACTCTACAACTGCTTATCAAAGTTACTTTCAGCTGCCTTCCTCTTCTGATCATCAGAGGCTGATTTGTACTTAAGGTTGTTTTTTTCCTGAGAAGCTGTGCATTCCCAGTTTTGTAAGACTTGCATAAATATAGCTCACCATACTGCTCAGTCTACAAGGGCCCAACATGTAACACAAATGTCATGACACATTTATTTTAAAAACTTGAAATAAGGCAGGAAATCATCATAGTATCATACAGTATTCTTTCCATAATGTATACTTCAGGGTTCCTAATGGGTTGCATTATTTATTTATTCTTTTTATGTTTTTCAAGAAAGTGGAAAAATTAAAAATCAGAAAGAACTATGTAATTTTGCACAAATATGGGAGACACTTATATTCCGCTAACTCTACCATGGGCTGAACAGCAGAAATAGTATGGCATCAGGTTGAGACAAAGGAACACAGAAAATTAAACACTAGGTAAGACTCTTCCTTGACTAACAAATTTAGAGAACAGAAACTAAGCTATAATTTAAAAACATTAAATTATAGATGCTTAGATGTTAAAGCAATCACTACACAATCATTAAATCATTAGGAAAGGCAAATATGAAAGTAACAGGACCAACTACCAAGAGCTCAGTTCATATATGCGGCAAGAGAAGTTTCCTTTGAGCATTGTCTATTAAGCTAACTTGGTAGGGGAATGAATCAATGTGTCTTATAATTCTCAAATAGAATTAATACATATTCTGGCATTTGCAAACTATAAAAGACTAAATAATTATTTAGTTATTAGCATATTTAGTGAGTGGTAATTACTATGTGTGTAATTTCTCACATAGACTGTACCTGCTGAAGGGCCAGCATACTGTTTCTGTCTACATCAAGTTGGGCCATTTTCATTTTCTCTTTCAAGTTAAGCAACATTTGCTGACACTCTAGGAGTTCATCATCTTTGGAAGCTAGTATTTTCTGAAAAGAAGATAAAGTACCATCAGAACATTTGAAATAATTCTTAAATATAATAGAAATGTATTAAGAAGTACCTTCCATTCCTCTACTTTTGCATTTACAGCTGCCATGAGTGGATCGTCTTCCTCATTCTTTGCTTTCAGCTGGTCTGAAAGCTCCTGAACCTAGAAATGTCATTTGGATGAATATCATATCATAAAAAGGTTTTGCTTCATCAATGCATATGTACAAACACACTACATCACGTGCATACAATTGAACAGATTAGCATTACAGCAGCAAGGGAAGGTCATGACTCTTACAACAGAGCACGACTAACATCTACAAAAAACAAATTCTGATATGCAATCAAGTTTTTAAATTTGCAGCAAATTTAAAGATCACATTACTTTTAGAAAGTGTTATTTCAATAGAGCGTGTGTTTCTAACTGGATATGTTGAATTTTTTTTTAATTTAAGCTAAAATATGAAAATACAGTACAGCTAGAAGTAAAAAAAATTTACATTCGATAGTAAGAGTCAGTTTTTACTTGAAATTTGTATTGTTCTTTCTCTTTTCTCAACTGATCCATAACAATATCAGATTGTTGCACAATTAGTTTCATTTTATTATACTCATCAGTCATCTTCTCCATTTCTTGCACTGATTCCTCAAGATTTTTCCTCATTTCTTGGTTTTGAATCTCTAACTTCTCGTTAGCTTCAGTCAAATTCTGCAAAATTAAAGAAGTTGCTGTTAAAAAGTACACATCTTAATAACTGAATAAGCACTAAAATGGAGAGCTGCCTTAAATGTAAGACTTGAAAGTTTTTACATGAAATTAGCACAAAAGACAGTACTTCACCTCTAGATCATCAATTTCAACATATCCTAACAGCAAATGAAAGACACATCTCCCATTGCTAGTAACATCACTGCTTCTGCCAGCTTCACAGATGCAGATTATACGCATCACCAAACCCAACTGTATTACAAATTCCCTTACTCTTGATCTGTAAATTGACATAGCATTGTGCAAAACACTATTGTCAGTAACAGTCTAATAAATACTTAATGGCATGCATAGATTTTACCTGAATTTCATCCAGATACTGGACAAGTTCAAAGTTCTTTTTGGACAACTGTGATCTGTAATCAGAATCTTCTCTTCGTAACTGCAGTGTTTCATTTTGAGAGTCTATTTGCCTCTGATAGTCAACTATATCCTGACGCAATTGTTCATTCTGCACAGAAAACAATCCAAACTTAAATCTGTTTCGAAGAGTTGATGACAAAGCTGTTACTTTTCTAGCAAGCTAACACAAAGAACTAAGACAGTCAAAGCCCATCCAAATTCCTACAGTCTGCTTTTAAAAAACTGAGAAGCCTCACCTTTTTCATTATGCGTTTTTTCTTCGGATTAAAAAGGAGAGAACAAGACCAAGAGAACAAAGCATGAATAATATTAGAAATCATCTTTGCTTTAGAAAGACTAAAAAGGAATCAACATAGAGGCAAAATAAAATAGTTTTCTATATATCTGTGCATGTATGTACATACACTCACACACATACATAAAAGGGCATTTTGAGGAATGATTCTCAAGGTTTCCCCCCAGGGCATTAATTTAACTTTTGCTGTCCATTTTATTCTCTCAGAGGCCAAGATTACAGGTATTAAATGCTATAAAACATGGATTTTTTTTCTTCTAAAAACAGATAGAAAAAATGTCTCAAGAGAATGATTAAAAAAATTCTAGTAATACAGAATGTTAACTCTATATTTGCATCTATTGCTATATTACCTTTTGACTTTTTATAATTTTATTTTAACAGATCAGACAATCCTAGCAAAAGCAGCAAAGGACAAACAGAGTTCTACCTAATATCAAGCAAATCTCTTTGTCAATAGTATTTAAGAAAAATACTCAAAATTCAAAACACAAAATCCCAACAAAATTAATGCATGGTCGGACTATGGAAATTCAAATGTAGACATCTCCTGACCTCTATTAACTAAGTTTCATTGGAGCAGATGTACTCTGTATTTGCTAAATGTGATTAAAATTCCATATTCTCTTTGCACCAGTAACCAGGAAATGTTCTAAAATAGAATTAAACATCATGCCACACAAAAGATTGTAAATACAGAAAGCTAATAATAGATTTATAAATAAAGTTAAAAGTACAGTAAATCAGCAATAATTCTTTACTAACCTCTCTCCTTAATTTGATGTTTTCATTTTCGGTATCTTCATTTCGAAGAGCAAGCTAGCACAAGAGAGAAAACCTTTATATTTATCACTAATATGATAAACTATGAAAACAAAGAACTCCAGAAACAAAACAGAAAATGAATGCACAGTAGTCCTATTTCATCAGTGTTGTTTTTTTTTAATTTCAGAGGCTCATTTCAGAACACTGACTTTCCAAAAGATGTGCCAGGACAGCTTTTAGAGATGTCAAGCTGAAGTCCTTCTTACCTGTTCATTCGCTTTCTTCTGTTTTTCCAATTCTAGTTCGATATCTTGTAACTGTGTCTCCTTTTGTTCCAATTGTTTTTCCAGTCGGTAGATCTCATCATGGAAAAAACGAGTATCACGACCACCAGCAGATCTTTGTGCCATCTTAAGAGCATTAAAATGATATTATTAATACAGTACAGTTCTTCAAAATAGAAATAACTGAAAAAAAAAAAAACAAAAGCAGATGCTAAGACTAACATTCCTAATGTTCAGGAAAATCAACAGGAAGGGCTCACTAGGTTCTTTCAACAAAACCCAGGCATCTCTAAAAATAAATGGGATTTATTCAACCTCACTGTACATATAGCTCTTTGAAAACCTGAGGCTGGTGAATATTCAAAGCCAATAAAAAGTATTAGCTAAAAAGTAGGGCTATTAAATCTCTTTTCTAGATTAAAATACTAGTCTAAAAAAACTTCACTAAAAAAAAAACCCACCAAAAAGCACTCTGTAAACTAACAAAATTTTAAAACATACCTCTAATTCATTTTGAAGTTTCATCATCTTTGTTTTTAAATGATTTTCTGTTAAAATAGAACAGATACAGTGAACTACCCCACAAGGTAAAAAGGACATGAAGTATAAAAAACAACGACTTTAATCTTTAAATATTTGGCTTCACTGAATGAACTGACTTCATAGCAGTTGGTATTTTATTCAGTTCCCTAAACTTAAAAAAAATATCCCTAAAAAATACATTTAACAAATTATTTAGGAACAGCATAAAAAGGCTTGTTTACCACATTTGGCTTGCTCCTCCCCAGCTTTTTCAACTTCTTCTAGTGCCAGCTCTACCTCTTGAGCTTTCATCTGGGAAAAAAAGTATAGTAAACAAAGAAGAAATACTAAGGTAAATTAAAAGATTGTGCCTCATATTTAAAATGATGAAAACATTTACATAAGAATCTATTTTCTCTGTTTAAACAAAGAAGCCACACCCACTTTTCCCCATACTGACAATTAAGAAGTTTAGATCGTTGAAACACCGTCTTTAATAATTTATTCTACAAGGCTACATATAGGTTCAAAAGCATACTGCTGAGAATTAAAAACAGTAAAAAAGCCTCTCTAAAACCAATGTGCTAACCTATGAACATGTTATTTCTTGCTTTCAGTACATTTATAGGTAAATACAAGAAAGTATGAGAGATTTATAGGATCAGTTTTAGGATGGCAGTGTTTCTTCATTCATGGCGACATTTGTGTCTACTCTAAAACATCAATCCTCCACAAAAACTTTTAATAAAATTAAAAACATTATAAATAACTTACAATATCTAACCAATTTTTGAGATATTTGTTTGCATTTTCCACCTATAAAACTAAGGTTATTTAACTATATAACTATGTTGGTCCTATTCACTTCCTATTACTACATGCCATAATCCCAGCAGTTACAAGCAGATACTCTGGTGCAAGCATACATTTAGCATACAAATGCTTTTAGGAGTAACTAGTGTGTTCAATGCAGGCAAACACAAACAACAACAAAAAAAAAAGAAAACAAAAGAAAAAGAGAGTAATGATGCTCTAATTTCAACAAAAAAAAAATAAACAAATGCATCTGCAGAATTGTAGAAAGTGAGGATTAATACAAACCTTCATTAGCGACTGCGTAATTTTAAAAAGCTGTATCAGTTGTTCTGAAGTTTCAGTTTCTAAGTCTTTCCCATCAACCTAAGAAAAGAGATAACAGTGCTTTTTATGTTTTATAAAAATATCAATGAAATCCACAAAATAAATAATTTATGTATGTGAAGGACCAGATACAGTTTAGGGAAGAATGGATAACAAAACCCTTGTGTTCTGTTTTCCCCTGGAGTACCTTGGATATGGTCTCCAGCAATGTGTCTGCTAGTTTCTCTTGATGAGGTAGAGCATCTGGATCAACTTTCATAAGCTTCTTCCAATCTAATATGGGTGCCATATTGAATTTATAATTTTTCCTGGAATAAAAATTAAAATAACAGTTATCAGACATTACCAGTGCCAATCAGTTTTGTGTCAATTGATTTAAAGGAGGCTGGCCACTGAACCACACAAAATGATTCTAATAACTGTATCAATTTTGTAACACTGATTAACGTTGTGTTCACATTTTGGTCTACTACAAACAAGGAGACTACAGTAAAACTATAGTAAAACTCAATGAACTTGTGATACTAACAGTGAAGATCAGGACACATGTGAAACCTCTATTTTAATTTAATATCCTTCTTTTCCTTCCCACCTCTCAATGCAGTATTTTTACGTTAATGAACAAACACAACAGGATGCCCTTTGAACTAGTCCTTGTAGGATAAACATCTTCTTACAGTCACAAAATCATTATTTCTAATATTTAAAACACAACCAACACCTATTTTAGTTTCATACTATGAACATCCATTTCTTGACATTAATTTGTAAGATACTAAACTCTTGTATTAAATATTCTTTCCTTTTGATTAGAATACTTGAATTGATAAAGAACAGTAAACAACCTGGAAACTGACAAAAAAACTGATCAGAAAGCAGTGCAAAGTATCTTTCTGCTGCTCACCTACTGGTTGCTGTGGGCCACCGTCATGTCTCATACACCTGAGAGTCAATGCAGTACCTGAAAAAGGCAGAAGGAATTGGAAGTTTTGGATTATTCTATTCTCTGGAGCTGTCTCTAGCCTTTATTATCAATATTTCAAAAATTAGATATTGCTAAGTTTAAAACAGAACATTTTTAATCAACTTATTGCCCTAAATTATAAATATATCATAAGTGGCTAAGAAAATTAAGAAAGAAACAAAACTAGCTAGAATATTAAATTTATTATTACTCCAAAAACTAATGATACTGCAGGGATATACATTTGATAGGAAAAAAAAAAAAATCAAGCTCACTCAATAACCGTAACAACGCTCTATGCTGAGCATGATGTTTTGAGATCTGTTCCATCATGCACCTTGTTCACTATTCAGCAGTTTAAAGACTCAACAACTAAAACTTCCTTCCTTAATGAACAGCTGAACTAGTATTACTTTCCGGAAAAATAAGCAGTCTGGAAAAAAAAGAGCTGTAAGACTTTGAAATCCAGCTCTGTGTTTAAGGGAGGATAAAATTCAGCCTTTCCTCCTCTTTTCTGAACACATGAACTACTTGAGAGCTCCCCTATATTTACCATTTCTTCGGTGTTTGCTAAATGTTTTAGAAAACATGCATTCCATATAATCTATGACTTCATAAGGATGATATTATATTCACATTTTTGCTTTTCTGCTTTGTTGCAGACAGCAAAGAAAAATAGGAGAAAAATCACATGCAGGCGCATACTGATCTTGGCACTCCTACTTCTTCAGTTAATTGAATAGCACTTGATTTCATTAACATACTTGTTTAAGGGTTGTTTTTTTAAAAACATATTAAGTTTTTCTTAAGCAATGACATGTAGGAATTATGGGTATGAAATGCCCAATAATCAAAACTATTCTGTAAGCAAATATACAATCTTACTACTGTCAATCTTTTCCTGCCTTCCATCTTTCAAATCTCTTTTTCTCTTAACTTATAAAATATCATTTTAAGAATGTATTGGTCCTAAAATGTTATCCAAAAGGAGATATGTCTGTACATAAACAAAATAATCCAACTTGTTGGGAAATCAGCTATAGTAAGGTGTGGGGAGCACAACCTAAGCATACAGTATGTTCTACAGTATGTACATACTTGAGGACAGTAAGAGAGAACTTAATTAATTTATGAATTCTCCATCGTAAAATATAGCTGATGCCTTGCCCTCAACTAGTGTCTGTGCTTTTAGCTGACAGATGATCCGTGTGGTGCGCCACTGACATAACGGCTCTACAAAAAGGGTGAAATAGGTGTGCATTGGACAGTAGTTACCACAAGATTTTCTTAACTTACTCAAGGAATCAAACATATATAAAATGACCAGATGTTACAAAGTTCAGCAACGGCAGATAGAAAAGGCGGTCTGGTGGGCATGTTTAAGTACTCCCAGAACAACAGTAATGTTCTATGCTGCCTACAGGAAACCATGTAAAGAGGCAGCTCAGCTGCCATGCAGGTACCTTATTATCACAGTGAATTTAAGGAGCAGGTGTTCTTTTTCCATAAAAGTGTGTCAATGTGTGGCACAGAGTCCTGTATACTTGAGCAAGCCTGAATACCAAGAAGCAGCACAGTCACACGGGAGATGTGCTCTGCTACCTCCGCATTAGTCTACCAGGACTAACACAGTTTAACCTACTTCTAGATTTCGGGGTACATTACCCAGACTAGCTCTCATCTACTAGCTCTACAGTGCTAGATCTTAACTACAAAATCACAATCAACAGGAGGTCTCGTGCAGGGTTCCTGTTTTCTTCCAGTTTGTATATCCCAGCCCCAGGAATGATAATAGTGACGGGTCGCGATCCCTCCAGGATGCTGCCGAGAGACCGTTTTGCCTCCATCCCACCTGACTCTGCTGAATTAACAAATTTGCCTTATTTGGCGTCCGCCTTCATCGCGGGGCACAGCCGAGGCACCAACCGAGAGCAGACGCAGCGGGGCTGCAACCTCTCCCGGGCACCGCGCTGCGACGATGCCCGCGCCGGGACGCGTCTGCCTGGCTCCCGCGGCCTGACCCGACCCGACCCGACCCGGCCCAGCCCCGCCGGTGCCTCCACCGCCCCCGGCCCGGCTGGCGGCGTCGCTGAGCGCAGCGATTTTGTCCCCTTTCCTCAGTGCACCCCCCGTCCCTTGACCTCACCGCTCCCCGAGGACGGCGGAGGCCGCTGCTAGGCGACGCCATCAAACTCTCCCGCCGGCTCCGCTCCCACGGACCCGGATACTCGTAGGGGCGGAGAACATCAACGCTCCGGAGGCCCCACGGTGCCAGCTGGACACTCCCAGTCCGGAGGTCCTGCACGGCCACGCAGAAAGGAGACGGGCGGGGCAGGACGCACTCCTCCCCCCCCTCGGGCGAACCGTTTCACCGGGGCAAGGCTCCGGGCCACGGGCGGCGGACTGCGTGTCCCGGCGTGCCGCGCGGCTCCTCCGGGACCACGACTCCCGGCATGCCTCGGGGCTCGCCGAGGCGGGGAGGCCAAGGCTGTCGGGAGGGCGGCGGCGCCGTGCCGTACGCATGCGCCCTGTCTGGCGGCGGCGCGAGCCGTGGGCGGCGGCGCAGGTAGCGGCGGAGCGGCTCTTTCCGCGGCCTCAGGTAGGGCAGGCAGGGGGTCGTCCCTCACAGACGGGATTTGAGGGGGCGAGAGGCTTGGGTCTGGGCGTAGCTGCTGCCCGCGGTAGTCTCCCCCGGCGGCGGGTGCTCCTCTCTCCCCTGGCTCTGCTCCCCGGGCCTCATCCGTGAGCCCCCCACGCCTGCGGAGCGCCGGGCTGCGGAGCGGCCTCGGTCTCTGGCCGCGCTCGCCCGCCGCTCAAGCGGGGCGCGGGCCCGCGGCCTGGCTCAGCCCGGCCCGGCCCGGCCCGCTCCCATCCTCAGGCTTTCTGGCGGCGGCCGCTTGCCCAGCCCCCTCCGCTCCTGGCCTTAGATTTTTTTTTTTTTTTTTTTTCC
>WHYT01017470.1:475339-507005 GCA_009806455.1 Tetrax tetrax | reverse complement strand
TTAGTTTGTTATCAAGACATTGCCTGATCCATATGCAAATTGCCTGTTGTTTTTTTTTTTTTTTTCCCAGAAACTTAATTAGTGTAACACAAAATTAAGTTCCTTGAGATTTACGTAATAAGTATGCTTCACACTGCGCATGCAAAGAGGATACTCTTAGAACATCATTATGCATTGTTTTATTTGTGTTGAATTTTTTTCTGCAGACTACTATATTTTACGGTATGCAGCGCTAAACCGTCTGTAGTGTCATGGAGTTGGTAGTGATTGTAGAGAAATATTTTGTTTTCCTACTTTTCTGAAAATGTTTTCAGTTTTTGGTTGGTTTGAGTTTTTTTTCTTGTTTTGGTGTTTTGTTTTGGTTTTTTGGTTTTTTTTTGGTTTTTTTATATCTTAGTCTTGTCTGTAATTCTTGAAGGAGAAGACTGGATGAAATGACAGAGGGTTCTCAAGAAGTTGGAAGATGAAAGCTACATGCATTACAAGCCATACCTGCTTCAGAGCTCTGGTTTTTGTCTGCCATTTCCACTTACTGTCTCTGTACACATATGAAAACAGTACAGTGGAAAATGCAGATTTCTGTGCCAAACAACTTGAGAAAATTACACTAAGAATCAGGTGTCTTACACAGCTTGGGCATTCTGTTTTTCCACAATTAGCTATCAGGATTGTGCAGTTTCTGTCTCACAAGGCTTATCTTGCTGCTTATTGTTTTCAACTGTGTATTCTTCATAACATGGTCACATATTGTTGCAAATTAAAAGATCCAACAAAAATCTTGGCAATAAAGTGTATGTCGTGATTTCATCTGGTCAAATGAGGGCTTTGTGGCTGTTCCATAGACCATGAACTGGCAGTCATGCAGCCCAAGAGGTGACTAAGATATCTGATGGGCAGACTTATAAGCCATGAAAGTAGCAGGTAGGTGAGATCAAAAAATAACTTGAGGAACAGTCAGTCTGTTTACATATGTTGGAGCAGTCAGTGGTGTGGTTCTCCATCACACCAAGCCTGTGTTAACAAACAAGTTGTTAGGCAGCGTTTTACAGGTATTTATCAATACAACCAGTATTGAGTGGTGAAGAACGCGCACTTGCAAGACCATACTTGCTTGATTGCAAATTTCAACGTGTATGTTGGTCAAGAAGGGGAATATATCCACTCACTTCAGGACCCCAATCATACTAAGGCTTCAGTAGCCTCTTGCGGATCTGTGATCTATGAGGTTCTCAGTCTTGCATGCTCCTTATATGGCTTCTTACCTTCCAACTAGTAACATTATTTAGCGTGGAAAAAAGTCTTGGCTGCCAAATAACAATTGCTGTTTTCCGCTGAGGTTAAAGGCAGACCTAGTTTTGCCTGGCTTATCAAGTGCAGGTGAGCTTTTATAAGCCTCCTTCTGTTTTAGTCTTGCATTTTCAACATGTTGATGATCATTCCAAATTTAAAGCTTGGAGCTGATGCTGGACCTAGCTCTCGTAGCAGATAGGAAGTAGCAGTTCTGATGGTGAGCCTTCGTCAAAATCTGCCTTGTTATGCTAACATAAAGGACTGTAAAAATATATTTTCCATATTTATGCTCTAATTCAGCAAGAACATTAAACTACCCTGTAATCAGACCAAGTGGAAAAAATAATTTTCCTAACTTTATATATCTTTATAGTGTTGTTGTAGTTTCAGGAAAATAAGACCTTAGAATGCCAGAATGCAAGTCAGAAGTAGTAAAGTACCTGTGCTACAGTTTGGTACAAGCTACAGACTGTAGATGGCCTTGCATTTCACATTTTTCTCTTTGTGCTTGCCCTGAAAGCAGACTGCTGTAAAATAGGGGCTCTTCCAGCTTCCGTTATGCCTGTCTGTTGCTAAGACCTCTTAGTGCTTTTGCACACAACAAAAGTTTGAGAGGGGTGTGGTGTGATGCATTTGAGATTACCAAGCTTGGAACGTGTTCAGAGGAGGGCTACGAAGCTGGTGAGGGGTCTGGAGCACAGGCCTTATGAGGAGCGGCTGAGGGAGCTGGGATTGTTCAGTCTGGAGAAGAGAAGACTCAGGGGAGACCTTATAGCTCTCTATAACTTCCTGAAGGGAGGTTGTGGTGAGCTAGGGGTCAGCCTTTTCTCTCGTGTAGACAGTGATAGAACTAGAGGCAATGGTTTCAAGCTGCGCCAGGGGAGATTCAGGCTGGACATTAGGAAATATTACTTCTCGGAAAGGGTAGTCAGGCACTGGAATGCACTGCCCAGGGAGGTGGTGGAGTCACCGACCATGGGGGTGTTCAAGAAACGTTTGGATGTTGTGTTGAGGGATATGATTTAGCTGAGAAGTATTGGTGATGGTTGGACTGGATGATCTTTTAGGTCTTTTCCAATCATGATAATTCTGTGATTCTGTGGTTCAAGCTGTGTGTTGTGTGACTTGCTGCTAAGACCAGAACAATGCATTTTGTTGCATATGTTCGTTCCTTACAGTAAATTTAGTAAGCTGTTCAGAATTGCCTGTGGTGTCTGTGGCTCAGATACTTGACTTGAAAGACCAAGTGTATTTGCTTGTATTTGTGATCATATCTGTGATTGAAATGTGCATGGAAAGGAGAGGGCGAATTGCAAATTCAAAAATCCTGATGTTAAAGGCAATTTTTTTCTGGAGTTCTCAAACAGTTTTCTCTGATGGTGAGCTAACCACTTAAACATGACTTTGGATGTAGCTAAAATCTTCATTTCCTTGTGTCTAAGAGCTCCCTTTCATTCAAATGAAAACAGTATTTTCCCTACATTTGGCATGCAGGTAAAAGTAGCTCTGTCAGGGAACAGCAATGGTGAGTAGTGGTGTAAAGTTAAAAGTTCTGGATGGAAGGAATACTAGAAATCCAGACCAAAAAGGCAAGCTTATGAACGCATCAGAATTGCCTAGGATTAAGGAATAAGTAGCTGTCTTGACATGTATTCTACGTAGGAAAAAGAAAACTTAACCTACAAAAAGTAGTTGAGGAGCTAGCAGTTAAGGTTAGTTAAGCTTTTCCTTTTGATAGGAGGCTATATTTAGGAATATCTTTTTTTTTTTTTTTTTCTTTCTTTTTTTTCTTTTCCCCTCTAGTTGGGTAGCAGTAGTTGTTTCTGAAATAGGGTTGTTGAAGAATTACACAGAGTTACTCTTTGATATGAAAAGTAGTATCTGCGGAGGCTTGCTGCTTCAACCAATAAAGTAAACTTATATAGTTAACAAAGAAGTCTTAAGTCAAAACCCAACTCACCTTGCGATGCTTTTTCCTAAAGGGCGAATTTAAATACACCTTACGATTGGTTCTGCATGGCAATATTATTTTGTCCCATTAGTTTTTGAACACAGTATTTGAAAATATAGGCTTATATGTTAGAAAATCATTACATTTTCGTTGTAGGTCCTTTTCAGATGTCAGTGCTTTTCAGTAGAACTAGTGAACTTCAAGAAGGAGGAAATGCAATGTTCATAAGCTGTTGCAAATAAGGAATTTCAAACTCTAGCATATTTCAAATTCTCTTCTACATTCTTTAAGGGGGGAACTAAAAAACTGAGTTGAAGTTCAAAAGTGGATTATCTTTTCATATATTCCTGCAGTATGCTTTGTTTTCTTTTTTTAATAAGATATCTCTGGCTACCAAGATGACCATAAATATGTTCAGACTTAATCTTGGCTTAGTGTTTTAAAGTACTCTGATCCAGCCTGGCAAAAAGATGTAGCAGCATCCTCTAACATTGGGTTGGGTTGTTTTTTTTTTTTTTTTCTTTTTTTTTTTTTATTACAAAGGTAGTGGCAGCTTTGAAAAAAAAAAAAAGGCGCTCTCTTGATTTAAGTAACACCAATAGCCATTGCTCCAAGTACTACAAAAGGAAAAAAAAAAACTTCATTGCCATTATGTGAGTAACACTGAATGAATTGGTTTTATTCATTTTAAATTACCTTTGTCCTGTTTTTTTTAGCTTAACTGCACCTGCATTTTGTTGCACATGTATTCATTCCTGTACACTGCACTTTTACCACTAGTTGTGATAGGTTATTGTCACACTGTCAAGCACAGGCTGCAAACCACAACTGAGATTACCTATAAAATCATAGAATAGTTAAGGTTGGAAGGGACCTGTAAAGGCCATCTAGTCCACCCCCCTGCAAGGAGCAGGGACATCTCCAACTGGATCGGGTTGCTCAGAGCCCCATCCAACCTGACCTTGAATGTTTCCCAGGATGGGGCATCTGCCACCTCTCTGGGCAACCTGTGCCAGTGTTCCACCACCCTCAATTTTTTTTTCCTTATGTTTAATCTGAATCTACCTCCTTCTGTTTTAAAACCGTTACCCCTCATCCACTATCCGGATGAGATATCTCTGTAGTACTTTTTTAGAGAATAGTATATGTAAACCTGAACACAAATAAAAATCCACAACAAATAAACAAAAAAACCCACCAACATTTCAGGGCTTAGGATAATAAAACAGACTATAGCTTCCAAATAACTAATCAGGTTTAGTATGTGAACCCTGATAGACACGACTCTAGTATTTTTACATATTTATGGGTCCATATTGTCCAGCTAATAATAGCTGTTCTGTGTTCTTATAGGTGTTACCTCTCTCTAGTTTTGGGGGAAATGGTATGTATTTTTGTTCAGTCATGTCTCCTTTTTCTCAAAACTAAGTCAACACTCAGCTGTCTGTAGCTTTTCAGTATCTTTGGTCCCAGCAATTGGCAGTAATCCATGCTGCATCAACCAGTGGTCAAAAAGAATGCTTTTGGCTTGTAGTTACCTTTTTATTCTTCCAAGATAAAACAGTATTTGCGAACGACTCAATACACAGTAATTTCACCTTTTGATCTGGTCGCCCACGTATTGTTTTTTTAAATAATCATAAAATTGCTGCTTAATAATTTCTAGGGCTTAGGAAGTTTATGCAAGATGAGAGAAAATAATATTATGTTAATTTGTAGTGTCTTTTTTGCATGTTATTTTTGTTTAGACGTGAACATCAGTGACATCGGAGCAATTGGCAGAGTTGAGAAAAGAATGACCTTTTCATGAGCTTCTATGAAGAATGCAAATGAGCAAAGTGTGAGCTCCAATGGTAAGTTTAACTTTTTGTTATTACTGATATCCATCCTTACCTGTTCTTGAATACCTACATTTATGAAGTTCATGTTTTCTGTTCGTTCTTCAGAATATATGAAATTTGGTTTTTTAATTGCTTTTGAAATATTTTGAGAAACACCTTTAAACCTAAAAAACATGAATAATTAACAGTCTGCCTTTTTAGTAACTTAATACTCTGTGTCAGTATGTTAATTTACTCAGGGTTCTAGAGAACTTAATTTTCACAGTTCTCCAGTTTGCAGCATTCACTTGAACTGCATAGCTGTCTGCAGAAAACTACATCGTAACTTATCATCAATTTTCTTTTTTTTTTTTTAGTAAAAAATGAAATGTAGCAGTGTATCCAGCTTGTGTGAGGGCATTTTAGGGGTGAGACTTTATCGTAATTGTATTTCTTCTAAACACTAACTTGTGTAAGATAGATAAGACTTGAGGAAAGCTTTCTGTCTTACTGATTTTAGATATGTAGTGTCACTAACTCCTAAAATATTAGGTGTCTTAATTTGGCTTTATAAAATTTAGTTTTTAATCAGTAAAACTACTCAAGTTTCTGTCCTTATATTTCAGCTTTGGTCCATGAAAACTCTTAGGGAAGATGGCTGATATAAGCCTGAAGGAAGCAGCACTAATAGTTGGTGTGGTGACAGCCTGCTACTGGAACAGTCTCTTTTGTGGCTTTGTTTTTGATGACGTTTCAGCAATTTTGGACAATAAAGATTTACATCCTTCCACTCCGTTAAAAAATCTGTTTCAGAATGACTTCTGGGGCACTCCAATGTCTGAGGTAAACTGTTTGTGAAGCACTTTGAGGCATTTAGGAAATGGGGAAAAAACTTCACGGAGAGTTTTTACACCTTTTTTCCTTATTGTGGTTTTAACAGAACAGTTTGTTTCTGGTGGAATCTGGTGGTGTTAGTGTTTTATAGTATAAGGTCAGGAACAGACATCGCTTGTATTCTTTCCCTTTGTTCAATAAAAAAAAAAATGTAAGAAAATGAAGTCATATATCACACTTCAAGATACTATGTGTTATCTAACTCCAGTATCTAAATTGGACAAATGACCGTTTTCCTTTCTTCTCCTGCAAAAGCTAGATATTGACATACAAGAGTATTTATTTCTAATAGCAATCTGGAAGGTAAGATAACACTTTTAAGCAACAAAGCTAGGACTTAGAGAATGGAGATTGAAGCCATTGAATTTAGTTGTGTAAGTATGTTTATGTGAATTCAGACATTTTGAGTTGTACCCCATGTAGAGTGGCTGTGTTTTTCTCTGAAAAGCTGCACTAGCATTGCAGTTGTTGATAAACATTGTTAAATGGCAATGGCTAAAGGATATTGCATGTAGTTTAGAAAGTTATACATTTGCTGAGCAAATGAATAAAAATTCTCTGTCATAGATATTTTGTCTTTGAAAGCATTGTGCATTGTTATCTTATCTTTTTCTTATGTCCGTAACATAAAAGGTTAGTGTATTGTGACATACTAATTGCTAGCTCTACAAATAGACTTTGATACATAATTTTCATATAACCCTGTAATGCAACCTTCCAGATGCCATCTAGTCTTGTAGTCATCAAGCATGAGTTCCTAAACTCCATCCAGTAAAATTTCAAAGAGTATTTTTCACGTTTTAATTCCAAAAAACCCTAACCATGTGGAGCAGGGGAAAGCCCTCTCACTCAATGTTGATTTTGCACTTAAAACCAGCTAAAAGTCACATTAATTTTAACTAAATTAAGTCAGATTAAATTGATTATTCATGGCTTTTAGAATATTTTTTCCTACCTTGTGTTTTTTGTCTGTATGTATGTGCAATTTGGTTCCCTGCTCCCCTCTCTGGCCCCCAGTTTCTTCTTACATTTTCTTCCTTTTTTTTACGGACATAGTCAGTAAAACATCGACAAGCTATGGGTTCACAGATGCATTTTTGGAACAGGGAGGTGATGTTAACTATAGTTTTTAAAAGAGTTTATGGATGGAGTAAGTGGCAACATAGACATGTTGACTGGTGGACATACTGAAAATATGTAGGTAATACATTTAGCTGAGTACACCAGATTTTTATTTTATAAAATACTAATCTAAAACATGAAATGGCAAAGTAATCAAAATACTTAAATAATACATTAAAACTATATGCAAGTAGGGAAAACAGTCGGAATTAACTTGTCTGTTTAACAACTTATTTTAAATCAAGTTTTCGTTTGATTCACTAGATTTTTTTTAAATCTAATTTTTTTTTTTTTAAGTTCTACTGATTTTCAGGTCTTTGTTTTGAAGGTACATGCATGAGAATAGAGAGGGGAATCATGTATGCATAGATTGTTAGAAAGAGAGTTTGGAGTAAAAAGCGCCTTTATAAGTTGATGGTGACTGATTTATTTATTTATTTGTTTCCTTTTAGGAGAGGAGTCATAAATCTTATCGTCCCCTCACAGTTCTTACGTTTCGCTTGAACTACTTGTTCAGTGAGTTAAATGCAGTTTCCTACCACTTCCTAAATCTGATCTTTCATGTGGTGGTTTGTGTAGTCTTCCTCAAGGTCTGTAAGCTTTTTCTGGACAACAGGAGCAGCGTGGTTGCGTCCTTACTCTTTGCAGTGCACCCAATACATACTGAAGCGGTAGGTATAGCTGGGATGTGCTTAATGTTCAAGCTGTATTAATTAATCTTAAATTTCATGGGGTTTGTATCTGTTTATACGTTGTAACTCCAAGTAGTCTGTGATTTTGCTTGTACTTTCTCTGGTCTTTGCAACAAGTCGTGTAGGTGACAGACTTTAATGCTCAGGGTTGTTTAGTATTCCATGCGACTACTGCAAAACATGTAAAGAAACATTAATTTAGTTACTAAATAACTTGACTTTTATGATGATGGCTACTCTAGCTTACATAGATACTTGTGTTTGGTGATGATTCATCCAGGATCATATTTTGCAAATACTATGAATACCTCTTAATTCATTTCCAGAATTGCTAAGCACTCCCCTCTGGCTAATCACTGAGTCTCTTATATCCACTTTCTTTTATGTCAATGTATCTATGTCAGCAGGACTTTTTCTGGGATTGTTACTGCTCTGCTACATCCAGCTTAGGGCCATTCTGTTTGAACCTTCATTTTTTTTAATGTATCTGATATAATATAGAGGAAGTACATTTGTCATCTCTCATATTTACCTTTCCTTTGTTTCTGAAGGAATTTTTCACTGCTATGAAAAGCATTATTTGTACAAGATGTCTGATTATAAACTTCTTAATGCTCAACCAGGCTTGCAGTGTTGTGCAGTAAATGGAGTCTTGTGGTCACCATTCATTAGATTTGGTTGTCAGAAACAGTGATGTAGCAGATCTGACAAATTCTCTGCTGTTATTTCTGTACTGCTTAGATTTGCTTTCCTAGATTCCAGTTTACACTGGTTGCAAAGCCCATCTCTAGTGTCTCTCTTTTTTTTTTTTTTTTTTTTTTTTTTTTTTTTTTTTTTTTTTTTTTTTTTTTGTTTTAATAGTATTAACTGATTTTCAGAAAACTGAAAATGTTTAAACCTTTTGCTTCTCTGGAGGTGTTATCCCATTTTTATTTTGTGGGGAATTAATGTATTTTTTGGGTGAAGAGGGGGGATGTCTCTTGATATTAAGAAAATGAGAAGGGTTTGCTCTTACCTTATGTTGTATTTTTTTTTGGTCCCGATTTGTTTGGGTAAAGACTTCATGCGTCCCTCTCTTGTCCTCTAAAGACACAAAAAGTTGTCAGTAGCAATTCAGTAGCCTACATCTGTGTATTTTGAACAAATCTTTCTAGGAAACAAGTTCATGGGGTTTGTAATTGTAATTTGAGCTAGTAATATGTCCTTGCTAGAAGAAGTTTGTTTACAATTGCAAAAGTTTAAAACACCTAAAAATTTTGACTTGCTTTTGTGCTTGAAAGCACAAACTCTCATAAAATCTTGTGTAAAATATGGGTTAAAAATAGTTTGTTGATTTGATTGATTTTCTGTTTCTTTGAAAAAACACGCTTTAAATTTCAAAGTTTGGCTTTGCATCTTTGTAGTAAATGTGATGATATCTTTAAAGGTACATTATTAGCAACTTCCTAGTGACTTATATTAGTGGTTCATGGCTTAGATCATCTTACGTAATTTTATTGCTTTAATTCCCAATATGATGATTCTTTATCATTCTTTAACTGTCGGACTCCATGTGAGAGAACAGTAAAACAGTTGGGTTTAGTACTATGCAGCAGAATTAGCAAAAAGTATTGTACAAATCCTGCAAAACATTCTGTAATGAAAGCTTGTTGTGTAAGGCAATGTATTATAAAGTTGTGAAGTACAATTATGAAGCAATGTGGTAATGTGTGTAATCCCTGATATTAGCCACATGAGGGCACTTTAAGACTATATAGTTGGTAGAACTTGATGCTGTGCGTAAAACACTTAAAGACTGAGATTTTAGTGCATTTGGAATTGAATTCCCCTGATGTTGTACTTAGATGCTCAGTGAAGAATCAATTAAGGGGTTTTCTTCCTCTTCCCTCCACCTTTTTCAATTTAGGCTTTCTGCTTTTGAGAAATACTGCATATTATCCTTTCAAATGTTTGCATTGAGAATTCTGCCTAACATGCAACCAAGAAAGGATTCTTAGAGTTGGCAGCTGAGACTTGTACGCATCCATAAGTGGCAAAACAAGTCAAGTTTCCATGCATGGAAAGAGGAGGTAATAATGAGCCGTATTTTAGAACTGCGGACTTGGGTGCCAACTGACTTACTCAAACTTCAATGAAAACTCCAAAACAGGTCTCATTCCAAGTTTTTATGTCATTTGATTAAACTTCTTATATTTTTTGATAATTGAAATGTATCTGGTTTTAATTCCTTCAAATTAGTCCCCACTCGTTACTCCCCTACACAAGAGTTTGAAACAGCAGATGCAATACATAAACATTTCAAAACTTTACCTATCTTATGATAAATTGATTTTTCCTGGAAAAGCTAGCAGAGCAGGTTAAATAGAAAATAATTTTCTACTTGACTTCAGAGAGAAGTTTGGCTCTTGTGGTGGTAATATATCATTTTCTGAGGAAGAATTTTTGAGGAAACAAGTTAAATAGCAGCATCATACTCTCATTTGTCCTTGTCTCTGGAATTCCAGTTCAGTCTTTCTAGCTACTTTGCTACTGTTCTGGCCAGAGGCATGTTGACCACCTTTACAGCTACAGCTTGTCAAATAACCTTGTGAATGCTGGAATTTTCCCTCGTAGGTCACCTTTGTATGAGACAAAGTTCTCTTTAATTTCTGTCTTATTTCTGGACAATTTTGATATCCAGACCTGGAATTCTTGAAATGTCTTAAGACATTTTGGAAACAAATACCTGTATACTATCCAAAATGTTGACACAAACTCTCATGTCCTCTCCAGTTGTGAAACATGCTTTTTCTGTGCATGATTCAGTGAGTCCTTTGGTAAACGTACGCTACGCTCAACGGAAGCACCAGAGCATGATTTCAAAGTCAGATTTTAATACTTTTCTTTACACTGTGACCTTGGGTATTGAGTTACTTTCTGTTTTTATCCTGTACTGGATCAAGCATGCTTGACCAAGAATGTACTTAGCAATAAAAACTTCTCGCTGGGTCCTGATGGCTGAAAGTCAGTTTTCAGCATCATCGTAATTAAATGGTGAGCTATGAGGTTTTCTTAGCTAAATATGACTGTCTACCTCAGCATAGCATGCCATTTTTCAGCCAGCTTGCAAATATTTGGATGTAATCAAAGGCATTACAGAAGAGGACAAGTGAGGAAGGAAGGGAGTCCTAAATGGTATTGTGGTCAGCACGGTGGCTACTGTAGTAACCATTAACATAAGTGAGCTGTCTTCCGTCTCTGGTTGTTCATTGCACCTTAAGTGGTTTTTGAAAACAGGTCCTGAAATGGAAATTAATCTATATTTATTTGGGGATACCAAAACAACCTTGTATCCTGTGGATTTTAGTACTTTTCCAAATTATCACAATATCCATTCGTCTCTGTCTCATTACCAAAGGGGGCCACTTCTTGCAGTTTTGATGTTGCCAACCAAATTATCATTCAGGAAATTGCCATACCTGTAGTAAAACCTAAGTCATTCTTTAACTCCATTACACAAAGCTTGCAATCAATTTATTTGTAACTCTTGACTGCTCAGCTAAGAGCTGCCGTAGCACGAGTCAAGGGAATGCTTCTTTGAGATTCAGATCTGTTCAGTCAGTCAGAAAAGGTATGAACAAAAAAAACATAAGTGTCTGTACGCCACTGTCTGCAGGATGTGTATGTACAACAGTCCTTGTCAGGCTTCGTTTAAAGCTTCTGTTGATGAAAGCTAGTTTCTTCCAGGTATTACGAAGAAAGTGGTTGTTATCATGCCCAAATTCTGCCTCAAATGATGTTTGTGGCTCGTGTTAGCTAAGATAAAAGAAAGTACAGCATTTCTCAGTTGTCTTGTTAATGGTGATACTGAGGTGCACAGGTGGCCACCAGCCACTTGTATCATTGTGTTCTTGAATTCAGTACTGATTGAACTGAAAGCAGTCTTAGTTTTAGCTTTTTCTTCTTGGTTTACAGATCGTGTTTATGCATATACTGACAGTATATCAGTCATGCAGTATTCTAGTACTAGAATAGTTAGTAGAAGAATAATCTTATTTTTTCTTCTTTATCTTTTCAGGTAACTGGAGTTGTGGGCAGAGCAGAGCTTTTATCATCTATCTTTTTCCTAGCTGCGTTTTTGTCATATACAAAATCTAAAGGGCCAGATAATACCATAGGTAAATGATTGACAAATATACACATAGCTTAATTTTTGTATCACTGGTAATAGAGCTCTTAAAATGGTAATATTGGCGTATTGGTTATTCAGCAACTGTATACAAAAAAAGTCTTCATCCACAAGATACCCATGTAATAGTACTTTCAGTTATAAACTGCCTTTTTTTTTTTTTTCCCAAGACTTAAGCACTTTTTCAGTTGTTTTGTAACACTTAGAGTGGGAGACTCATGCACTGGCTTCTATTAATGCAAGTGCGTGCATTGTTGTATGCTGAGATGCCTCAGACAGTCACAGGTAGGCTGCAAAGTTTCAGTGGAGGCTTGCCTCTTTTCCAAAGTCAAATTGAACTTGGGAAGATTCCTGACTCCCTGAAAATATTCCGTTTGAAAAAGTGTTTTGGAAATCAGGAAAGATTGGGGGTTTTTTTTGTTTCCCTGTCACAGATTAGTCTTTTGCTTTTCATTTAGTTCTTTGCATTTAAGGGAGACAGTTCTAAAACTGATATGTGTATACTATTTTCTGTAGAGTAAAATTGAGCCTCTTCCATTTAATGGCATACTGAATAAGTTTATAGAGCATGTTCAAACATGAAGAGCCAAAGCCTTCATTTTTTAGGTTAATTTACTTAATTACTTATTTGTTTTTGTTGTAAGATGGAACATTTTTAATAACTTCTTCTTTATTTGTAGTGTGGACTCAAATTGCAGTGACTGTGTTTCTAGTAGCTGTTGCAACACTGTGTAAAGAACAAGGAATAACGGTGGTGGGGATATGCTGTGTATATGAAGTATTTATTGCTCAAGGGGTAAGCTGTTGAAAAATAAATTGGATTTCTTCTCAGGAATTCTGTAATGAGACATTAAGTACTTTGAAGCGTCATATTTCAGCACTGATTTTTGTCCACTCAGGCTAAGTCTACAGTCCTGTTACATTTTTCAGATTTTTTTGGCTCAACTAATATTTAACATATGTGGTTCATGGTGAGGGCATCCAATGACGTTTAAGTTGTCCTGTACATGCCATACAGAGATGTTAATGTATATACTCAATAAAGAATTGACATGTCTTAATGGAGACCTAAGGTTTTAGTTGAAATTTGCAAAGACTAGCATGTAACAGTCTTGATTAAAATCTGAGGTGCATAAAGATGGCAGATTATTTGGTTTTAGTTTCTGTAGTAAAAACAGAGAACATATGTGCAAATGCATTTCATCACATTCTAATGAATAACCAGATGTTTTGGAGTAGTCCTTTTTTGAGTAAGTAATATTCTTATGAAATTTTTTGTTCTAGGAATACCTTTAAGTTTAATTCCAAATCTGATAGGTTTCATCTTAAGCATTAGTAAGTATTTAAGAGCAACTTTTCTTTTGTTTAGATATTCCTGCAGTTAAGTAATTATTGGTTTTTTAATAGTCAAACCATGTGCAATTTTAAAATGTATGATTGTGTGTTCTAAGAAAATTTTCTAGTTTACCGTTCCTTAATTACTTGAAGGAATATTTTGCAAAAACTGCACCACTAAAAGATGAAAGGTTGTCTGTCTTAGGGGTACATATTCAAGGACGAAATACCAAAACCATGTTTTTTTGGGCTTACAGAAGTACATGTATTTGTAAGCATTGCCTTTGCAAGCCTAGTGAATAAGCATATAATTTTCAAACTGTATTTCTAAGGAAATCACCAGTATATTACCATACTTTTCAATCCATTCTTCCCATCTTTTAGTAACTTTTGATCTAATTCTTAATTTCATGAAAGTTTAACAGGTTTGTGAAAGCCAACTGAGTAGAAAAGATAATTCCAAACTGACACTTCTTCTGAGGGCACAGGTGTAGCATGAACAAAGAGATTTACCAGTTCTCAAAATCCTGTCATTATCTGTGTTCAGCCAACCAGTATGTGAAGCAATAAATCATCCCCAGCACAAGACATGAAGACATAGGGAAAGAGGGTACATAGGGAAGAAATTAGGGTATGTAATGGGGAACTGTGCAAGATCATACTTTTCATGAGGCAGACAGAGATGAATTACTGCAGTAGAGCCATAAAATAGAAATCCAGGGCTAATGAGGAAGTTAATAGTATTTTTACTGTTCCTAAGGTATTTTGTTTATAGGACAAGTCTTCAGAGGGGCTGATAATTCTAAAATTAGTAATTTCTCCTCTTCAAAATTTATTTCATGGTCATACTTGATTTGTTGAAGTCTATGAAAATGGTACACATTTTTTAATTTGTCAGTGCAAAATACAGAACTACAGGCATACAAGTTCAGCTATGATAGTGTTGGCAAGAATACTTGAATAGAATTATTTCTATTAGAATGGTGGACTTAGATTTGGAGGTTATTATGAAAGCTCTGAGAAGCTGAGTGAGCTAACTATTGGGAGCAGCCATTTAAAGAAAACCAAGGGGAGGGGAAAAAAAGATAAATAATGTTAAGGGATTAATGAGTACACTGTATGATTATAAATACTTTTTTCCTTTGCAGTACACCTTGCCAGTCTTGTTGGACACAGCTGTACAGATTCTTCGAGGGAAGGGCAGTATTCCTTTCTCTATGCTGCAAACACTGTTGAAGCTCATAGTCCTAATGTTCAGTACACTACTGCTTGTAGTTGTCAGAGTCCAGATTATCCAATCTCAACTTCCAGTGTTTACAAGGTAATAGGAAAGTGTCTCTTATTTACAGACAGTGATAAATAAGATGTGACTTAACGAGGTTTGAATGAAATGGCCAAAAATACATCAACTTAAGTGTTTATTAACTTATTTTAATATTGGTAAGCAATGACTCTATAATATTACATTTTTTTGTGAAATTGATAACTGCTATGTTTCATTATCTGTTGACAAGAATGTCCAAAATACTGAAGTATCTGAGTAAGAATTAATTTTTAAAAACTTACAATTATTAGTTTGTCTTAGTAATTCAGAAATTAAATGTTTTATTAGTAAAGTAATTTTATTGGGTGTGTGTTTGAACCTTGCTTGAGTACTCCAGACCTCTTTTTTTCCTCTTCTACATAAAAGTTGGGGTTTTTTTGCTTTTAGATATATACTATGCAGCAAGTGTAGTTGACTTCAGGTACAGTTCTTGAAGATAGGTGTATATGAATAATGTTAGAACTGAAAAACTGTACTTTGTCTTAAAAGCGTGTGAGCAATGTAGAAATACAAGAATCTAGGTTTTTCCCTGAAAAATGAGACAAACTGTTAAAATATAAAGAAGGACTATTGAACTCAACTTTAGGTGTAAATTGTTCTGTTTCTTTAAACTTATCTTGGTTATATCTCAAACCGGTTTCTTATACTTGGAGGAGATTGCATCCTGCACCAAGATGGATCATCATGCGTGGTTCCCAAGTTAAATACCGGACAAATCCACAAAGATTAGGATATTGTAGGTGTCTGTCATTGGTAGTTCTAGCTATGAATTTAATGCTTGCTGGTTTCTGAGCACAAAACAAATTAAGACAGTATGTTTTTTTCATTAAAAATTGCTTTTTCTCCTTTCTCTTACTTCAGGTTTGATAACCCAGCTGCTGTTAGTCCATCCCCAACAAGACAGCTGACTTTCAACTACCTCCTCCCTGTAAATGCCTGGCTTCTTCTCAACCCCTCAGAATTATGCTGTGACTGGACAATGGGAACTATTCCTCTCGTGGAGTCTTTGTTAGATGTTAGAAATGTTGCCACTCTTACCTTCTTTTGCTTTCTGGGATCTTTGATTGTCTTCAGTCTCCGATATCCTGGGGATTCCTCCAAGACTGTGTTGATGGTATGAATGATGCATTTTGTTAGTCCTTTTTTAAGAGTGTAAGTCACAGGTTGTTTTGTCACATGCCTAATCTGCTATGACCCAGAGATTTTACATGCATCTCCTTTTAGGCTGTAATGAACACAGAAGAAAAGAGGAAAATTGTTGTAGCAACAAAACTGTTAAATTGCACTTTAGTACATGACTATCACAGATGAGATGAAGAAGAATAGACAGAGATGAGAATAAATGTGCCTCTTGTTACTTATTTGTAAACTGTATTGCAGCCTTTCTTAGGTATTTAGAACTCAACCAGCAAATGGTAGTTTTCAGTAGAACTAAAATATATTTTAAGGGTCAGGATGCATTTCCACCCTGCAAACTAAATGTCAGTAGTCATGCTACATATTTAGCAAATTACTTTATTTTCTTTCCCATAGGTATAAAAGAAAAGGACATATTTTGACATTTAGGGATATAAGTTTTACTTTTTTGTTGTTCTTTTAACAAAGGCAGTCTTCTGTAGTCTTATGCTAAGGGAAAACTGTTTTTGTCAACCTATAAGATTGGTTCCTGCTTTTCAGTATTATATGACCTTAAAACTGAAATGGATTAACAGGAAAGAATATTTTTGAGGAAATGAAAAGGAGTAAATGAGCTAGTATTTTTTCATCCAAACCAGTCATCCTGTTGATTGCTTCCATTGCGTATTTTCACAAGATTAGGAATTGGCTGTTACCGTGTTTTTTATTAAATCAGTAATGCAATTACATGTACAACAAACCTACATGCGTAGATCTTAGTCTACTTCAGAAATAGTGTACTTTTTTAATACGTAACTCAGACAACAAAAGTTTCAGATGGATGGGAATATTTATGCACAATTTAAGACTAAGGATTTCTTTGCTAATCACTTCACAATCTTTGATTCACTTCAGAAAGACTTAACATTATAGTTCTGAGTCATATGTTTTTTCTTGTCTTGTCACTGCAGTGAGGCAGTCTGTTCATTAGAAAATCTGTGAAAATCGTCTGTAGTATTGCTGATGAAGCCTCTTGTCCTGAATTTGGAAACTGTATGAAGAAAAGAAACTTAGCTTATTGGTAGAATAAATGTGCAAAGTGACATACCCAGAAAAAAGAATGTTACCATTTTAAAGCACTTAAAAAATGTCAAGTAGTTTAATCTTTCTTCTTACATAAGCTGAAACAATTTTTCTCCAGTGCACTAATAGCAGTAGAAATGTGTGTGGGGAATGGTTCACTTTTTTTCTTACGACAGCTCTTGAACTTTAAGGCTCCATTTTCCTACATTTCTGTTTACTACCTACCCAGCAGCACTCAGAAGAGGAAAGGGTTAATGGAATTGTCAGCATACATTGTTGTAAGTCAGTTTTTGTTTGAGGGTGTTTTTTAATAATGGATTTTATTATTCCAAGTGGTTTTTTAATGGGAAGATTGTTCTGAGATCATTTGTTCCAGTGTGTGAGCTTCAGTGTCACTTAACACAGTATAAGCCTTATTTAATGAAAGTTATTTTCCTTTAATGTGTACCTATTTTGTGTATATAACCTTCAGCATGATGCTGATTTTTTTCAGACATAATATCTAAGTGCCTGGAAGCTAATTTCTTAGGAAATGAGACTGCAATATTTTATATTAAAAATTAATTGTTAGATACTATAACATGCAACACTGTAGACCAAAGCCTATTTCTGCCCTCCAGTAAGCCATTAGTGTCCTGATGTAGACTAGATACTCTGCCAAGGGAGAGACAGAGAGAGAACAGTTTCTTTTTGATGGCTTCTCGGTCAGACTTGCTAGGGAAATAATAGCACCATCTTTAAAGTGAAGAAAGTGAATGCTGACTTAGTGATACCAATTTACACAGATTATGCCAATGTTCCTGATAACTATGTTGAATTACTAGTTTTAAAAATCTCTTTTACACACTTGGTTCTCAGTTCTGCTAATAAAAGCCTGAATCTGTGCTGGTCAAAATAAATGTATTACACTGGCAGGTATGAATTCTATGTGCTATCCACATGGATGCCACATAGTATTAGTATAATAGAGGTGTCATCACAGCTGATGCCATGATTGACTGCACTGTTTGATGTTTCACGCTGTAATGAATGTCACTCTGAAGGAGTGATAGAGCTTTCTAAAGAGCTTCTGCCATTAAAAATCTCTAGCATGTGCTCTGCCATTAGCACGAGACCCTGAGTTGTCATGCTGAAGCCTGATCTAAGGGAAAAGTCTCAAGTTACTTTTGTTTATGGGATCAGAAAAGGTACAACTTTAGTCCTTAGATGTTTGTTTGGACTTTGCAAAAAAAAAAAAAAAAGGGAAAAGAGAAGAAACCGAATTGTAAAAAAGAAAAGAGAGGTCACAAGTGTCTCTGAATGTGTCTTTCTGTGTTTGCTGATGTGGATATGGGTTTGGTGCTGTGCTGCTTGAGGGATAAGACAGAAGAAGGGATTCCTTTTCCCACTTCCTCAAGTGCCAGTGGACGTTCCACAGTTATCCCCAAGTACAATCTCACAGGATGAACTCATTACTGGGAGAAGCGAAAGTTGGAGGACTTGTTTTCAGTCGGTTTTCTTCTGATACTGGTCATCTCCAGGAAAGATAACTCTGGTAAGTGGGTAGGTTGTGTTTCATTTTGTTTTGTTTTAATTTTTGCCATAGGTTCTAAAATTGTCTTTTCAAAATATCAGAACTAGGAGATGTTAAAACAGGTGAATGACTTTTTTTTTTTCTTTTTTTTTTTTTTTTAACCAACTGATGATATTAAACTAACAAAAAGTGGGATTGTATATTGTAAATCGGAAGACGTGCTTTGGCAGATTGATGTCTTTTTGCCACTTGAAGTAATCAATTATTCTTACATTTGTGAAGGACATGCCCTGGAAACAATGTATGAGCAGTTAAATTTTCTTGTATTTGTTTACTTTATTTGTATGAACAGTCAGATAACTTGACTGTCAGACTAAGTGACCTTTATAAAAACGTTACACTAAGCATACTGAAAATGTTGAGTACTAAGAATAGTACTGATCTATAATGACTTCGGTGGCTTTTCAGTAGGTTTCAGAATCAAGCTGTGATCACGGCCCTTGTTTGTTCATGGAATTTCTTGGATATAGACATTCCTTTGCCTGGTGAAATTTAACGAAAGCTTTTTAGTATCCTGACATTTGCTAAGTGTCCCAATCAAGGGTGCTTCACCTCCCTTCTGATGAGACAGCACTCGGTGCCACTCAGCTGCAAACTTTGGTGCTTGTTACTGTGCAAATGTCAGGAGTAGGCAGATATCCTTAAGCTTCTTGAAGTATGTTTTTAACACTTTTCAATGTTATGCCAAGACTTCAGTACTTCTAAATTTAACAATATTTATTTTTCTACTTCGTATGCTTACACTTCAGGCTTTGAAATGTTTCGTTGTGAACTTTTGACTCGTTACTTAGCAGTTCAGGTACTCTTCGTAGCTTATGGCTGTATTTAGAGTTTTGTCTTACACTTTTTTTTCTTCCTGCATACTTTAATATTTTCTGTCTTTTTTTTGTCTTTTTCAGTTGCTTGACCAGGATATCTTTTGAATGGAGCCTCTCCATCTGCTGAAAGACTATGATAGAAAGAAAGCATAAATGAACAGAAGATAATGCATTTTTATCTACACTAGGTCTTTGAGTCTGTTGCCCAAAAAAAATTGTATTTGAAGGACAATGCACTAAGGAGAGGGAAAAGGATCTAAAAAGAAGTTTGGCAGAACATTGTGTAACATTTGTTATCAGAAGAATGGCACAGAGCAGAACATGCAAAAACCTTTTTATTAGATGCCTAGACCATAGACACTCAGTGGAGACCAAGCACTTGCTATTTTAGCTGCAGGATCCTTTCCAGTGAAACCCGTTGGAAAGAATTGGTTTTCACGATATGTACGTTGACCTCATGGGACTGATTTCCTTACTGTATTAAAACCAAAACAAAACAGAAAAATCTGCATTTTCTTAGCAATAACATAAAACAATATTTTTTTTTTTTAAATCTGAAGAGGTGACTTCAAATCAGTTTATCATAAGATTTTTATAAAATAAGTTGATTCATTTAAGCCTATGTGGAGGCCTTATATGCATCACAAAGCTAGATACAGTTTATTCACATTACAGTAAAAACACTTGCAAAACAGCACTTTATTAGCTAAAGCACACTTTGAACATGCTTCCGTACATTGGCTTTTGTGTTCACAAATGCGTTTGGCTGCTCAAAACAGAATAAAATACTGAATGATACCCTCACTTCCCATAATCCACCCCCAAAAGTATGAAGGCATTTGCTGTAACTAGATTAAAAACTGATACAGAGGACTGGCTTGGGGATAGCACGATAAATCCTGCATTTCAAGGTGGATTACAAAAATAGATAATAGAATTCTATCTTGAGGATTTTACTTTTACAGATTGGTAGTGCTCTGTAAGGATCATGTACTCTAAAAATGTAAAGGAGAAAGGGAGAGGAATGTGAAATTGCATTAAATTAAATTTTGTCCCCAAGCAATCAACATATTCTCTGTGTTCGTGTGACTTCTTCCAAGACTTAACTATGTATTTATTTTCACGTAGCTTAATGAATGGCTGTGGATCAGCTGAACCATTTTAATGATCCATGTGCAAATTCTTGACGCCTTGAAATACGAGCTAAAACCTTACTTGAAGTTGTAAATCAGCATTGCATTTTTTATATATGAAATCCTAGATTGACTTTCATACTGGATGTGTTAACTGTTTTAGCATGGGAAAGACAGTTAACAATATGCTTAAATCTAAACACAAGGTGACAGCCAGTTGTACTGAAATTTTCTAGAAAATTCCTTTTTCTTTTGTTCCTCAAAGAAACATTCAATTTCTGTAGGGGTTTTGGGTTTTTTGTAACTTGGAGGCCAGATATTTTGAAATAATTATTTAAGTGTTTTCTGATACCAGACATTGTAAAACTGCTATTTAACGGTCACTTAGGACTTAAAGCAAATTGTCATGTCCACTTCCTTTGCAAGAGCTGGTTTTATTTGTCTTTTAATACACACACCTTTTGTTAAGATGTCTGTCACCAACCTAAGAGCTACAATTATGCAGTTGTTAAGTTCCTTGTCATCTTAGATATTTCGGGGTGCCCTTAGTGCACTACATAAAGATTGTTTATTCAGTGATTGATTCTGATTTTTATGTTATTTCTTCACATTTTTTACAAAAGTAAAAGTGGGTTTTATTGTATTGTAAAAATAACTGCTTTCTATATTATATAAGCTGGTATAAATTTTTAATTGTTATAATAGACAATGTCCAAGGTTGTCAGACTGTAGTGTTTTTGCATGTCAAGCTCTTATTAAAGCATTGTTTTGAATTTGCTCCTTTGATCCTCGTTTTTTGTCATGCAGCTGCTCTTTTCTGTAGTATAGAAAAACAAATACACTTGTAAGCCCTTAATTAAGGAATAGTATCATTTTCAGATTAAAAGTTGCCATGTTCAGAGTGGTCTCAATATAAAACAGATCTTAATGTTTAAAAGAAAAAAAAAAAAACAGAACCAAAAACCCAAAGATGTACTATGTATGTCTGTTTTTCTGGGATTTTGTTTTTTCTTTTTAATTGCTTCAGAATTTGTTTCTTGGGTACAGTTTGTCACTGCCTAATCTTTATTACTAATTGATTTGCATTTCTTTTCTAGGCACTCTGCTTAATAGTGCTACCATTCATTCCTGCATCAAACCTCTTTTTTCCTGTTGGATTCGTAGTAGCAGAACGAGTGTTGTATGTTCCTAGCATGGGATTCTGCATTTTAGTAGCACATGGATGGAGGAAGTTATCAAATAAAAGGTGAGATAGTGTTACCTATGAATGGTTTAACTTATCTATCTTAATTACATAAAAGATAACCATACTTATAACTGCAAGCTTTCTTGGTAGAGCTTTTACCTTTTACCAGTGTGAATGTGCTGTGTTATAACTCTTATTCTGTTTCGTGTTCTTAAAGAACACAGAGCAATAACCAAGAGACCATTTGGCAGTCATGTGAACAGATGAAAACAGGGAAGTTCTTAGGAGACCAGTGGATTATTCTGAGGATGTTATAACGTTTTTTAAAACTGTATCTACATACGCACATGCATGTATACATGTATCTATTTTATATAATATTTATTTTTGACTGCATCAAACATTTTTGAAATGTGGTGTAACTTACATTACACATTACTACAAAATGGACTTTACCTACGAGCCTAGTAGTGTAACCCATCTCTTTTTTTGTAAAGGAACAAATATTTTCTGTTTAAATCCTAGACATTTTTAAGGATTAGGGAAAAAAATTTCTTGGCCAAATTTGATTTGTAGTTTATTCAAAGATGGTTATTGACAGAAGTTTATATAATGCATTGTATCAGTCTGCAGCATATTAAAATATATTTTACTGACTAAATTTTCAGACATGCCATGCTAAAAGTGGACATCAGAGCCATTCAGAATCTTTTCTTTCAAATTTTGTAGTGCACCATATGGTGAGGAGGCAAATACTTTGGAATATACCATTCACAACTAATGGTCCTCGGTTTATTTGCCTCCTAGCATATGAGATACTTACTCTAGTGTAAATTAGAATTGTTTGTGAGCTCATAACAGATCTGTTTGTTTTATTTCGTAGTGTGCTAAGAAGAATTTCTTGGGTTTGTTTGGCTGCGGTACTATTCACTCATGCCTTAAAAACACTGCACAGAAACTGGGATTGGGAATCAGAGTACACATTGTTTATGTCAGCTTTAAAGGTACCATATTCTATTTGAAAAGGATACTGGAAAGTTTGTGTTGCTGTTCGCAAAAAGTTGCAGTGGAGCATATAAAAATGGAGAGAAATGATGCTTGTTTTGCCACTTTTGTTTGTACATTGACAGTATTAACATCCTATTAGTTGCTTTAGGGAGTGCTTTAAAAGCAGTGGGGTGCACACATGGGAATTCCTGTGCAAGAAATAGATAATTTTTTTTCTTGTGTTAAAGCAGTGGAATGTATTCTCTTATCTGGGTGAAAGCACGATATATTTCAGCAGAAAAATCTACAAAAAGTTTGACACATAGAATAATTTCTTCAATGTGCATGCAGCGTGGTAGGATAGTTTGTACAACATCCTGTAACAATTATAGTGACTTTTAAAACATGTGTTTTTTTCTAGTGGCAAATAACTAGCATAAGTGGATGTTGAACAGCAAGTTCAGTCTAGTCATTGTGAATACAGTGTTTTCTTAAGCTTTACATATAGCAACTTGATGAAATCCATCACATCTTTAAGACGTAGTTAAAAAAAAGTCAGTTACGTAATCTCAGCTTAGTACCTTATGCATTGGTATTTTATTTTTTTTTTCTGTTTTTAGGTAAATAAGAACAATGCAAAACTATGGAACAATGTGGGGCATGCGTTAGAAAATGAGAAGAATTTTGAAAGAGCTCTGCAATTCTTCATACAAGCCACACAAGTGCAACCAGGTAAAAGCTTTGACTAGTTACCGTTCGAATCATGTCTCCCTATTCCTAGTATTTCAGTATGCTATGCTTACCTTACTTAACCAAATCTTCTCAATGATCTGTTTTTTCTCTAACTGAGCATCAAACTATGTCATACGCTAAGACCCATAGTTTTTTGAAATAAACACAAAAAAAAGACCTCCAGAAAAGTTTCTATCTATAAAAACATGCAAAGACTTTCCATTTAAAGCTATTATTTTGATGACATTCTTTCTGAATTAATTTAAACTGTAATTTTTTTATGAAACACAATTATTATTTAATTTTCTTATTTAAAAATAAGGAGGTGTATAAAAAAATTAAAAATCTAGATAGTATCAAAGTGCACATTTACTGTTATTTTACATATTGTTTCAAAAGAATTTCTAGGTAGTACTGGACAACCTTTACTTTTTCCTTTTAGAAGCTTAATAAATAACCTTAAATTTATATACCTCTACTGTAGCAAGAGATTAAAGATAGATACGTGGAAGTATGACCTCAATTTTTTTACCATTTCCCAAGTAACTTTATAATGCATCTTTGGTTCGTGGTTAAATTATTAGCTTCATAATGAAGATGAACAATAATATAGAATTGCTCGTTGTTGTTGTTCTTGGTCTTCATGCAGTGTCTGTACTTCACACTACTCTGAAGGCATAGGTATTGATTTTCATGATACTTGGTGCATGGAAGTATTTGAAATTTCCTTCTTTTCTTTATTAAGATGATATTGGTGCCCACATGAATGTAGGAAGAACTTACAAAAACTTAAACAAAACTAAAGAAGCTGAAGAATCATATATGATTGCTAAATCATTGATGCCACAGGTAATTAGTGACTTTATTTTATCCACTACCACAGGAGGGAACTCTTTCAGACCTATATTCGTGATACATTTTTGGTATTTTTCCTGGTGCTCTGTGTTGCTGTACACTTAAAAGTTGTTAGGGTTTTTTTAAAGCCTATCTATTAAAAGTAGGTAGTATACAATCATGGCTGTTAAAAAAAATGCTAACTTGGAACTTCATTGTTAAAATTATTTTAAGTTACTTTTTCTGCTGCTTTGGGGGGAGGTTTGCTGAAATTGAGGATATAAAAGAAAGCAGCAGTTTAAAATGTACGCCTACAGTTTCTAGTCGCAGTGGGTTTATTTTCGCTTATAGCTAATACGTTGATGATGACTGGGTTTCTGAGCCCTCAAGTGAGGGCTTAAATGTAGTGTTGAAGGTGGGAGAAGTTAGGCACAGCAGCAACAAAAGAATCTTTGTCTGAACGTACTTGTAAAAGCATGTGTTTTGTTACCTTTACCATTTGTTAAGTTATATTTATATCTAGCAAATATTAATTATTCTAGCTCTTTAGGAGAAAAAGAGAGGAATATTTTGGAGAATGTAGGAAGATAATAAAAGCTGTGGGTAAAATGAGACTGACAACAAAAAACACCAATCCTTTGCATGGAAGTATGGCATTAAAAAGTTTGTATTGTGAAATGGTATGAAGATTCTAGATGGATAAAGTATAAACAGTACAACCATTGCAATGTCATGGTATTTTCTTCTTTCATTAGTACTTTTCATCTGCTATATCAGTGGCTGGTAAAATCTTATTTACACTTAGCTTAGGTTGGAGGGTTAAAAAAAGGGATGAAAATGTCTAAACTGACATTCCATCAGACTTCAGGAAATATTCTTTGAATGGGGAAAGTTTTGCAAGGTCTGGTTGGTTTCTAATGGCTATCTGCATGAGCCTTGATTAGGTAGTAGCAGACCTTAATTAGCTGATATCTCAAATATGTTATAAAAGTAATCTATGTCTTTGTGAAATTGTACTCTGTATTTTGGTGTGATTTTTCTGTGAAAGAGGAATTGCTGTTTATAGTCATTAAGAGCTTGCACACCAATGTCTAGTGGTACCATAAAACAAATGTGTCAGAGAGAGGAGGAGATCTATACTGATTGTCTTTCATATTTTGACTGATCTATGTTTGGTGCAATTCTTTTTTGACAGATTATTCCAGGTAAAAAGTATGCAGCAAGAGTTGCTCCTAACCATCTGAATGTTTATATCAATCTTGCAAACTTAATTCGAGCAAATGAGTCTCGCCTTGAAGAAGCGGATCAATTATATCGACAAGCAATTAGTATGAGGCCGGATTTCAAGCAGGCTTACATCAGCAGGTATCATTTTGTAGTTTTAGAGATAGAGATATATATTCTTGAATAAGCTTTGGGAATGGTATGAAGGGAGGTCCTGTAGTGTTTTGTGTTTAAAACAAACAAGCAAATAAAAAAAAACCACCACTGTTATCTCACATCTCCTGTCTATAGGTTAAAAAACAGGTAATTGACAGGTTAAAAAACCTGTCAATTATTTTCATGTTACTATGAATAAATGTTGAAGGTTAAATCTGATTCTTCACTATTTTGTCAGTTGTGTTTCCTGTTGGGACTTAAGGAAGTACAAAGATAACTAAACTATAGCTATTGCAGTGTAATTCCAGAGCCAATATCAGGAACCCTTGATCATTTCTTTTTTTTTTTTGTTTTGTTTTTGTCCTGCATATGCATTTGTTGTATACAGGCTTTTGAGAGCTGAAAGCTTTGGGAATGGTATGTAAAGGAGGTCCTGTAGTGTTTTGTGTTTAAAACAAACAAGCAAAAAAAAAAGAAAAAAACCACCACTGTTATCTCACATCTACTGTCTATAGGAAGACAAACTTAAAAAACCGTGTCAATTATTTTCATGTTACTATGAATAGATGTTGAAGGTTAAATCTGATTCTTCAACAGGGGAGAATTACTTTTAAAAATGAACAAACCTCTGAAAGCTAAGGAAGCTTATCTTAGAGCTCTAGAACTAGACAGAACCAATGCAGACCTGTGGTACAACTTGGCAATTGTTTACATTGAGCTGAAAGATCCAATAGAAGCCCTGAAGAATTTCAACCACGCATTAGAACTCAACCCAGCGCATAAACTGGCATTATTCAACTCAGCGCTACTAATGCAAGAATCTGGTATGTTAGTTGTCCCTTATATAAATGTTGTATATTTGCATTTATAGGATCCATACTATTTAATTATTTTAATGAACTATTTTGTTCCTGGAAGCAGAAGTTCATAGCATAATCAAAGAAGAAAGTGTTTTAACAGTCAGCTTTTTGATTTATTGGTAATGTATGGAATTTGTGCAAAGTGTACTTATACCTTAGCTAATCAGCATCTTTGATACAAGTACCATTTTAGAATATAACATATAAAGAAGTGTTACACAAACATCTTCAAAATTGTGCTTATATAATCTTAAAAGAATGTCTTTAGTAAAATAGGTGTAAATATCTATGTTTTGCATTCATATTGATTGATTTCATTCTTCATTGACTAAAAAATATTAGTTGACTTATGTAAGCTTTAAATCTAGCCCTAGGAAATGTGAATGTTTTTGCAGGTTCTTCTGTAATACTACTAATTAGGATGAATTAAGTCGGATTTTCTCGAGTTTGTTTTTTTCATATGTATAGCTTCTAGCTGTATGAGTAAGTGTAAGCCTTTTGTGAATTCAGACTGCTGTAAAGAGTATTTGGCAAGTGACTAGTAGTGTTTGTTTCCCTTTTGTTGGGATGGTAAACTACTCCTAAGAGATGATACGGAGTTGATTTGAGCTGGTGCAAATGGATTATTCTCCATCTTTTCTCACGTTGTAAGTTAGGTAGTACAAGGAATGTCTTGTTTCTCATCTGTAGAAGCACAAGGGACTTCAAGCAAGCAAGCATTAGCTATCTAGTACTTAGTTGTTCGTACTGGAAGGTGCAGCACTGTTTCAGGGAGTGAAAGAAGGCGGTTAAAATGAGCTCTCTGCTCCCTCATCCTTCAATAGGTCTGTGCCTGGAATTCCTTACCAAGATATGTTCACTGGAGTCTTCAGGAAAATAGCAGAGAGTACAAGCTAGTCTAGCTAATCCTGGTATTATCAGATAAGATTGCTTTACTATATCTTTTTCAAACTTTGATGCAAGTTAAAGTATGTGTGTTATAGATTTCATTGTTTTGGTATTAGAAGATATTTTAGCCTGGCTATGTCTGAAGTCACTGTATATGATCTCTGTCTTTAAAATATTTCAGTCTATCTTTAACAGAATGAGATCTTCCACTACAAGCTTACCTGTGTAAGAGCTGGTTTGTCAGAACTGATGGCTTCTCTGGATTCCATTTGCTTGACCATACATGAAAACTTCTCTTAAACTTGTAGAGACACCTTTTGTCTCTGTTATACCAAACCTAAATATAATTCAGGAGATAATAGAGTAATGATGCTGACTTTGGCTACAAGTCAACTGTAAATAGTTTCATTCTGTAAAGAAGGTGGATGTCATTTACATTTGCAGTTACACAGCAATGATAAAAAGTAGCATTTTAAACCCTTTCCCTTTTACAGTTATGTTAAAGATGTTACATTTTAATTTGTATAAAAATTAGCATTTTACAGGCCTAGTCTAAAAAGCCTTCAGAGTGAATCTAGAATTAAATGTATTTTCTGCCATTTAGGTGATGCTCAGCTTAGACCTGAAGCTAAACAAAGACTGTTAAATTATGTGAAAGAAGAACCACAGGATGCCAATGGGTACTTCAATTTGGGTATGCTGGCAATGGATGACAAAAAAGATCTGGAAGCAGAGGCATGGATGAAGAAAGCTATAAGGTTACAGCCAAACTTCCGAAGTGCTTTGTTCAATTTGGCACTGCTTTATTCTCAGACAGCAAAAGAATTGATGGCTTTGCCTGTCCTGGAAGACCTACTGAGACATTACCCTGATCATACCAAAGGTTTGATTTTGAAAGGAGATATCCTTATGAACCAAAAAAAGGATATAGTTGGAGCAAAAATGTGTTTTGAAAAAATCTTGGAACTAGATCCCGATAATGTACAAGGAAAACATAATCTTTGTGTGGTTTACTTCGAAGAGCGAGACTTAATAAAAGCGGAAAAATGTTTGGTTGAAACACTAGCACTGGCACCTCATGAAGAGTATATTCAGCGTCATCTAAATATAGTTAGAAGTAAAATTGCATCACTGAGTGCTACGGAACAGCCATCACTTCCAGCCGATGGGACTGCAACTGCAGCAGCAGAAGAAAAAAAAAACTCAGGTCAAAATCTGAAAGAAGTAAAAAATGAGCGGAAAACCACCCAAACAACAATTGATAACAATAAAGGGCATTCAAAAAATAAGAAACGAACAGAGAAAAACAATATGGACAAAGAGATTCCCAAAAAATCTACAAAAGAAATCAAAGACATTGAGAAAAAGAGAGTTGCTGCTTTGAAAAGACTAGAAGAGATTGAACGTATATTGAATGGTGAATAGTCTTTGTCATGTCACAGTAGAATAAAGGCAGAATACTATTTTTAATTATTGTTTAATATATGATCCAACTGGAAAGTGGTCTCAGTGCTTTGAAAATAGGAATAATGTTGACTGCATATCACTTAGCAAGCAGCAAAAGGGATTACAGCGTTTTGCGTGAGGGTATAAGTGGGAATCAAAGGGTAAAAGGTTGAGAGTAATCTTGAATGCAAAATCCTAATTGTGAGAAAATAGCACTCATAAAAATCACTAGTAGTCAGGGATATTCAGTAATGCTACTTTCAAAGAAGCAGTGTAAGAACTGAATGGAGAATTAATGGGATAAGCCGGACACTGCTGCTTTCTGACATGTAAATCTGTTTCTGTTAACATTACCTATGTTTCAGTTTACACATCATCAGTTAAAGTCTTTCTAGACCTGTGCTATACATGAAAAAGGGTTTTTTTGCATGGTATGCTTCCAGAACTTAACAAAAAGTTATAAAAATGCCACTGGTTGTAGTATAGGAGAATGCAACAACAAACTAAATTTTTCAGTTGCATTCTAAATATGGAATGGTATAATTTAATTCTTTAATTCTTCTTTACTTACAATGCTAATGATTTGGACAGTTTTACATGATAGAAATCTTATGGTGCTTTTAAGATCTTTAGACTATGCTTTTACATTTCAAGGAAACGTGTGGTTTTTTCTTCAACTGTCAGTCATCTGTTTGTTTTTAAAAATTATATACAAAAGGGTGGTTTTCTTAGCTTTTCTCCAGTTCATTGAATGCTGATCAATGCACTTTTGGTACAGTAGCCAGTATGCTATGCAGTAGTCCTTATTGACTTTGTATCAATGGCTGTGGATTGACTCCTTGATGTAGTAAGTTCTTTCTCATTTATGGTAAACTAGCTTTGATATTTCTGTCACTGAACAGTATTTCTATTCTCATAACTTTTTACAACACTAGTACAAGCAATGATTGCTGAAGGCAGTGTGATAATAATTAAGCCACTGAATTTAGCAGTGTTTAACACAAGGAGATGTAGACAGTATCTTTCCAAATACTAAGTTCTGTTATTTTGATACTTTGTCATGGGTGTATGGTTTTTATTAAATATTTATTTTGACTACTAAAATATTTTCATTTACACTTTTCCACTAATGCATCACTTTAATTTCTTACATGAAATGAAAATTTTTGCAATTTCATTGTTGCTTTTATCCTTGTGCAGTGCATATATTTTTGTTTAAATACACTACCGATTACCTAAACCTGATGTTTTCAATTATAAGAAAGAAAAGAAGCATAAGAGATTAATTCAGTAATAATTTAATTAATGATTAAAACTAACTCTTACTCTTCATGTTTTGTCTCATTTCATGATGTAGAAGTATTCCTTAGCAACTGTACTGTTTAAACTTAATCTTTTCTGTAACTGCTTCACTTTCTACTTCAAGCAGTAATCCAGCTGTCAGATGTAATATTTATCTCTGTGGGAGGGATCTTAAATGGTTGAAGGCCTGGCACAGACCTTTTCATTGTTATATATCATTTATAATGTTACCACAACAATTGCTTGCACAGTAATAACTAGGGGGAGGGGGAAAGTGGGTTTTTAAAAACATGATTTAAAAGCTGCAGACAGGAACAGGTAGGTGGTGTGCACCCGTTCTTTATATAGAAGTTTAAAATGCTGCCTGTAGAGTAGTGCTCCCAGGAATCTGTTGACCACACCCTGAAAACTGTTGTTTTGTCTTGTCTGTGAATAATTCCGTTATTGCAGCTAAAATAGCTGGTATGTTGACCTTGCATATTAAGTCTTCCCTCCAAACCTTTGTTTTACAAAAGAATTATTCATTGTTCTGTGTGATACAAAGAAACATTCATTTGAAAATGGAAGGAACTAAGTATTAAGAAAAGGTACTTTCTCTCTGATGGAGCAGGCCAAGATTCTCCTTGTATCAAGACCTCCCAGATTCCTGTTGCCACACCACACTTGGTCTGTAAATCGAAGAGGGAAGGAAAGGCACGTTCTCGATTTCTGTAGCTGAGCCTCTGTCACGCTGCTCTCATCTTGACCATCCAAGTATCTGCTCTTCAGGGACCAGCAAGGATTGTTAGATTTATTGACGCTAAGAGGTGCCATCAGGTTTAACTAACATCATCAGAGTAATGTAAACTGAAGGATATTGGAGGTATATCTTTCAGTCTGTTAGCAGGTACTATGCCCGCTTTTCTCTTTTAAGGAAATTTTAATAAAAACAAGTATTTTGACTAATGTCAGTGCTCTGAGTTGTATTTAGACTGTTAGGATGTGTCAACCATTTTAAAATTAAACTCATGAGAAAAATTATTCAGTAAGTTGAAGTGGTATAACTTCTGAAAAATAAGCAAAATAGCATTTGCTCATAGGAAAGCTATCGGAGAATAATTTTGGCGTTGTTTGCTTGCAGATAGGACAGAATAATCAACAGGCGTTTTTCCTTTTTCATGTCAACCTATCTTCTCTCCCTGCCGTTCTGATGTGCAAGAACACCATATATACTATCCCTTTTTCAAACTCCCTGTTTCACTAATGCTCAAGAACTGGGAATTTCCAAGGATGGGACAGGCATGCTAACTGAAATATTTTGTAGCCCTTTTCTCATTCAATGCAATTGCTGTGGTTGCTGAAGACGCTTGAAGAGATGTCTCATATAATTTTTGCATACATACACAAATCGTTCAGCCTTACGTGTAGAGCTGCAATAAGTGTATTAAGTGTTACACACATTTGTGCATGTAATTTCAGTGCAGACTCATGCATTTGTCAGATTAATTTTGGGATTATTTGCAGGTGAGTATATGCATAAAGAGTTAGAGGTGAATACAGGGGTTAATTGGATATGTATGCATGTAGTTGAGACAATTGGATGCTTATGGGTAGTGCACTTGCAGAAGGACAGCATGCAATTTTAGGTCAGTCTTTGAGTACAGAAATTTTTTTTTTGTCTGTTTTGCAGATGAAATGTCATAGGACTTCATTTTCTAAGTTTTTTTTCTTTTTCTTTTTTTTTTTTTTTTTT
>WHYT01017470.1:457043-475289 GCA_009806455.1 Tetrax tetrax | reverse complement strand
AGAAGTTTCTAAGGTATGCAGGGAGGAAGTTAGGAAGGCAAAAGCTCAGCATGAACTCAGATTGGCCACTGCAGTAAAAGAGAACAAGAAATCCTTTTACAAATATATCAGTGGTAAGAGAAGAAACAAGGAGAATTTACACCCTTTACTTGATGCAGCGGGGAATGTGACCACTGAGGATAAGGAGAAGGCTGAGGTCCTCAACGCCTTCTTTAATTCTGCCTTTAATAGGCAGATCAGTTATCCTCAGGGCACTTTATGCCCTAATCTGGAAGTCTGGGATGCCAGGCCGAATACACCCCCTGTGGTACAGGTGGAGACAGTTAGAGAGCTCCTCCTCCATCTGGACTGCCACAAGTCCATGGGACCGGACGGGCTCCATCCTAGGGTGCTAAGGGAGTTGGCGGAGGTGATTGCCGAGCCGCTCTCGGCCATCTACCAGCTCTCCTGGTTATCTGGGGAGGTCCCGGAGGACTGGAGGCTTGCCAATGTGACTCCCATCTACAAGAAGGGCCGTAAGGAGGATCCGGGGAACTACAGGCCTGTCAGCCTGACCTCAGTACCTGGGAAAGTTATGGAGCAAATCATCTTGGGTGAGATCACTCGGTGTATGCGTGGCATCCAGGGGATCAGGTCCAGCCAGCACGGGTTCACGAAAGGCAGATCATGCTTGACCAACCTCATTTCCTTTTACGATTGGGTGACCAGACTGGTGGATGAGGGAAAGGCTGTTGATGTGGTCTACCTGGACTTCAGCAAAGCCTTTGACACGGTCTCTCACAGTATTCTCCTAGGGAAACTGGCTGCCCGTGGACTGGGTAGGTATACCCTTCTTTGGATAAAGACCTGGCTAGGGAGCCATGCCCAGCAGGTAGTAGTTAATGGAGTCAAGTCCAGCTGGCTGCCTGTTACAGGTGGTGTCCCCCAGGGGTCGGTACTTGGGCCCATCTTGTTCAGTATCTTTATTGATGACCTAGACGAGGGGATTGAGTGTACCCTCAGTAAGTTTGCAGATGACACCAAGTTGGGTGGTGGTGTTGATCTGCCTGAGGGTAGGGAGGCCCTTCAGAGGGATCTGGATAGGCTGGATCGTTGGGCTAGCTGAATGGGATGAGGTTCAACAAGGCCAAGTGTCGGGTCCTGCACTTTGGCCACAATAACCCCAAGCAGCGCTATAGGCTCGGAGCTGAGTGGCTGGAGGACTGTGAAGAGGAAAGGGACCTGGGGGTGTTGGTTGATGCTCAGCTGAACACGAGCCAACAGTGTGCCCAGGTGGCCAAGAGGGCCAACGGCATCCTGGCCTGCATTAGAAATAGTGTGGCCAGCAGGAGCAGGGAGGTAATCATCCCCCTGTATTCGGCGCTGGTGAGGCCGCACCTCGAGTATTGTGTTCAGTTTTGGGCCCTTCACTACAAGAAAGACATTGAAGCCCTGGAGTGTGTCCAGAGAAGGGCAACAAAGCTGGTGAGGGGTCTGGAGCACAAGTCTTATGAGGAGCGGCTGAGAGAGCTGAGATTGTTTAGTCTGGAGAAGAGGAGGCTCAGGGGAGATCTCATTGCACTCTATAACTTCCTGAAGGCAGGTTGTGATGAGCAGGGGTTTGGCCTCTTCTCCCAGGCAACAAGCAGGACCCGAGGTAATGGCCACAAGTTGTACCAGAGGAGGTTTAGATTGGGCATGAGGAAAAACTTTTTCTCCCAAAGAGTGGTCAGGCACTGGAATGGCCTGCCCAGGGAGGTGGTGGAGTCGCCATCCCTGGCAGTGTTCACGAGGCGGCTTGATGAGGAGCTACAAGATATGGTTTAGTAGCTGTGGCAGCAATGGTAGTGGGAAGACGGTTGGACTAGATGATCTTATAGGTCCCATCCAACCATGTGATTCTATGATTCTACAGGAATATCAGATGTTATGTATGACTATCTCAGTTGGAAAGATCCCGTAATTTCTCTGTAAATGTGTGCCTTCTCATTAGCAGGCATCCTAGTGTGATGGTATTGGGCACACCTGAAAGCTCTAGAAGGTACAAGTGCGGGAAGCCAAGTTATGAGAAATGTTAAATGTTACTGAAACCCAGTAGGATAAAAGGTATGTAATAACTGCTGTGCTCTGAAATTATGCAAAAATATGATGTTTTATTCAGTTAAAAAAAAAAAAATGAAGACAACAATTGACAGAAGAAGTTTAAAAGAAGCTTCTGAACACCCTTTCTACTCTCTTGAACACATTTTAAACAGGCCTGGAATGCTGAGTTTTCTTCAGCTCCATACATAAACATTTATCATTTTTCCAGTATTAATAGCTACAAATAAATAAACACAATGAAAGGTATGTGAAAGCCTAAAACTCATTAAATTCAAATACTGTGCAGAGACATAAAAGAAGCTGAATGGTAATGTTTCTCTAGATGTGTTTATATGAGTGGGTTTGCATGAAGTTACAGTATGAGCTGTAATGATGAGGATTATTTGGATGAGTCATACTATAATTCTGCCCCTTACTTGTGTGAATATAATCAAGGCTTTAGTGCAAATATTTAGGTTTAAATTTACCTTTCCTTCAGCTGGTTTTACACATATTGCAAAAGAAATAAATTGCTAGAATATTCACGAAAAGCAAAAATAAGAAGCATAATTAAGTTTTGCGAGTAATTTCCTTCTGATCAATATACATGAAAAGATATATATTTCAAGAAAAATATATGCATTGCACAAGGAGAAAAACAACACTGAAATTACAAAGAAATTGAAATTATGTATAAGGATTTTCCATTTATTTGCACTGGTTTATCTTGTGATAAAAATATAGAAGGAACCTCTTTCCTTTGACTTCCTTTACCTTACTGTCTGTAAGACTTTTTCCCCTAAAGAACAGCTTTTTTTTTTTTTTTTAATTATGAGTACAAAATTGTCAGATGATTCTTCAACTTACAAATACAAAACACATTGTGACTGTACAAAAAGAAAAAAAAAAACATAAACCAGAAAGCAACTGAAATGCAAGAGGACATTTAGGGTTTTTTTGTTTTAAAAATTAATAACAAAATAACAAACACTGTTATCTTAGGTTGTCTAGTGTCTGGGTGTCCTACAAGCCTTCTGGCTGATGAGGAAATACAGCAAGCTAACTCATTAATTACTGACCATCTGAACTTCAGAATTTAAAAACCATTTCATATGGTTGTTTTTTACTGGTGTACTGTTCCTTTCTCAACTCTAGATGAAATTATATAAAGGGATTGAAGGTAAGATTGAATGTCAGTAGCACAGTTTCTGTATTTCTAGAATGCTGTTGGGTTCTCTTTCCTTTGTTCTCTTGTGTTCTTTTGTTTCTGTGGCAGTGGTGCTTTCTCACACTGAGAGTGCTCTGGTGTAAAGATGGAAAAGAAAAGGCAGAGGAACTAATGGAAGGTTTTTAAGTCTTTATAGTAGTATATAGCGGTCTTCCAGTATCTCAAAGGGGCCTACGGGAAAGATGGGGAGAGACTCTTCAGTAGGGCCTGTTATGACAGGACTAGGGGTAATGGTTTCAAAACAGAGGGAGGTAGATTTAGATTGGATATTAGGAAAAAAATTTTTACAATGAGAGTTGTAGAGCACTGGAACAGGTTGCCCAGAGAGGTGGTGGATGCCTCATCCCTGGAAACATTCAAGGCCAGTCTGGATGAGCCTCTAAGCAACCTGATCTAGTCAGGGATGTCCCTGCTTCTTGCAGAGGAGTTGGACTAGATGACCTTTGAAGGTCCCTTCTGACCCTAACCATTCTGTGATTCTATGTATGTATTACTAATAAGCATCTTCAGTGTTCCACTTTTTGCTTCTGATTTAAATATATATTTATAACACATATATGTATATAAATCACATATGTAAGTCTGCTAAAGATGTGGAACAAAATTATTTCAACATTTGCTAGGAAGAGTGCTCATTTAGCTCTATAATTGAAAACTATTATTATTGCTATTTGCAACAGTAATGCAGGAAAATACTTATAGGCAGTGATGACCAAGTTACTGCTTCAGGTTATTAGTTAGTATGGAGCAGTTGCACAAATCACACAAATGATCAGCTAAGTGCAGAGGCTTACCTAAATGAATCTCTAGAGTTGTGTAACATGTAGAGCATAACACAATGTCACTAAATTTATATCTTGTGATTGGGTTTATTTACTGCTCAGGATCTGGCAGGGTTTGTAGAAGGCAGTAGTTTCTCCTTCCAGGGGCAGCAACTGTTCAGACTGTTGTTCACCTGCTGTCCATGGTCACTTCAGAGGTAAAGGCCATTATCTTTGTCCTTGACCTCTTAGTAAGAATCTTGATAAAACGAGGAGCAGAGGGGTAGAGTCAACAAGCTAAAATAGAACAAGATTTCAAGCAGATCATGATTATATCAAATCCAGCTGATCTACAGATAAGGATGAAATCAGCTAGTGTTGTTCTATATTTCTGTTCTGCATTTAGCTATTTGCCGATGGTCTTCCTTGTAGTCCTAGTAGCAACTTTGGTACAGTTTAGGCCAGTAATTATATAAATCTTAAGCAGCGATCCAACCCATGTTCTTCATGTGACAGGATAAATTGCAATGCTCTGAATAACACCACTAGAAGGTGTGGCCTGTGGCCTGAAAAGCTTATCATCGTGGAAGTATGTGATGATCTAAACTAGGAAATAAATAAAAATGACATTTCCATTATATATTGGGGACTAGCAATAAAGCATCTAGGGTCTTACAAAGCTTCTTAATTCTGCTGAAATATGATGATCTTAATGGTATTGCTTTTTAATATCCCTCTAGGCTTGTAGTTTTCTTTTTAAGAACTTACTGCTTTTCTGTGCATAATTAGAGGAAAAATAGTAATTTACTTTTAAGTGTTACTGGCAAATCCCATATGCACAAATTTTTAATTTTAATTCAGAGTGATTTATGCATATATCCTGAAGAGCCTGTTTGTAGAATTGCACCAAGGAATTGGTGAAAGGGTTGTGGAGGCCGTGTTTGGAATATTGCACATACAATATGACTGGAAATGACTAAGAGGAAAAAAAAAAAAAAAAAGGACATAATTCAAGGTTTTTGAACACAAAGGTACAATCAGTGTGTCAAGACTTGTTTTCTCCAGAGATTACTGGGTGCTTGGGTACACGCTAGTGAAATAGCACCTCCAGCTTGCTTCTCACTTCTCTTTTTGTAAGCATTCACTTTCAGAGTCTGGAAGTGGGTTACGTAGATTGTGGTCTAATTTGGTGTGGCTGCTCTCAGAAGGAATTCTACTGTGTACCCAAGGTGGCCGGGGGCTGTAGGATATGGTGTGTGAAGAGGGGCTGATGAATCTGATTTTGTTCTGCCTACAGAAGACAAGACTACAGGAGCTTCTCACTCTAGTCTTCAACTCTCCGTAAGTATTTGCACAGAAGCTGGAGCCAGATTCTCCTCTGTGAAACATGGCAAAAGGTAATTGACACAGGCTGCAGCAGAGGAAATTCTAATTAAATGCAAGAAAGTTACTTTTCTCAGCATAATCATTTGCAGATGATCACGCTATACGAGGCACGTCACCCCTTTGGCATATTGCCTGCTTCAGGCTCTTCAACAGTCACATCCCTCTGAGAACAGGACTGTACTGGCCAACCACTTCAGCGGAGCTGGGGTGAGTCATTTTGCCCTGCCAGATACCATCAGGGCTAACTCCAGGCGTACACACTAGAACTCAAAAAGGTACAGAGAAGGATAACAGCAACTAAATTGATACAAAGGCATCACAAAGGTCATGCATTGCTTTTGCAAGGATTTTCCAGGGAAGAGGAGATTCAGGGAAGAAACAGTAAAGGTGAATAGGAAATGACTTTCCTTTACTTCTGGTAATACCAGGCTGAGGGACTTAAATTAATGAAGACTTTGTTGGTAAAAAAAATGTCTTCACATAATACGTAATTAAATTTTATATTGCAAGATGCTGTGGTTGATGAGGTATAAAATATCCCAAGCACCAAGCAGCTACTTTAAGAAAAGGTGGAAGATCTAAGAAATACTATTAGACACAAATAGATTAACTTCTGTTTTAGAAAGGTCCTCATCTGCAAAATCCCCAAACCTGGTAGGATATACCAAGAGAAAAAAAACACCTTGTACTTGCCTTGTTCCTAAACTCTTCCCCTAGGCATTTTGCAGTAGACACAGTCAGAGACTCTGTACCAAGATAAATGGACTTTTAGTCTGACTCACGCCATAAGAAATGTTATTCTTAACTTAAAAATCATTAGAGAAAAAGAGAAAAGTTTTGATTGGAGTAACATAGAATAAACAATTACATATTGTAACTCTAGTTTTGGATATATATATGTAGATCTTGCCTGTAATGTTTTTGGACAGATAAATGTTATGAGATCTTCAACTTTGCAGATACAGACTAGAGAAGACATGCTAAGAATATGGTAGGGCCTGGATATTGTGTAGCCAGCAAATTGTTAGTTAGGCTGTGAACTTGCAAAAGCTGACATTCATTAAAATTAGTTTTGATAAGTACTGAAGTATGTGAGAGGATCTGACTGTAAAAAAAAAAAAAAAGCTTTATGGAAAAATATACAAATTGATTTATTTTAAATTAAATGGAAAAATAAGTAGGCCTGTTATCCCAGTCTGGTTTTGTAAAGGGTGGATTTTTATACACAGGTGTACTAAGCCAAGTAAAAGGATAAATTAAATATAGAAATAAAATACCTTGAAGTTCTCTATGTAGATTGAGACATTATTTTGTAATTGGTCTCACAGATGAAGAAAATACTTGAAAGATGGTAATCTTTCTGAAATTCAACTCTGGAGAAATTAGAACTAAACTACAGATGACAAGATTCAGTGGAGTTATGGAGAGATAAAACCTGTCCAAAAGGGAAAGAGCGATAGGCAGCCCTGCAGTATCCGGTAGCACGGTACTTACTAGCAATGTTCCTAAAAGAACTTGGCACAGAACAGTAAAAATGTGGGTTGTATCTGTTAATACAAATCTGTAAGCATTGTCAATATAGTGTAGGGTATTGAATAAAAATCAGTTGTTAGGACTGATTTAGTAGAAATGGGATGAAATTCAATAATAGATGAGGTGATGCACCCTGGTACTGGTACCAAACTGCTGTTGAGAGCTAGAAGTAACTAAGATGGAAATGCACTTGGCTGTCCTACAAAACAATAAGTTTATAAATTGCTGAAGTAGTTTAGTCATAAAATGAGGTGACTGCATTGAAAAGGTAACTCTAGTAGAAATAGAGATGTTCCTACTACAATACACTGGTGATGCTGATCTGGAATACTCAATTTTGGTTACCTGTGTTTGAGATCAATAAATTCAGACTATAACAAATGCACAAAATCTCTACCTGCTGAATAAGAAAAGCAGGGTGCTTACCTTTGGCAAAATGCTAGAGCTTGTTATCTGAGGCTAAACAAGTCAAAAGAGCATGTGTAGGAGGATGAAAACTGGAAGAAAAATTACCATTTAGGCTAAAAGCCAATGTTTGTACAAGAACAAAAAGGTAGAAAACAATTATAAATAAAGTCAGGCTGGGAATGAGCCAAAAGGCCCAGACTACTGAAACAATATATTTTGGGACTATCTTTCAAGGAGAACAAGGGGTGGGGGGAAGTTATTTTAAGCTAAAGCCATGAACATTTTTGAAAGGGAATGCATTAAATGCTACTTGTAATAATAAAGAGCTAAACTTTGTGATCCAGGAGGTTTTCCAGATTTTGTGCTTCCTTAAATCACTCTGAGCTAAGAAATGATAGGAATTTCTATCCTGTCTCCTGTTTATTTTACAGTATATATTTAAATTGGAGGTACTCTTTTGAAAGTAACAATGCCTATTGCAAAATGATGTATTTTGCATGTGACATCTTTCTGCACACAACAATGCAAAATTAGATCATATTAAATTGCCTGTTTTCAGTGGTTATAGTCTTACTGAAATATTAATGCAACAGTGAAAATAAACAAACTTGCACATTTATTTTCTTCCTGAATTATTTTGCCATTTTCCTCCCTTGAATTAAGAAACATCCACTATAGGTTAAATGAAGGAACAGTGAGACTTTTAAAGAGCCAACTCAACGATGTTAGGACAAATCCTTTGATGTTCAAAGTGTCACAATCGCGCACACTGAGTTCCGGGTGCAGTTCATGGGGGGGTACGTGAAGCAACTGAAAGTATGCAGTAGAATACAATTTTTATGAAAATGCAAGTGTTGCCTTTTTATATCTATTGGTGACAGTAGTGAAGCCTTACAAAACATTGTAGTCCATCAGTATTGTGCATAACATGAAGCTAGAGAAGAATATGCAGTTTTCTCCCTTCTTTTTCTTGTTTCTGTGCCCTCTTGCCCATAGGCCAAGATGATGCAATTGCCACAACCATATCTATAATAAAATTTATTTACCATACATTATAATAGTATGGTATGGAAAAAAAAGGTTATAAATAAAAAATAAATGGAAAATATATTATTTTGTACTGGATTATATTCTTGTTTTTTAATACGGTATATAGTACTGACCATATGTATGTGAAAAGTAAATCACAGGCACAGGATTGTCTCCAAGAAACATTTTAACCAGTTAAGGTAATAAAGAAATACAAAACCAAAGTAGAGCTTATTTTATTCTGTTATTCAAGAAATATAGAAAAAGCGGTTGCTGAAATAATTTGTTAAATTTAAAGAAAAAGAAAAATTATTTCAGGTACATCTTTTACATGTTAAAAAAAAAAAGAACAGTGAAAGCAATTCTAAGGTCGTAATAAAGCAATGATGATACCAAAGAACACAGAGAGTGTATGCTTAAAAATAAAATGAGATCCTGAATTTTCCAGGTTTTCTTTTTTAAAATTATGGAACAAGTTTTTGGAAAACATGCTCAGATCCTCATCCAAACTTTTTGTGCCTTTCCCTTATGTTTCTGGGAGCATGAGGATCTAAGGAATGTGCTTACATTATGTTAAAATGAATAATAATTATGTAATTCAGAAAATGTAAACCTAATTATCATGATTTATCTTTTTATTTTCCATCAGTTAATAGGTTTTTCCAGCAGAAGTCATATATATTTGAAATGCCAGGTGAGAGTCTGTCTTGAAATTTTCGACACTCAAGAGGCATAAGCACATTTTTATATGTATACAGAATCAATATTATATAATCCTCATTAAATTTTTGTGGTGAAAATTTGTATTTTGAAGTGTTTCCTGTTTTATTACAGTAAAGATTTGACACTACAATGCTGAAGACTTTGGTAACAAACACACCTTGGCACACACACAAGAAGATCAGCGCAGGCGCCACTGACCACTTCTAGCGCTGAATCCGATAACCATGATCCTGAAACAGGGAAAGTCACAGGATGCAGAGTGACGCCTAATCTAAGACATGCAGTAGCAGTTTAATCCAACACCTTGGAGAGTGTCCTAATCCTCATCCCTCAGTATTTTCCCAGTGTTGAAACACCTCTTCTGCAGAGCGATCTTCCCACTGGCCGCAGGTAGACACCATGTGCCCCCCTCCATCTGCTGTGCTGGTAGGCCAACCCTCGCACTTCTGTTTTCGAAAGAATGGATGCAGGCAGTTTGTCATCCATCTCTATTCAACAAACTGCAAAAGTAGATATAGCTCTATCTCAGATTTACCTTAAGCAAAACCAATCTAGCAGACAGTTAATTTAAAAATCAAAGCAGAACAAATGCTTTTTCTATTTTTTAACAGATTATAGCTTTCCCCATTTTTTTCCTCCCCCTCCCCTCTTAAAGAGCATGAGATTTGTTCTCTTGCCTGTGATCTTTCCAGAAAGACTTGACTGCCTTCAAAACTTTTGCTTCCTAGAGGATGTATGGTTTCGCCTGTTTCTGAACCATATGTGTTAGAAACATGAGGTTCTAAAATGTCTGGCTGTGGTGTAAGGGAAGCAAGGCTGAAGTGCAGATCCTCAGTAATCCTGCTCAGCTGTCATTTCCTCACATATGCAGGACTCGCTTCCACAGCACTCTATGCTTCTGGTTGTCGAGATCTCACGGCTCTTAAGTTTCTGTCACTACATGCATGCCCTGTTCTAAGTCATTAAGGCACTGAAGTGCTCAGTTCTCAGCCTGCAGGCGATGGGCACACTTGAGCTTGTGTTCCTATGGAGGCTCACTCCCTTTCTCATTCTTACAAGGCATTTGGAAGATCCAGCCTTGACAAAACATAAATCAAGAAAAAGAAATGTAATATATTTTTTTTTTTTTTTTAGTGTAGGTTGGTTGGTTGGGGATTTTTTTGGGTGTGTGTAACAATCTGTTAGTATAGGTTTACTTCGTATGCACAAGTTTCAGGTCTAAGGCTTGCCTCTTGGTTTGAGACTGCCCTCAGACTGCGCAGAGGCTACGTTTGAAGGCATGCTCCTCACACTCTCCTCTTGAGAATATTCTTTTGAGAGCAATAGGGATTCAGTTCAGATCTTCATCAGGACCCAAGCTGTTGGAAGTCAGGGGAATTCCCCTGATACTGGACCCCTGAGAACTTGCCTTGCCTTTCATGCTGCTTTATCTCATCTTTATTGAAAATGACAGTTTTGTTGTTTTTATTTAATTCTCTCCTGTATTCATAGGGAAGAGCTTGTCTGTGTGGAATGTTTGTGTGTTTGTTTTTTTTTTTTCCCTGTCTGGGTGGATTTATTTTGTAAAGAAAAATAAACCACTTTTAAACAATCTAACAGCTGACTATAAGGATTTAGTTTTTAAATATCTCAGAGTTCTGACCTGCAACAGCTATGTGTTTAATTATTCTGTTTTGAACTCATACCCCAGATATGTCTCATATGAGGAAAAGATCTTGATTAGATTTGTCCGAAGTGTGGGTTAGATAAGGCTAGATGTGGAAAAAACGTTTTCCTCCTCCTTTTGTCACTAGTAGTGCAGAGTAGCGTTGCTTTTTTTTCCCTTTGTTCTGCAATATGAATCCAGTAAAGAAGGTGTTTTGTTTCAATTTTCTTTTAGGGAAAGATGTCTGTTCAGATAAGTGCTTATAGGTTATCTCTTAATGTGGAAGACACGCACACTCGAAAAATTAATCCAGGAAAAGATTTATCAGATTTATGAAAAAGACCTTACATTCTTCTATAATGATAGAAGAAAAATATGAAATAGATTGCATATGGGCAGCCAAAGTCATGGAAAATATTTTATTAAGATCTTAGCAGCAATGTAACCTATAGGTGATACAATGTGCAATGACAATGATGAGAGGGCAAACAGGTAACAGGCAAAAGCAACTCTCATAAATCTGTTGAGTCATTTTTTCAGAAATATAATTGTAGTGAAATTCAAAATCAGCATGATGAGAGAAACCATGGGGGGAGGTAAGGCAGAGAGGAAATTATATGTATATGTGATGTATGTTATGCAGTAGTTACAGGCACACACATATATGATTACATATTAACATATAATATTGTCTAGTAGGTATTAAATATGTGTTATACAATGCATATGTGCATAAAAGTTTTCTGGTTGTTTTACTACATTGTTATTCATACATTTAAATGAATTTCTTAGGAGAGTCTGTGCCTCTGTTTGTTATTTTTTTATAACACTGTTAAATTATCTTTTTCTCCCTTTTCTGCGTTGTTTTAAGGCAAAAAGCACATTGGACCAGGTCATGTAGGAGGAGGTTTTTGAAATTTTCAGAAAGATTTCTTGTAGCCACATAGATCGAATTAGTAAAGTAGGAAATTAAGTGTAAGAAAGGTTATGAATTTTTTTGTACCAGCTGCACCCCAATAATTGCATGTGCGCATGTTTTCATTCTACAGTGAAAGGAACCAAATGAAAGGAATCTAACAATGTGCTGGAGGTGACAGTTTCCAATCAAACAAAGTGTTGCAAATTCATAACCTGCCCGTTTCTCACCATGAGAGAATGGGAGCCATTCTCTTAAGTTTTTAAAAAATATTTCTCAACCTGCCATGTTACTCAAATTAGTAATAAACAAACTACAAAAAATATCATCGTAGTATTTGCGTGGAGTAAGTATTGTGCAAGAGGTGACTTTTATTAAGTGGATTTTTGTACAGCTAATGTAGACTTTTACTGTATTCCCTACTGAAATAACATTTCCAAAAAAATATTTCATAAACTGTAATCACAGTTATTCTCACAGATACACAATTTTTACTATGTAAAAAAAAAATTGGAAACATTAGAAATGGAAATTGTGTTTCTACTTACACTTTGGCTCTTTTCTTCCTCTTGACTAATTGCAATTGGAAACAATACTATCCAAATAACAGCACTCATTTAATGATAGGAGTATTCACGTATGTTTTCAGGTAACTTGTGTAGGCATATCACACAGAATGGTAAGTGAAATTAGATGAGGAGGCAAACTGTGTGGGATCTGGAGCAAGAGGACTTGAAAGGAGAGGGGTTAAATCTGCTCTTTCATAACTCTCACACGTATATAAACTATTCTGATGTTAAATCACAGTGGGTTTTTGGATTTTTTAATCTCTAATAAGTTATACACCTGAAAACACATTATTTCCAGAAAAGTTCGTGTGGGTTTATAACAGTTTGACTATGTAAATACTTTTCAGTTAGAGTTAGTAATGAATTCATTTAACTTTGAATAAAATACTGCTTGAAGATTAAATTTGGGATGAGATTTTTAAAAATATTTGTATTTTTAATATGTATGGAAGATAAAGTGATGGACGGAATATAATTTTGACAAGCCTAGTCACAAATTCTGCAGACATAATATTCAGTGGGTAGCATCTTTGATGACAGTGATATATAAAAAGGAGAATATTTGTAAAACCTGTAATACTATTATACATAGTTTTCTGTGTATGTAGAGCTACATCTCCAATCCTTCTAACAGACTGAGAATCTGAGGGATGGTTTCCAAAGAGACCTGAAAGATAACTCCTGAAAATATGCTGATTTATAAGTTGTTACAATCAGCCTGTTAATAATTAATGCTGCTAATACTACGTATTTCAGAATAGTATGCAAAAAGTTAAACTCTTCAGATTGTCTTTATAATCCCTATGTTTATTTGACTTTACTGGAGATTCAGCTTTTATTCTGCATTTCTAGAGGTAAGCACTTCTGATGACCATTTTTATGGTAGGTCTATAAGATCTCAGATTGTTAGAATAAACACTAGACTTCTTTTGGATGATTAGAAGCAAACACTGAAGATGTGGCCTGTGATTTTCCTCCTTATTGTACTTTTACATAACCAAAATAAAAAAAAAATCTTAGCTTTTAAGGTCAAATATGTTAAAAAGTTAGGATTAAATACTGCAGTCTGTGAAAATTTTGAGTGGAATCTTTTCCAGTAGACTTGACTTATCCTTGATATGCTGGCTAGTGAATGAAATGAAGGCCAAATTATCTTTATGTTGAGCAAAACTGAATTCTATGTACATATTGTGTATGTAACTTGCATTGAAGACTTTAACACTCATTAAAAAAATGAAGTTGTTATGTCTTTTGCCTTCATTGAATTTTAGGAGACAGAAATTGCTGCTCACAGTGGACTTTGAAATCTCTAATCTCTCTCTGTTGGTGTCAGGAACCATGGGTCAAAGGTCAGTTTGAGGCACTTCTAAGCCTTCAAATATTTTCACTACGTATATGTTTTATTTAGTTCTGACATTTCCCCATATTCTACAATTCTTTGTTAAGTTTAGAAAAGGGTATATATTCTTGTCTACTTATAGACAAGAGCTCTGATATACTCATAAAGTCTTACTGCCTGCTAGTATTGCTTTAAACAATCTGGCAAACAATAGTTATGTCGTTTATCTTTTCCTTTTCAGGACCAGCAACACAGTCAAGAAGCTTGCTATGGAAGTACTGCTCTTCATTTTTAATGTCAAACAATGTAGTATTAAAAAAAAAAATAAATTAAAAATTGTAATTGTATAAGTGAGTCATCTTCAGATCAGCTCCTACCTCCTAGAGGAATTTACCCCAGGATTTCAGGTCAGCAAACAAGTATATTGCCTTATTTGAGTAGACTGAGAACCTATCTTGCCCTATGAAAATTCCCTTGTGCCACAGGAGCAGTTACTTGTCCTGGATGTTAAATGGTGTTAGGTCTTCTGCCTATATAGTCTATAGAAAAGGAATGTTGAACTTCTGAATTTTGCTGTCTTTTTTTTTTTTTAACAGGAATCTGGCATGGGAGGTAGATGGTAGATCTGATCTGTGTTGAACCTGTGAAGCAACGTGCTGTTGATAGTTGTCTAAGCAATGAAATCTTCTAGTCTAAGTGTATTAGACAGCTCTCAATTGAGAAGCGATGAAAGCCTGCAGTCCACATGAGTAAGGCTAAATTAGATGGCTAATGTGTCTGTTCAAGATATAGTGCCAACAGTTGTCTAAACTTCTCTTTAAGAAAGGTCTTTTTCCTCAGCCTTCTGTACAAAGAAAGGACATACACCTACATGTACAGCTGCCATGCTTGTAGCCTGTCCAGACGTGCCATGAGCTATCCAACAGCTGGACATGCTCAGACACGTGAGTCCCTTCAGGCATCCAAGGATGTGCTCAAGCCTGAGCTTGCACGCACATTTTGCTGTCTTTAGGGACCTGCCTGATTTGTGAGAATGGGACTGCACTGTTAACCAAAACATTCTAAAGTGGCAATGGGAACATTTAAAAAATTATTTCCTTTGGTAGCTATGTTGCTTTTTTTTGCTGCAAGTTGATCCAGTTTTAGACCAATAGTTTGCATTTCTTCACTATCCTTAGCAGGTCAGCACATTTTCTTTCTTGCTGGTGGTGATGTATGTGTATATCATAAAGAACAGGAGCTATGCATCTCCTCTAGAGGCAGATCGTAAAATGTTCTGTGTGGAACCCAAGGCACCGACGTTCTCACTGGGCAACTGCTGTGATACAACAATTGGCAGATGACACACTTAGGGAAATGAATGAACACAAATAAGTCATCACAATTGTAACAACTATTCCTATTATACAAGACAAATTTGTATATAGATTGTTTAAAAATGACTCCCCTTCTTCAGAAAATTTATGTTTAAAAGAAGAGTTAATTATGTCAAGGGACATAGAAAATTATTTATGATATTCCTAAGAGTCACATTTGGAGTGATTTCACAGTAGAATGGATAATAAATATTCTTAAGTAATGCATTGCTGAAAAAGCTAGTTTATAGAGCTTTCTTGTGTTTTGTTCAAATCAACTTTTGATGATACAAATAATTTTTGGGGATGTCAACACAGGAGTCTCACTGGGACAGGGAAAATCTGCCAGGATTTTTGGTGGATGTGTAGCAGGTTCAGAAAAGCTGCATCGCTGAAAGCAGTGTGGCCACCAAACTTGTAATGACTTGGTAATTAACCTTGTGAATAACCTTGTAAATATGATCTTAGGAGATTTGCTAATTCTCTTAACAGTGAAGTAGCCAAGAATGTACAATGAGGAGAGTCAGGGCCAAAAATATTTTAATTTACTGGAAAGTACTTTCAAAAATTAAACAAACTCTGTCAAAGCAGAATCCCAGTTTTCAGTCAGATGAGTTTTTGTATCTTTATGAGAAATACCACGTGCAATTATATTTTACCCTCACTGAAAGATAGCATTTAGTCACAAATCTGAATTCTAGAGGTGCTTTAACTGAAGCATAATTTAGAGACACACGTTCTAGATTCTCAGTGCTGTTCAGTAAAGCATCATTGCAGTATTTCACATATCTTGATAATGCCAAGCTTGTGTTCTGCTTGCAGATGAAAATGCTTGTTGTTGTAGAAGATTCACTAGTTTGGGTTACATTCTTGTTCTAAATCCTGTTACTCCAAAAATGGAATGTTGGAGTCTGAAAATAACACTGATTTAGGCCATTGACAGGATTTACTTAGTAATCGATTTTAAGCTTGCTATGAAAACATACATGCATTAAAATACAGTGATGCAAAAATGACAGTCAATTTTATAATTAGTAAGACTTAAGAAATATTTGGAAAAAATTTCCATTTCAGCAACTAGGGTTGAAAGAATAAAGAAGTTCCTGTCTCTGAATATAGGTATCAGACTGCTGCATCACTTCTCTTTTTGTTCTGGTCTGTGCTGTTTTAGTTTTAATAGACACACGAATTTATGGCTCAGTTTCTTCTGAGGTAAACGCGTTGTATCCTGCAGTCCTTTTGAGGTATGAATCAGAGAGAAAGACAGTGGCAGTTGCCAGTATTTAACTACCCCTCTCTTCCTTCTCTGAAAATCAATGTTATTGTTATGTTTATTTACAAGTATTTAAAGGTAAACCTTTGTGTAATACAAGCCTGATATCTCTTTCATCTGAAAATTAGTGTTTTATGTGCAAATATAGCAAGGAACTAAGGTATTTTAATAGCTTACTACTGAAAAAAAATATAAGACTGAAAGACTTTTTGTAATTTTTTACATTAAAAATGTGTTTATCATTTGGTCCAAACAAAGTTTTAATTATTAGTGCAAACTAACAGAATTAAAAGAATACCCCAGAAAAATAGCTGAATGAAACAAAAAAAAAAAGCTAAAACATGAACATTAAGGATGATTTATTAATTCCCATTGCAAAAAAAAAAGCAAAACAATATTTTCTGCAGTAGAGAATTTTGTATTAAAAAATGAAGTCAAGATTACAGTAAAGCTAATTCCCATTACAGTCCTGAAAACTGAAAAATATTGGAGAGTATTATCTGTGTATAACTAAGTCCCCGAAAGACCTTCTGTCTCAGAACAATTGAAAGGAAGAAAAAAGCAATGATACAGTACTAAAAATCTACCTTTAGTTTATTGGAGCATCTGGAACATACTAACTTTACTGAGTCTTGCTTATTAGTGATACGGAGTTCAAGTTATCACTGATAAGGGTGTATAACTTCAATTTTTCTATTAATTTTTAAATGAGACTGAAGCCAGCTTTTAATGCCACAAGCTTCTAAATTGCTGCACTTGGGCAAGACCTATTACAGGTTATGGAGAAATAACTTTAGTCTTCTCTTATTTGCAGATTGGATTAATTCTTGTTCTGACATCCTGAAACAGTAATCTCTGTTGGAAGATCTCTGTGAATTGGACATTCATAAAATGTCATAGAAGTAGTAACTAAGACTTTAGCATTTTTGCGTGTGTGCGTGTGTGTGTGTGTATTCAAATTTATTTGGATTTTTTTAGACTTTTTTTTTATAATAAAGTAACTATTTTTAAGGGATGTGTGTAGCTTGCTTGTCTATGTGTTGCATCCCTTAAAGCTCTGTAGGTGTGGAGTGAATACTCCCCGCCTTGCTCCTGATAGTCCCAATTCCCAAACTATTTTCTGGAAATATTTTAAGCAGACCAACTGGCACTGCCTTTTGGTGTGGTCTACCTTTTTTTTTCCTTTTTTTTTTTCTTCTTTAGGTTATATATTTGTACTAATTTGGGGGACAAAATTGGCTGGCGCTTACAAGCAAAATGCCTCTTTCTGTGCCACTGTTTGATAACAGACCCTGAGAGCAGAGTGTAGCCATAAGTAGCGCATGTAGACGACATTTGCAAGTGAGAACCTGGCTCATACTGCACTTTTACAGGAAACACTCATTGCGTGACAGGATTTGTTTTGATTTGGTTCCCAACAGATGTGAAATTCCAAGTTTTGCAAATGAGACTCTTCTCTTTTTTGATAAATATTTAGCTTCTGAGTCACTAATGACCGTATATATCTACCCTCTGAGTAGAGATTCAGAAATAATAGAGCGTTAGTTTCATTTTTCAAAAGGTTTTGCTATATGAATTTGAAAAATATCAATTTCTTTGAATGTTTTCATCCTATTTTAAATGTTGGATAGAGCAACATTTTCTATTAACTAACTATAATTTCATTACAGTTTTGGTAAGTAGATCCAAATATTACTTGTGCAAATGCACCACTTTGTTTTCAGATGTTGCTTTTCTACAGATTCTGCATACTATATCCTTCATTTAGTTCTGCCTCTCTCTTAGATGTTCTGGTCTGATTTTTCTTCCAGAAGTATTTTTCAATATTTTTGAACTGTTTTTTTATTATCATAGAATCATAGAATCATAGAATGGTTCGAGTTGGAAGGGACCTTCAAAGGTCATCTAGTCCAACCCCCCTGCAAGAAGCAGGGACCTCCCTGACTAGATCAGGTTGCTCAGAGCCCCATCCAGCCTGGCCTTGAACGTTTCCAGGGATGGGGCATCCACCACCTCTCTG
>WHYT01017470.1:443362-457023 GCA_009806455.1 Tetrax tetrax | reverse complement strand
TTGATAAATATTTAGCTTCTGAGTCACTAATGACCGTATATATCTACCCTCTGAGTAGAGATTCAGAAATAATAGAGCGTTAGTTTCATTTTTCAAAAGGTTTTGCTATATGAATTTGAAAAATATTAATTTCTTTTAATGTTTTCATCCTATTTTAAATGTTGGATAGAGCAACATTTTCTATTAACTAACTATAATTTCATTACAGTTTTGGTAAGTAGATCCAAATATTACTTGTGCAAATGCACCACTTTGTTTTCAGATGTTGCTTTTCTACAGATTCTGCATACTATATCCTTCATTTAGTTCTGCCTCTCTCTTAGATGTTCTGGTCTGATTTTTCTTCCAGAAGTATTTTTCAATATTTTTGAACTGTTTTTTTATTATAACGTATTTGGTTGTTGGGCACTGAAGAAATTCGGTATATCAAACACCAGAAGTCATCCAGCTGGATTTCTACCCTGTGCTCTATATTTTGTACAGTTTAAGTTTTGTATCAGTTCTAAAGCCTATTGATTATTGTTGACTCAAGCTAATAGTTTTCCCTTAAAATAGACAGCGAATTTGGTAAACTTTTGCGATAAGGTGAACTTCCTCCACAGACCATTAAATCAAACAGCATACTGGATATCGATGTTAAGTGGAACCAAGACATAATATTTACATTTATTATAAAGCATTTCCTAATGTTCTGCTAACAAAACCTGTGCATTGACTGAAATATTTATGAGAAGATCTGACTGAAAAGCAGCCCTGCAATTAATACTGGTAGCAGTAACTGTGCATTTCATCTGCTTAGTTTGTGTGGAATGTACGTATGTTAAGTCTGTCTTACTGATCTAAAAAGTGCAGATAGAGTTTAGGGAACTTTCTCAATGCCATCCACTGTATACCTAGTCTTTCTGGAAATCTGAATTGCCTGATTTTTCCTGACATTGTTAGGTTATGCTTTCAATCATGACAAGCATTCTATAGAAGGTAATTATTTTTGTTAGGGAAATGAAAAACATTCTCTGTAAAATCTTAATTAATGAAGAGAGAGCAGAAGCCCTAATTTTCTGGTATCAGAAGATAACGTCCAAAACAAAAAAAAAGTTTAAATGAGTTGATGGATTCAGTGTTCCATATTAATGTGGTGTGATGCATACAAACACAAATTCTCAGTTAAGTACCAAAGAATGTTAAATACTGCTCAGGTACTTGTTTGAGACAATAACTTTGAGGTCATGTTCCAAGGATTACATCTGTCTGCAAGGTATAAAGAGGAGCAAATCTTTAATTTCCCCCAGTCTCAGTTGGGTACAAAAGAACGAGGCTCTTTTGATGACTAGTGCCATGGCCAACATGTGGACATCCTCGCTCAAGCTATTCTTTAACCTGTCGTTGCCGTTTTCCCTTTCACTAACAAACTTAAATTTCAGCCCTGCAGTATTTAGAACATCAGGACCTGAAAGCAGAGAGAATAGAAAGGATGGGAAAAAAAAAATCTCTACCTTTCTTGCCAGCATTGTTCTACTTGTCCTGCAAGAAAGTACTAGTTGAATCATGGTGGTTAGCACATTCAGTTACCACAAAGTAGACCAACACTTACTTCCGAGGAATACTTCAGTATTTCATATTAAGTAATCATTGGAGCAGGGATTAGAAATCACATTTGACTCATATCTCTTAATGAGGAATTCAGTAATGCAGCACATTAATACCAAATTGTGTTAACACTGTTAAGATAAATTAGTTTCTAATAAATTTCAAGGGAAAATGATATTACAAATACCACCTGATTTCTTTAAACTTTGTATTCTAAAGGACTCTGGAATGTATCTGAGTCTTAGAAGGGTCATTGGGGAGTGTGTATTTTAGTGAATGATTAATTAAGTCTGCAATAAACACAAAAACAGTAGTCTGCAAATAGTTCTAACTAGTTCTAGCTACTTCTTGTAGGCCACCATTTAAGAAGGTAGGTAAGAACTCTCATTAACTAAGCATGTAAATAGTTATACTATCTTCAGGAAGTTTACAGATATGCTCAATACAGGGAACATACTGAGCTCAGGACATCCAAGAAATACTATAGAAAATTGCCGTCAGGCTTAAAATTATAATTTCAAGTTATTGTTTCCAAGATTACTATTTACTTTCTATGTTTTTATTGACATTTTAAAGTGAAACTCTCTGAAATTCCAAAACATTTACTGGAACTGCAGAAAAAAAGTTTCAGATAACATTCACTTCAGTTTGATAATTTGAATTCAATTAATTTGGTTTTGTAAAAAGCTTTTTGATTATTGCAAAATAATATCTAGTACTCTGCAAGCATTATCTATCGTTTGCCACCAGAAAGAATGTAAATTCCAATGACATCTGATGTAGTTATCGGTGCTATCTTTTATTTTTTCTGAACACAGTTGAAAATCTCTATGAATTTAATGATTAAAATTACTGAAAAACATATGTCCACAGATATTTTCACATATTTGATTATTTCTTTTTGCATATCTTAGGTATATCTGTTTTATGGTAAGTACAGTAATTTTAAAAAAAAAAAATTGTTTGTAACTCTTGATTCAGTGTGACTTCTCTAATGACCAGGAGTTTTTCAGGAATACTTAAAAAGGCATGTTTGAAATCATTAAGGATATGTGAGTTACTCAGAGTGATAAAAAGAATCCCCTAGGGACTCCTGAGACAGTAACTAGTGTAGTCTTTTTTTCCTAAGGCAGAACCAACAATATATAAGCTGCTGACAGCAGTTTTTCCATCCATGCTTAAAAGTGCATGGTAGTTGGTTTATACAGCCTCGATGGTTATCTGTCGTGATGCTTAGTTGCTTTTACAAACAAATCAACCATGAGGAAAGCGGCCTGTCCTTCTTGCAGCAGTTAACTTAGTGCTCACTTGAGAGTGGTTTGGAGTGGACATAGAGAGCAGTTTAGTCTCCTCCACTTCCTTGGTGTCTGAAAGGATGGAGGAAGGAGGAAGGGGATGGGGATGGCTGTTACAGGCACACCTGTGGGAGGCTGGAGGTGAGGAGCTGAGCCCTGGGCTCCCTGGCTGTGCCCCACAGCCAAGCATTGAGCCCAGTCTGGTTTCAAATGGCAACTGGTGCTGTCTGTGCAGGTGAGTCCAGGCTTCTCTTGGGATGTAGACACAACTGCAGCGCGAGTCACCTAGGCCAACGGCTGGCACTGTGGCTGTGTAGTGATATTTGTCATTAATCATTTCCTTTATGAAGAAAATGTAGGGACTTCAGTACTTCCAGTATGTTGAGTTTCTGAATTCTTACAGGATTGTGCTTGCAAGTAATGGCCTTCCAGAGATGAGCAGATTGACAACAGAGCTGAAACTTTTTTGCATTACATTTAAAGTAAGCAGTAGAAGTTTCATATTTCTGGTCTTAAAACCCATTCTTTACTAAGGGTGATGACTTTTTATTTTTCCTTTTATTTTCTATATATTTCACCTTCTTCTTACCTGCTGCTCCTCTTTGTAAATGTTGATGACTAGATGTATTGGGAAAATAAGTAATCACATTAAATAGGAGGGATCTAACGATCTTGTTTAAAAAAAATCCTCTGCTGTAAATTAATAATACTTTTAAAAAGCTGAGAATATATGTTTTTCTGAACAGTATTTTAATTTAACTTAAAATGCTAGAACTGCTTATTGTATGGATTCCATTTTCTTGGACATATAAAAGATAAATGATGTTTATCAGAAGAGCTACACTCTGACATAATTGTCTTCAGTTAGCAAAATGACACAAAAGGAATCCCAGATACCAGTGCAGATGAGAGGAAAGGAAAGACTCTAAATAATTTTTTCACATTCGAATGCTGGCGTACTGAACAGAATAAAAGAAGATGGGATGAAAGTATGAAGGAAAATATATGAGAAAAATTGTCATGAGGATTTTGACTAATTATTGCCAAAACCAAATCACTTAAAATCATTTAAAAACCAAAACCATTTTACTTATTATTGATTCATTTTGCAAGGAAGGACATTAACCATTATTCTTGACTTTACTAAATTCTTATTTCTTACACTCACTGGTCTCTATTAAGCTTTTTGGCAAAGCAAGACATTTACTTTAAATGTTTCAAAATATAGAAACATTACAATTTGATTTTTTTTGTTTGTTTGTTTGTTTTCCAGGAGAAGAAAATTTAATTAAGTTTTTCTTTTTTTTTTCAAAGCACTTAAGGATTATTGAAGACCAAAAGCAATATGATTATAGGAAACAAAGAATTTGCCAGCTTAAAGATTCTTCTTTGTTTTTCATTTAGCTATTACTGTGACAGATTATACAGAGGAATAGATGGGTGAAGTCACCTAGCCAAGGCTGAGTCAAAGGTAGATTGCAGAGCCCTGTTTCTGTGCTAATGAATACTTTATCTTTTCTCCTTCAAAAATATTTCATTTTTTAATGGCCATTACCTAAGCATTACAGTTTGAGCCTCTACTTACAAAGCCTTAATTAAATTGAATTAATATTTAATTAAATATTGAATAATTTAGTATTTTTTATTAACCTGTAGTAAGTTGTTATACTGGTTTCTACTTTGGTTATTGGGTCTGGCAGTAAATGAAACTAAGGCTCTGTTTCACCCAGAAAAAAATAAAAATCTTAACAGCACAGTCAGTTTTTAGTATGATATTAGCAGTGAGTAGTAGCACTATTATTTCACATAATATAATAGTAATTTTCTTTCAGGAAGTTCTCTAGAAGCTGTGCTAGCATGGTTCCATTACTGTCAATGTGAGAGAACAGATACTTTTAGAGAATGAAGAATAGAGTCATTGCAGAAATTGAAGAATATCTAATAGTTTCCTCTTTGAAGAACAAATTACTTCATATGGGACAATTGGAAGTGAAAGTATAGCTTTCACATGGAAAAAAATCCAAATAATTTAGGTAGTATGACTTATATTTTGAAAATACATATGGACGTGCCAACGTGCCGTAGCTATATTGCTTATGAACAAGCAGGTTACATAGACAAGTATATGTACATGAATATATTTTTTTAGGTGTAATAGCATGACAACAGGCAAATTAAAAATGTCTAAATGAAATACAGGTTTCATTATTTGCAGAAGTTAATTAAAATCTTGGTAAGATTTCTTTTCTTTGATGTTCTATACCTGATTGTTTCTGAAAATGGATACTTTTAATAAACTTCCTAGTATTGTGTCTAGCATCTTTAAAGACGCAGTTAGTTTAGTCGGTACCTTGTTCTCTATTCTAAAAGTTAACAATGCCTTTGTTGTTTAAACACAAAGCATGTCCATATTGTCACTTCCAAATTTCATTTTAGCTGGTCTGAGAATTGAAACATTTTTAATTTTAGGACAAGTAGGACTTTCATGTCTGACTCCATAGAAGGCTATCATCTTTACCTTGTTTTATCCACCCATATGCGCCACTGTTCAAATATCATTATTAGGTTGCAAATGGATGCTCTTAAAATTTAGGAAATATTAGATGTAAACTTCCCTCTGCAATATTATGCCAGCCCACTTGTGTACTTTTCAGTTTTTAGTTATATTTTTAACCTTTAATCCAAAGATGCACTTACAATTAACTTTACAAATATTTACATTTTGTATAATCATTCACTCAGGCATAAAAAGATGGACCATAAACAGAAGGTATAATAGGTATAATTGATTGAGTTAGAATTTGTCTGAGATATTCAAGTTAACTCACATAATTATTTTATACTTTAACCATATACTTTAACTATTCCTCTAGAACATAATTCCATTTGTAACAGGCTCGAGGCTAACCAAGGAGTAATTCAAGAAAGAAAACCTTAGCAGCCTTCCAGTGCATAAAGGGGGCCTACAAGAGAGCTGGGGAGGGACTTCTGAAAAGGGCATGTAGTGATAGAACAAGGGGTAATGGCTTTAAACTGGAACATGATGGTTTTATATTAGAATTAAGGAATAAATTCTTTACTGTGAGAGTGATGATGCACTGGAACACGTTGCCCAGAAAAGTTGCCCCATTCCTGGAAGTGTTCAAGGCCAGGTTGGATGGGGCTTTGAACGACCTCGTTTATTGGAAGGAGTTCCTGCCCATGGCAGGGAGGTTGAAACTAGATGATCTTCAAGGTCCCTTCCTACACAAACCATTCTATGAGAATTACCTAATGAATGAATACAAGAGAGACAGCAGCTCTGAAGAGCATCATGAAGATGAAGGATCCACATTCCTCCTAAAGGAGCATTTGAAACATGTACATTGGTAAAGAACAAATTTAAAGTGATATTTTGTAATGCAAAGGAAAAGAGCTGCTGTTACAGGACTGGCCATGCACCAAGGTTTGTGCTGTTGTCAGGAGGATATCCTCATAAAGGGTTCAGAGGTCCAGAACAATTAAGTAGTTTAAAAATCTCTCCCAGAGAACAGAGAAACCATTTATAGAGAACAAAAGGGAGCTGGAAGAAATTATACAGGATGTGTACACATAGATCACAGCACAACTGAGACCACCACCAAGGTGTCTGCCCTAACTGGTGAGGAGACTGTCCAGGGAAATGACAGGTTATACTTGGAAATCTTTATTACGTTTTGTTGCTTAACTCAGCATCTTGCAAATATTGTTGAGCAGTGTTTCCCCACAGATGTGCAATGAAGATAAAGACTCTGAGAAAAGGAAAACTTACAAAAGTTCAAATTCTCACAGAGAAGTACAAAATTTAATTCTCCATGGGTACTTCCAGAGAGGGATACAGTTCTACTCTAAAGAAGATCAAATTTAGAGTATTTTGAGCACTAATGAAAATTGCAAGTATAACTCATCCCAAGACATTTATTGTTGTACTTTGAAACCCACACTGAAGATGGCTGTATCTGTGTTGGACAACCTCAGCTTTGAGAAAATGGAAAAGAAAAGAACAGGCCTGATTTATCTCACTTTGTGCCCTTTAACTGAGCGCTGTGGCTAAAAGTATCACTTCATTGTCCCCTCCCCACCCATCAGATATTTATACACATTGGTAAGATCCCCTTGAGCCTTCTCTTCCCCAGGCTGAACACTCCTACCTCTCCCAGACTCTCTTTGTATGTCAGGTGCTCCAATCCCTTAGCCATCTTTGTGACCTTGCAAGGAATTCACTCCAACAAGTCCATGTCTCTTGTGTTGGGGAACCCAGGACTGGACACAACACTCCAGGTATGGCCTCAACAGTGCTGAGAAGAAGGGAAGGATCACCTCACTCAGTCTGCAGGCAATACTTTGCCTAAGGAAGCCAAGGAAGCTTTTGACATTCTTTCCTGCAATGGTGCATTGCTGACTCTTGTTTAACTTGTTGTTCATCAGGACCCCCTCAACCTTCTTGTTGTCCCATTTCTCTAGGCTGTCCAGGTCCCTCTGAATGGCAGCACAACCTTCTAGTACATCAGCCACTGCCCACAGTTTTGTACCACAAGCAAAATCACTGAAGGTGCACTCTGCCCCACTGTTCAGGTCAGTAATGAAGATACTAAATAAAGTCTTAAGCCTTACTGGAGTCAAGATAAACAACATCCTGTGTGACCTGACCTTGCTTCCACTTCTTGTACATTTCCTTTTTAAGTCTGGATTTTTTTCAGGACCTCATTGCTTATTTATGAAGACCTCCTGCCACACTTACTTGATTTCTTACTCATTAGGATGGACTATTCTTGAGCTTGTAGGAGGTGATCCTTGAAAATCACCTAGCTCTTTTGGAACTCTCTTCTCTTCAAGACATACCCCATAGGAGTCTTCCAATTAGATCCCTGTGCAGGCCAGAAGAGTGCAAAAATTATCTGGAATGGTTCCCTTGACAGCCTCCAGGTAGCAATCCCTAAATTGTTTAAGAAAAACTGGCCTTCCCTCCGCCTCAGTTAATACTATACAGCACTAAGCATTCTTTGTTGGTGGTGGAGAGAGGTGGCAAGCTTGTACAGTCTCTCTGCATGCCATGTTCCTATTTCTATCCCACCTCCCACTACTATATTCATCTGTGAAAACAGCAATGTTGAGTAAACTTTGTGCTTTATATGTACACCAAACTGTGACTAAATAAAGCAAATATGTATAAACAGGTTTGTATTCACCATGCAAGTTATTCTTTTACATTAAATTATTTTCCTTCTATTGGATAAACAGCAGATAATGTATGTCTGTTCTGGCTTTTTTCAGCCATGTTATATTCACAGTGGTCTATTTGTCAAGAGATTTGGGCATAACTTAAATAGTTTACAGTGAAATATGGATTTAGATATGTAACTGTTAGTCCTTATAACCCAGTGACATAGGCTGGTGGGGGAAAAAAAAATCAACTTAATAAAATGTGTACTGAAAAAGGTGGCAGTCAGACACTGATCCATATTTAGCATGGTTGCTATGGAATAGCACAGATTAACATGCTATCAACTGGTGACATGTTTTTCAAGAACTGGAAATTAAAAAAAAAAATAGAAATGGACAGATGAGACTCCAGAGAAACCTGTGTAAGTGTTGTATTTCAGAAGAACAGTGCAGGTAATACATATGGTACGAATCCACAACTGCCAGACGCTGTGAAACATGAAGGGAGTTCTTATATATCCATCATAGTTGGACACATAATGAAAAGGGGTCATTGGCATGTTTTATGTGTTCAATTGTTGAGGATAAGGAACATTAATTTGCACTTTTTCCTGGGAAGAAATGTTAATTTAAGACATGTAAGCCCTGGGATATGGTATTGTTAGAACAAATGACCTTGCCATCTCTCAGCAATACTCATAACCAAAGAAGTTTTTCAAGTCCAGATTGCAGAATAAGGTATCTCAGAGGCTAACTGAACGATTTTAGAAGTGTTTAAAGCTCTGTATTGCCAAAGTGCTCACTGTTGTTGGTGCTATGCTGGCCTGGCAAGCAGAGATGTACCATTGGAAACTGTCTTTAAAGCAGCTTAGCTTTGGAGACAGGATGTCTGGGACAGGGTTGAAGATATTGGTGTTCTCTTAAATAGCTACGATTGTCAGAGAGCAGACGAAGCAGAACTTTGACAAATTTAACTAAGCCAGACAGCTCCTCCTTCCCACTTGCTAGATCTTTGGACTTGGTTGCAGGTATTTTACAGCGGGCCAGCCCTGCCGTTCAAACGATCACCGGTACAAGCACTGTGACACATTCTCAGCAATGTGTTTTTTGTGCGTAAATATGCACTTCCATATTGCCTGTGTTAAAATTGAATTCCTGTTATGAAAAATTCATGGTGTATGTTGTATTATTCATTAGGAAAAAGATTTGCCTGACAATTGTTTCTTTTTAAGTAGGTGATCCATAGTGTAAAGGAAATGTCATAAGAATATAGTGAGTGCACAATCTGAGTGCACATTGTTTGGTCCCTTGGTCATATCTTGCTTTTTGGTCATACATTGCCTATTACTTGCAAAATTCAAATATGCTGTATTTCACATGAATACTTGGAAGGAAGAGACCAACTTTTATACTGTTAGATCTTTATATGATATTCTTTTCTCTTGGCTTAAATTACCTATGTACATAATGCATAAACCAGAAACATTTAAACTCCTTGGATATCTCAGACACATCTCTAGAGCCTACACATTAGAAATACTGTGGTCCACCCCCCTGCAAAACTGCTTACATGGTCACCTGAATTTGTCTCTTATTAATTTGTAGAAAAAACATTATAGGAAACAGCCTGTAATTATGTAATTTTGCAAAGGAGAGCAAAGAGAAATGCTTTTATGAATATTCACTGCAAACTGGTGTTGGTATGATGCTGCCTCTTATCTCTTCACTTACACAGAAGCAGGACAAGATTTCTGGTGCAATCACATCAGGAAACAATGGATAGAGGAAGTGTTCATTAACAGAGGTTTATTTTAGGTCGGAAAAGTCAGCCATAACAGTAAGATATGTGTGCATATGACACTCCATAAAGTATTTCTAACTACATAATATTTTTCTTTCTGTGTATACCCCCAGGGATCACCTGTCAAAGTGACTACTCACTCTGGCTTACTTTTTTAGGCAGAACTAAGTATTTTCATTTCTCATAATAACATTTTCTGTCCACATGAGCTCTTCTCTTGCTGTGTTAAGAGTTCATCTGGATAAATTGTAGACTGGGAATCTGAAACATCAAAATGACTGAGTAGTTACTTTGAAGCAATGAATGCTTAAATTCAGTTAGCAAGACTTGCAAGAAACATTTTAAAGTAGTTAATAGAAAAAATATTCCAAAGACAGATGACATACTAATTCTGATAGCTGAACTACTGTTTCACTGCTTCTATCTTAAATTTATGGTTTTGATATTCCCTTTGAATTTATTTGCGTTTCTTTGAAATATTTGTAATTCTTGTTGAAAAAACACTCTTGTTAACAGAGTGTTTAAGTGTGAATGTTATAGTGGCAACACAGTTTTCAGTCAATCTAAAGTTTCCGAGCTGTACCTAGGTAACCTTTTGTCAAACTTTACATCTCACACTGATTTCAAAGGACTTTAATAGTGTGAGGTTTAAAAAACATTAGCAGTAATGAGCTTTTCCATACTTATTCTAGTTTATAAAAGGAGTTTACTGCCCCCACACACCCCCCGCCCCTCAAGTTGTTTTACAATTAAACTAACAAATCTGAAAGTTATAACCATTTATTTCTGTCAGGAAAACAAGTTAGTGGTAAAAAGGTGCTATATATATATTTTTTTTTTTAATTTAGCAGTTTAGTTTGCAGATTAGCTATTCCTTCAGCTAGAAATTCTGATCATCTTTGTTGCCCTCCTCTGGACTCGCTCTGACAGGTCTATGTTCTTCATGTGTTTGGGCTCCAGAGCTGGGTGCAGTACTCCAGGTGGGGTCTCACAAGAGCAGAGTCATGTAAGCCCCAGGATATGGTACTGTTAGAACAAACAGGAGGAACAGAAGAGGAACAGAATCACCTCCCTCGACCTGCTGGCCATGCTTCTTTTGGTGCAGCCCAGGATGTGGTTCGCTTTCTGGACTGCAAGTATACATTGCCGGCTCATGTTGAGCTTCTTATCAACCAACACACCCAAGTCCTTCTCCTCAGAGCTGCTCTCAATCCATTCTCCTCCCAGCCTGTATTTGTGCTTGGAATTGCCCAGACCCATGTGCAGGACCTTGCACTTGGTCTTCATGAGGTTTGCACGGGCCCTCCTCTCCAGCCTGTCAAGATCCCTCTGGATGGCATCCCATCCCTCAGGTGTGTCAACCACCACACAGCTTGGTGGTGTTAGCAAACTTGCTGAGGGTGCACTCAATCTTACTGTCCAGGTTGCCAACAAAGATGTTAAATAGGGCCAGTCCCAATACTGAGCTCTGAGGATCACCACTCATCACTGGTCTCCACTTGGAGATTGACCTGTTGACTACAACTCTTTGAATGCACCCATCCAGCTGATTCCTTATCCAGCAAGTGGTCCATCCATCAAGTCCATGTCTCTCCAGTTTAGTGATAAGGATGCCATGCGGGACAGTGTCAAATGCTTTGTACAAGCCCAGGCAGATGACTTCTGTTGCTCATCTCTTATCCATCAGTGCTATAACCCTATCACAGAAGTACACCAAATTGGTCAGGCATGATTTGCCCTTAGTGGAGCCATGCTGGCTGTCACCATCCACCTCCTTATTTTTGATGTGCCTCAGCATAGTTTCCAGGAGGATCTGCTCCATGGCCTTGCCAGGAGCAGAGGTGAGAGAGTCTGGCCTGTAGTCTTCCTTGTTTCTCTTTTTAAAAACAGATGTTAGACTTCCACTTTTCCAGTAAGCAGGAACCAGACTGCCACACCTTCTCAAATATGATGGACAGTGGCTTAGCAACTTCATCCACCAGTTCCCTCAGGACTCCTGGATGCATCTCATAAGGTCCCATGGACTTGTGCACCTTCAGATTCCTTAGATGTTCTCACACTTGATCTCCTAGAGTGGGTGGTTCTTCATTCTCCCAGTCCCTGCCTTTGCCGACCATTTAATAATAGTACTACCATTCACAGTCCAAATTAATATGGGAAAGTCTATGTAATATAGCTAATTACACAGAGAACATTTCTTAATCTCTAGTTATTTTCTCTGGTGTTGTGCTCACTTTCCAGTATCCCTCCAGGTTCTTAAGGTTGTTGGCCATTCTTTCTCAAGCAGAGGAAACAGGAAAGGGTGCCAGGAGTTGTTTATGTCCCCACTTCTATACCAGCAGGAGTTTGATACTTCTGGGGAAAAGGGAACGGGTTCTTCCTCCTTGTCTTGGGGTCCACTTGTGTTTATGTGTACCCATTTTCTTAGTGTGTACATGAGCATTCTCTTAATTTGTTCTCAGTTATTGTCATATGATTTCACTTGCTCAGTTTTCGGTTCTCTTTGTATGTCTAAACTGGTTTAACAAGATTGTATTCCTGTAGTGACCACTGACTGACCATTGTGATTTTTGTTTAGTTCAGGATCTCTGGTACCACTTTGAGTTTACGCTTTTTCAAGTAATATTTTATTTTATGATCATAGACAGTTCAATCTACAAAGAATAATTACTTTTTCTCACTATAAACAAAAGCAAACTTAAACCAAACCTGACTGCTAAGTAATAACTATTGTAGCTGAAACGAGCTAAGATTAACTTAGGGCATAGGCTAGCCCAGGCAAGTCTGTAGCTCCTTCGCTGCCAGGTTAACACCAAGCCTGTGGACTTTCAGTCATAATGGTAAATATGTTACTGGACTGAAACAGCTCTATCTCATTCACAACTTCTCCACCCAGGTCTGTCCAACTCAGAAGCTCCTGATCATGCTGGACTCTGCATAGCATGCAGCGCATGTCTTCAAACCCTCATCCCTGAGAAAATGTTCTTCTTGAGTTCATAGGGACTGGAAAATTTGCTGCTACCCTAAGACTTATCTCCTGAAGCACCTACAGCATTTGTCTGTCCCAGTGCTCAAAGAGCACCAACAGAAGCTGTGTCAAGACTCCTATGAGTACAGTAGGGCTGAAGAGACCATGAGCAATTGTCTTGCCTACAATGAGCTTTCTGCCTGAAACCTCCTGTGCTTTATCTCTGCCAGTGCAGTTCTACCTGTCAGGTGCTTTTCAATTAGAGATGCCCATGTCCTCCCACAGCAGTGGATGTTATCAATCCTGTTAAGCAGATGTTGGAACACTGCATAAAATTCTTGATCCATGCGGATAAATAGAGCTATGAATTCTGCTGTGGGTATAGAAAACAAGAATTACTTTCTAAATAATGCTTTTTCTTTCCCAAGCTATTCTGTTTCTTAAAAGGTTCTTAAAAGGCATCTCACACCTCTTGGCCCAGGGGCAGTTCTTGCTTCTTTCCCTCTTAGAATCATAGAATGGTTAGAGTTGGAAGGGACCTTCAAAGGTCATCTAGTCCAACCCCCCTGCAAGAAGCAGGGACATCCCTGACTAGATCAGGTTTCTCAGAGCCTCATGCAGCCTGGCCTTGAACGTTTCCAGGGATGGGGCATCCACCACCTCTCTGGGCAACCTGTTCCAGTGCTCTACAACTCTCATTGTAAAAAATTTTTTTTCTAATATCTAATCTAAACCTACCTCCTTCTAATTTAAACCCATTACCCCTTGTCCTATCACAACAGGCCCTACTGAACAGCCTGTCCCCATCTTTCCTGTAGGCCCCCTTGAG
>WHYT01017470.1:364485-423028 GCA_009806455.1 Tetrax tetrax | reverse complement strand
GAAAAGCAGGTTCGGGATCATCTGAGGAACTTGAAGGTGCACAAGTCCATGGGACCTGATGAGATCCATCCGCGGGTCCTGAGGGAACTGGCGGATGAAGTTGCCAAGCCACTGGCCATCATATTTCAGAAATTGTGGTGGTCTAGTGAGGTCCCCGACGACTGGAAGAGAGGGAACATAACCCCCATTTTTAAAATGGGGGTTAATAAAGTCACCTGGCACTTGACTCCGTTTTGAGTCTTAATTCTGTTCCCGAGAATACGAACAAAACCACGCTCCGGTGTGTGTGAGGTGGGCCCAGCCGCCCCCAGCCTCCCAGACTCGTCTGAGGTCGGCTGGAACGCAAGGGGGCCTTCCTCTCGTCCGAAACCGGAACGTGACAGTGGCCTTCTATGACGGGGTGACAGCATCGGTGGACAAGGGACGGGCAACAGATATCATCTACCTGGACTTGTGCAAAGCTTTTGACACTGTCCCGCACGACATCCTTCTCTCTAAACTAGAGAGGCATGGGTTTGATGGATGGACCACTCGGTGGATGAGGAGTTGGCTGGATAGCCGCACTCAGAGAGTGGTGGTCAATGGCTCAATGTCCAAGTGGAGACCGGTCACCAGTGGCGTCCCTCAGGGGTTCGTGTTGGGCCTGGCCCTGTTCAACGTCTTTGTTGGAGACATGGACAGTGAGATAGAGTGCACCCTCAGCAAGTTCACCAATGACAACAAGCTGTGTGGTGCCGTCGACACACTGGAAGGGAGGGATGCCATCCAGAGGGACCTGGACAGGCTGGAGAGGTGGGCCAGTGCCAACCTCATGAAGTTCAATCAGGCCAAGTGCAAGGTCCTGCACCTGGGTCATGGCAATCCCAGGCACAAACACAGGCTGGGCGGAGAATGGATGGAGAGCAGCCCTGAGGAGAAGGACTTGGGAGTGCTGGTGGACAAGAGGCTCAACATGAGCAGGTAATGTGCACTTGCGTCCCAGAAGGCCAACCGCATCCTGGGCTGCATCAAGAGGAGCGTGGCCAGCAGGTCGAGGGAGGTGATTCTGCCCCTCTACTCTGCCCTGGTGAGACCCCACCTGGAGTACTGTGTCCAGTTCTGGAGCCCCCAACATAAGAAGGACATGGACCAGTTGGAGAAGGTCCAGAGGAGGGCCACGAAGATGATCAGAGGGCTGGAGCACCTCTCCTATGAGGACAGGCTGAGAGAGTTGGGGCTGTTCAGCCTGGAGAAGAGGGGGCTCCGGGAGACCTGATAGCAGTCTTCCAGTACCTCAAGGGGGCCTACAAGAAAGATGAGGAAAGGCTGTTCAGTAGGGCCTGTTGTGACAGGATGAGGGGTAATGGTTTTAAAATAGAGGGAGGTAGATTTAGATTGGATATTAGGAAAAAAATTTTCACAATGCAAGTTGTAGAGCACTGGAACAGGTTGCCCAGAGAGGTGGTGGATGCCCCATCCCTGGAAACATTCAAGGCCAGGCTGGATGAGGCTCTGAGCAACCTGATCTAGTCAGGGATGTCCCTGCTTCTTGCAGGGGGCTTGGACTAGATGACCTTTGAAGGTCCCTTCCAACTCTAGCCATTCTATGATTCTATGAATGTAGGAGGGGAAAAAAAAGAAGTAGAAAAAGGGGCACAAAACTCCAGGTGTTGCCATTTACCATCTGCAGCAGGAGACCGAGGCTCACTATTTGAATCTTATTAATTTATTTTAACATCTTCCTTGTCCAGTACACAGCTGACTTCCTAAAAATCCCTAAACCACTTATCTTATGCATGTTTATAGTTGGTTTAATTAAGAATCTCAAACTGGGAACAATAGCTAATAGTTTGGAAGATATTTGTCTAAATTACCTGCTGCTAAGGCAATATCATCACAACTGTGATTTAATTTATGAATCTTTTTAAACTCACTCCTTGACCTCAAAAGCACGAGTGATATGGAAAAAAAATCTGTTTTCACACTAGAAATCAAGTCTAGTAAAGAACTTCGCTCTCTTTCTGCATTCTCAGTCAAGAAAGTACCGTTAAGATAGTTAAGTACCCAAAGGGCAGAGGTGTCCAGGCCTGCCAAAAAAAGCTCTCAGTGACAAAAGCTGATTTTTTTTTAAACCTACAACTTCTTTGAAGATAATAAAGGGCTTCCTCCTCCTATTAATACTTCTTTGGCTTTAATTTCATCATGGAAGGCCTGCTGCTAGGCTTTGCTTCATAGGAAAAAGAGCTGGGTTCAAATTTTAAGGTCACTAATAAAAAGCCTCAATTCCTATCTAGTCATTAGGGAAAAAGAAAGGAGGTCACCTAACACCCACGGAATTAACATGCCCCACTCAGGAATACAAATCAGTTTGTTTAAAAGACAGCATTTTCTTTAAAAGGAAAAGGACAACAGAAGATAGATTAACCCATATTGGCTTCCTCACAGCATGGTGTCTTGCAGTCTTCTCATTTCCTGGAGAGACTGTTCATTTTACAGGCACCAGACGCTAAGTTCACAATTTTCATAATTTGCCACACAAAGTCAGGCTTCTTCAATCCACAGACTACTACCTCCAGTAAAACCCATCATTTTCCAAGTAGCTGATTACACCGAAGGTTTACAGATGAATTATCAAAGAAGTTATTTGCTTATGAATTGCAAAAGTAGTTGCTAGGAGAGAATACCTTAAATGATACAAAATCTTGCTTGGTATTTTAGGATGCATTTAATGCTGAAGTCTTTAGGGTAATTACCAATTAATTCCAGAGGGCTGGTCATGGACCACTCTTGAAGCAGATTCCTGTTATACAAAGAAAAGTTTTGTCTGGGCAGATCTGCAAGTGATAGACGTTAGGGTTACATAACAGAGATAAATTAGCACTGCATATTCATGCCAACGCTTACATTTATAAGATTATTTTTACTACAACTGTCAGGCAAACAAACCTTCACTGTCTTACAGAAATGTAATAGAAAACAACCTGTTTCAGTCAAACATAGTGGCCGTGTCTGAGAGCATAGGTTCATATGCACTGAAGGCTCCAGCTGATGCCTCTGTACTATAGTGTATCTTTTTTTGCCCACACTTCTGCTTATGTCACAGAAGCATTTTCTTAGATGTGACTATTGTTGTAGCACTGAGAGTCAAAACCAGTCTGCTTAGGGGAAGACTGCATATCCAGCCTTTACATTGGCCAGATCTGCCAGAAATACAATGAGGCCTTTTTTCAAACTTAGTTTTGATCCAGAACAGACCGACAAAAGTCCTCACGAATGTTCAGTGTAAAAAAAAAATAATTAGTGAAACTGTTCTTGAAAACACTTTTCCCAAATCATTGCTGGCCCAGAATCTGGAACCACTGATGTCCCCATCTGGTTTAATGGCACAGCAGAGGAACTATGCAAGGATCCCTTCTTGAGGAACACTGCCCTGAGGAACTGCTCTGAACAGCAACGTTGGAGCTGTGCATCTGACACCCTGGCAGCACAGCGACCACAAACCTAAGCTCTCACTAGCAAATAAAATATGCCTGGGCTGTCAGGGTACGCACAGTCCAGCAGCTCCCTCTGGGATAAGGGCTGGGAATAGCAGGGGCTCCTGCAGGGCAGCCAGTGAGCAGGTCAGACTCATAGGTGACAGCCAGGTCCAACCATCAATCCAGATCTATAGCACAGTGATAAGATAGTTCCAAAGCCAAGCCTGGAAGCCAACGTGCAGCTCAGGATCAGGTCCAGCAATCATTTGACAGACTGACGGTGATGAGGCATGGCCAAGGTAAAACCAGTAAGTCAGCCTGCAGGTTAATGTCTGGATCAACAAGGTGCACTATCAGCCACAACTCTGGCTGAACTTGCGACCAGCATCCTTCTGCCTCAAGACCAAGTCTGAACTTAAATAGAACTTCTGGGCCCGTGGTTGTGGATGGAGGCCTCAGGGGAGGTTGGACAGGGCCACCAGTGCCCTTAAGGCCCTGATAGGGGTGTTTTCTTTTTCCTGCAGAATAAGCATCATGAAAGGGTTCATATCCATCTTCTCCTGAAAAATAGTTTGCCCTCATGTGTGCTGCCAACTGAGAACAGTACCTGAACCACAGACTGCTAGTTAGCATGGGGAACAGTATGCCAGATAATTTCCACCTGGGCTAAAGCCCATGTCTTCTTGCTGTTTAATGTTGTGATACAGATGAAGCTTAAGAGCTTCTTCTGGAAGCCAGGAGTCAATGTCTCTGTTAGAGCTGACATACAGATTCTTGCCTCACTGACAGCAACTTTAAACTGAATCATCTTGGTGTAGTAACAGCAAATTAGTTTAAAGTTTTTCTCACCTGATTGCAGCTCTTTCAATTATAAGCGCACTAGAACTGTTTGTCCTGATAAGCATAGTCTCAAACCTGCTACTTCGGATAGCATCGTGGGTGATGCTGATGTATTGAATGCCCAAGAATGTAGATATCATAGAATCACAGAATGGCTTGGGTTGGAAGACACCTTTAAAGGTCATCAAGTCCAACCCCCCTGCAAGGAGCAGGGACATCTCCAACCAGATCAGGTTGCTCAGAGACCCGTCCAGCCTGACCTTGAACGTCTCCAGGGATGCGGCATCCACCACCTCTCTGGGCAACTTGTTTCAGTGTTTCACCACCCTCTTGTCTTGTCTGAGCAGAACGGAGGCCAGTCCTGCACTAGAAAGAGAAAGTCAGCTTCCCCAGCTTGCTGGGGAAAGAGAGGGGAAGAATCAGGGGACAAGCATCACTTCCCTAAAACCTCATAAATTCAGGCCAACTCTACTGACAAGCTAGGTTTTTTTTCTAACCAGCCATGCCCTCACAGGTTGTTTTATTCTGTCACTTTTGCTGCAGACTGATATGTTTCCTTCTGCCTTGGTACCAGTTGAACTCATGGCAAATTTATAGAGATGTACAGATTCAGGTGCACCTGGTATACAGAGGTCCCTCTGTGTCTGGCAGGGTGGAAGTCACAGTGTGCTCCAGGAGGATCCTCTCAGGTCATCACTGAGTGTGCACTGTGAGGCTCAGTAGCCCACAGTGCAGGCAGTCTTCATAAACCCACAGACTGTGAACACCCTTTGTACTCTCTGGAAATAACCTACTTCCATAGAACAATTGTTGCTTTGTTGGTATCTAGCACTCCCCATGACAAGAGAATAGTTTAAAATATCACCTATCCTTCACACATGTATATTCGGGGTGATCAAGTGCAAATGGATCAGTTTGCCTGGACACTGTAGTCAATGTCTTGGCCCCATCTTACCACTTCTTTCAGAGCGATTGTAGGCAATTATATTCATGGCATCGATTACCTTAGTGGCTGTTGCCCTCTAAAGATCAATACAGGCTTTAAGAGAAGCAAGACTTCTGATTTGAGTCATTCCTATATGGGGTGTTTGTGTTAAGCTGTCTGCTTTCTTTTAAAGGATACCAGAAATACACTTTTCACACCTACACTTTTAGAATACATCTGTTGCATGAAGTAGTTTGTAGGGACTTGGGCTGTTGAAAGCTTTAGTCCTTGTTCCCAGCTCCATCTCAGTTAACCGCCTTTCAGGAGAAGAATTAGTATTTTTATTTATCTGTGTCATACTTGAAGCCCAGCATACCTGGGTGTAGCCTACCTGTGGACGCTGCCTAGAAAAAATGATTACCTTTGTCAAACTCAGAGTAATGGGATTAGTTCGATAGAAACTGAACTACTTTTTTTTTTTTGTGTGTGGAGATACTTCTGAAAGTTACTATTAGATGCTAATATTAGATGCATCTGCTGGCAGCTAAGTACAACAAACAGGAACCCACAGATGGAGTTTGCAATGAACATTAAGTGCCAGAGGACTCCTACAAAATCTGCTGGGTAGTTATCTGCGTTGGCCACATGACAATACTTCCATAAAATAGATCCTAAATTACTACTAGCATTAAAAGTATAATTTTTTTTTTTTTAACTCAGCAGAACCAGTTTAGTTCTCCATGTATTACCCAGAAGTTACTCAATTTTAAGATTACAAAGAGAATTCCCCTCAAGCTAGGCAAAGATTGTGATCCCTTATTCCTCTTCATTTCATAATTAAGCTATGAAAAATGAAACATTAACATTGTGAATGCTTAGTATGTATTTCCCTTTTGTTCTGTCTTAATTAGAAACAAAAATCTTATCTTAGTCCAATTTACTTTTTACATTAACTGAAGTAATTTCCTCCTAAAGCCCTAGTCTAGTTTTTTTCATATTCCAGTAAGTTTTAACACACTTCATCATTATTTGAGAAATTCAGTCTCTAGAGAGAACTTTTGGTCACATGATGAATGCAAAACTTGTGTTTGATTCCCTGGCACTACAAAATCATTTGAAATCCTACAATCTACCCTAAGTCCTAGCCCTTCAGTGCCAGTTCTATGAATGTTCTCTTTTATTCTCAGGTAGATGACAGCTTTGGGCAATTTACAGGTAGAGCTGCTAGATTAAAGCAGAACCATTACCAATTACGGTGTACATAGTGCTCTGCAGTTTCTCTCTCTGAAGAACTTCTACAAATGTATTTTTATTCCCTTCTCTTTAGATTACACAGAAATGCAATATGTTTTGGAATTTCAGTAGTGCCTTTCTACCACTGCTGCTACTAAAAATGCTATTCAAGAAAACCCAAATTTCCTCTCCCTTCTCTGTTCTTTCACTATGTCTGCACATCAGTCTTGATTTTGTAGTCATGGATGCTCTTAGACTTTGATCTTGTCGTTCTATGATTAATTTATCTTCTTGGTACATTGAATTCCTAAATATGATAAAAATAATAGTAAGTAATTGTTCCTTTGGAATAACATTGGAAAGTCCATAAAATCGTAGACTGAAACTGGTTTATCAACAAAATTCTGGTATTTCAGTGTGTTTCCTCACTATATCTTAAGCAATTTAAATTTTACTGGTATATCTATTGCTAAAGTCTAAGAATTACAGATTAGGGTGGAAAGTAATCCAAACTATTCATTTGAATTTTAACATTTATTCTGATATTAAATCTGAAAAATAGGACTTTGACAGTTAAAGTTATAGAGATGATCTTTGGATGTGCCATATTTTACCTTAACTGCCATGATGTGCAGTTAAGGTAAAACTTCCATGAAGCAAAAATAATACACCAATTCTTCTAAATCAGGAACAAAATAATTCTTATAGAATCACAGGAAAATTCAGGTCAGAAGGGACCTCAAGAGGTCCTTCTCAAAGCAGAGTCAAACCACATTGCTCAGGGCTTTATCCACTCTAGGTTGAAACTCTTCAATAACAAGACTGCACAAACTTGTATGGGAAACCTGTCCCAAAGCTTGACCATCCTCATGGTGGAGGACCCATTTGGAGCCTTTTTTTTTTTTTTTGTTTCAAGATTTGATAGAAAACAGATTCTAGCCTTTGAATAGATGGCAGCTTTACACATAAACTATCACACTGTTATTTATTCATACTAAGGGACTTAAAGTACTACCTCAACATAAGTAATCAAGCTATGACAGATGTCATCAAGTTTTATTACAAAATGTGGGTTTCCAGTTCTAAACTGAATAACTTAGCAGAAACAGCAGCTTCCAAAAATCTGTAAGTAGCTACAAGCATATCCTACAGTTCTACTGAGCACATCTGCCATAACAAATCTGCCAAAAATTCAGGAAATCAATGGATCTGTCAAGAAAGGAGAACTGCTTTTTGAATCCTTTATTTATAATCAAATTAAGTATTTGTCTTAATCATCTGCTGGGATCTTCTTCTGTCAGCAGAAAAAGGCATACAGCAGACCTTTAATAAGCCTCTGTCTGACGAGAAGACTGTATTACAGTTTAGGGATATACTAAAAGAACAGCCTAGTGAAAAATACTTGAGCTGAAGGAAGTCTCTGTTGAGAGCTATCATAGAACAAAATGAGGGATTTTCATCTGAGATACAGACTTGTTATGCTATTCAATCAAACATTTCTTTCCTACTTAACAATACAGAGAGATACTGTCAAATACAGAATATTTTGTAGAACTATTGAACATGACTTCCCTGAATTATTATGCAGCCAGGCTGAAACACAAAAATGGAAACTCGAAGACTTAGAAGTTTTCTCACTTTCTGAAATATGGCATTTTGCGTAATGTAAAACTTTGATCTGAGTACAAATGTTACTTGCAGCAAAGTAATAATTTAATCCCTACTTTAATCCCTATTTATTAATCCCTGTTAATCCCTATTTATTTTTGTCAACTCATTTAGCCTGAGAGGAACTGTGGGAACGTCTGTGAAAACATGCACTTTTTTATTCTAATAAAGATAAAAGGATATGGTATAGAATTTACATTTAGAGCATCCTTCAACTGTCTATATAGAAAGGTGAAATCTGATTGTGTTCTAGTAATTGAAATTCATTTTGAGGGAAATAAAGAAGCATAAGAGATCTGGCAGAAGATGAAGTGAGGACATAGTTAAATAGTTCTAAATGAATAACATACAAATAAATAAAATTAAAAAGCAGTCATCCAGATATTTCGTAAGTTTCTAATGTGACTAGGAAGTCTGGAAAATGGTTGAAGACAGGATACACGTTCATAGTCCCTGATGGTTGCTTTGTTCCCTGTAAAACTTACTGTCTCAACACATTATCAACACCCTTGCAAAATATTTTTATGGACTGTGTTTTTGAGGATTGCATCCAAAGCAGAAAAGCTCTAGCTGATGAAGCAGCATTATTTAGATCCAGAAAAGTTTATAAAAACAAGTAATTACTATTCATGCCTTATGTAAGAGTTGGTCAAAATAATCTAAGGCTAAAATAAGATTAATTGGTTTGACCTGAGGACAGGATTTAGATAGAGTCCCATAGTATGACCAAATACTTTTTATTTGTAGCCTAGAAGACCTCACAAGAACCAGCACTAATAGAAACCTATGGGATGGAAATTGCATTAGGAGGAGCCAAAAAAAATAGTGATATATATACTTTGAGGTATTGAATGTTTTGGTTTATTGCAATAAGATGTGGAGAACTTGAGGAAGAACAGCAGGAAAAACAAACAAGTTAGGTCTAAAGCCACAGGATGTCAAAATTTGTTTCTGACATCTAAAATACTGGAACATTTTCTTGCCATTTCTGTCCTAGCCCAAAAGGACAACTGAGAATTCAAATAAGTGAGTAAAATGTTACACAGAATAGTTTAATTTATATTCAAATTAGCAATTTAATAGGTAGTTAGACTTCTGAATGGTGTTTTAGTTTCATGTGAAAAGTTTTACTATTTGCATTTGAAACTTGCATATTGAAAAAAAATGAGATATTAAAAAGCCATTGTTTTCACATTCAAATATTGTGAGAGACTAGCATATGCTACCCATGTCTTAAATATGACTAATGAGAAGAATATTGCCCACATCTGGCGTAACAGGATTTAAGCCTGATAAAATCAGAGCAGATAAAGAAAACTTGAGTTGGTTGAACTTGTGGGTCAGATGGGGCAGATTGTGAAGAAAAGATGTGCAGGGAATGATGCCCACTGCCAGAGGTTAGGGAACATGTGGTGGCTGTGGTCTGATAACGGCTGATGGATGTGGTAGCATGCATTTTACCAGGCTATGCAACAGCTGTAAAAAATGCAAGAAGGTTGGCAGTGTGCAGTTTCCTTGATTTGTATTTACTATCCATTGCCATGTAATTCCAGAGAGCTTTTGCAATTTAATGCAAATGTTTAGTAGTTCAAGATAGTTTGAGTAAAGCAATATGAGTTTCCTTTTATATAGATTTATATTACTTTGTAATGAGACATTGTGTGTTTTCATCAACATTTTCATTTTTCTGTGGTAGGCTATGTGACTCTTCTAAAAGCTTGAAATCTGACATACCTTTTAAAGATTTCATCATAAATTGGCCTTTTTTGATTGTTCAGACAGATGGGTATTTCCTAAAACCATATTATAAAAAGTAATATTAGTTATCCTGTTGCTTGTGTAACTGGTACAACTTTGGGATGGTAAGGTTTTGTGAATATACTCGTAGTTGTTTAGCAGGTTTTCCATGTGGACAATATGCAGTAAAACACCATAGATAAGGCATGCATTAAGTTACACAGGCTTTATATACTAATATGTTCCCCATAAGCATTTACAGTTTGAAAAACTTGAGAATTTATTTTACTGAGATTGCCAGCAAGAAAGGTTACATATATTTCATCCCCAGCCCTTTTAGGGATTATGGAAGAGATTAATCCACCGTTCCCCTCTAGTCCTCCAGCACGATGATATTTCAGACCCTAGTTTCAGCTGTCAGGACTAAAGGAAATACTTCCTCCATGGTGGCCCTCATAGTGCTGTCCTTTGTATTTGTAGCTAGAAAGCAGTTAATAAAAAAAGTGTTTTGGCTACTGCTGAGCAGTGTTTGCACAGCATCAAGACTGTCTCTCCAGACCATCATCCCTCCAAAGGCCAGCAGGCTGGGATGGACAGCAGACTGAGAGGGGACATAGCCAAAATAGTTGACCCAAACTAACCAAAGGGATACTCCACACCATACGAGACTGTGCTCAGCAATAAATCCTGCATTTGTCTTCTGAATTAACTGTTACATGTACTGAAGCCCTGCTTCCCAGGAATCGAGTGGACATCGCCTGCTAATGGGAAGTAGAGAATAAAATCTTTTTTTTTTTTTCCTTTGGTTCTGTGCATGGTCTTTGCTTTTTCTTTATTAAACTGCCTTTATTTCAACCCACAAGTTATTTTTTCATCTTATTTTCTGCTCACTCAGTCCTGGTGAGGAGGGATAGTAATAAAACGACTTGTTGGGCACCTGGTGGCCAGCCAAGGTCAACTCACCACAAGGGTTAAAGGAGGATCTACTGAGTGCAGGCTGAAAAGACAGAAAATTGTGTCCTCAACATCATATCCCATCACAATTGAGATATTAGAAAAAGTGAACTTCAAAGAGGACATTCTTTTCCTTTCTTGGCTGCCCAAAGCTCCTTATCTCCTTTTGGGATCACAGAAAGAAGAACCTTATATTTTTCAAGTTATCTACTAGCCGAAACTATTTCCTAAAACATAACTTCTCCTCCCCACCCTCAAGGTAGAATTCCAGGCCAAACCACGTTTTCTCTTTTAGCAACTTGGTTAGATAGGATAAATTAACTTCTCTCTAGTCCTAGATTTTCTTGTGGGATCCTCTTTATCCACACCTCAATCTCTGCAGTTCTTTAGGGCTTCTACACATCTTGTGCATTTTTAAGTCCTTTAAGTCACCACTAAGAGGAAATATGTCTAAGTCATATCTCTACACAAACACAGAGTTTAAAAGCTTTTATAAATAATTTCTCTTATCTGTTTTTGCATTCATATACTTTTAGTTAAGAAAGAAAACTGCAGTGAGTCTTAAAGCATAGTACAAGCTTTACCTGCCCTGGATATCTGAGTAGTTCAGTAAGCATCCTTTAGAGGGACGAGACTCTTTATGTTAAAAAAGTCCATGATTGATAAACTGTTTCATAAAAATTAGCATTTGTCAACTGCCTTCTAATTGTGTAAGCACCTAATTTCTCCTCTGTCCAAATGCAGCTAGACCGATTAAAGGAAATAAACCTTTCACTCATCTTTTCAGCTTGCTGTATTAATCATCTCTTAATCCCATGACAGAGGCTCTTAAATTCATATGCACATTTCTATTTAGTTTCTCATATGTAAATTTAGTATTCGTCATGTACGCAGGATTGTTCAGAAAGGATCCTAAAAATGTTGCCACAAAACCCCTCTGGGGTTCTCATCCTCTACAACCTTAGGGCTGTCAAGTTCTTAATTTTAAGAGCTGCATAATTAGAGTCCTTGCTATTTCATGTAAGAGCTGTGAAATATCATATTTTGTGCAAAGTCAAACAGTGGACCAAACCTCCAAAATTCATCCTATGTGTCAGTCTACAGAGCAAAGCAGGATATCACAGAGATATCCAGGCTAGCGCAGAGCAGTCTCATTCAGTCAGTGCTAGAGAGCTGCACACATCTCTGTGGAATTGCATCCAAGGAAATTAGTTTGGCTGAGAAACGGCATGCCACGGCCAAGGCAGAATATCACATTAGTATGACTATGCCATTTCCTCTTTGTGACAATGTGTTTTTGGAGTTAGCTTAGGTGTCTTCATATTTGTCTTGCAGTACAAATAATATCTTTGCTTTGTGTAACAACTTTTCAGGTGCTAACGTGTCATCTTTTGGATATCCTACATTTTAGCAGTAGCATCTGCAAAGCCCTGAAGGCAAATGAGATTGTGAATGTAAATATTAACACTTGTGATGATTCAGGTGTTAGATTTCTTAAAGGCTTCATGCAAGTGGTAGCCTGTGTCGAGCTACTTTGTGCGGTAAGGCATGGATGACGGATTGGCTAAAAATACCTCTGTATTATAAAATGTAGACATCTGTGGTGTTTGCGTAAGTATACAGGGAATATGTTGTAGTAAGATTTTCATGAGGAGAAAAAACCTGGAACAGTTTTTGTGATATTCTTGTGATTTTCAGTTATTCCTTTGAAAATAGTACTTAGTACTATTAGCATTAATAGTGCTTTTGAAAAGTAGAACCCTGAAATCTCCCTGTCACTTTTAAAATACAGGATTGGATTTCAAAGAAAATTCCACCAAAATTTGTCCTCTAGGCAAAAGTGATTTTGTCACTTTTAGACCCTGTAGTTTGTGTTGCACAACAGCTGCATATTGCTGGTATTTTAAGGGTTCACTGGCCATTTTTTAGTCAATTGCACTGCATACGAAAAAAAAGTAGAAACAGATGTTAAAGAACTGGTTTCACTGAGGTCCAGGTACAGATCCCATTGAAATAAATTAAACCTCAATACCTGCTGTATGTATTATTTTATTGTACTCATGTGTGTTTTGAACAAAATCTAATACAGAAATATGTCACCTTTAATTTATTTTGGATACCATGGAGCTTTTGGCAATGTGGACTGTATATTCAGGAAACAAGAAAACACGTACAGCTGTCAATATGAAAATGCTACAAAAGAAAACAGAATCTCTTCTACTTCATTTTAGTCTATACTTAAAAAGTTAAACCACCTTATTGATTTTTATTTCTGCCATGTCCTATTTCCTCCCCTCTGAATACTACTCCAGATTTAAGTCTGCACAGGGTTTGCTCTGAAGACACAATTTTTTCACTAGCATGTGCTCTTTGTGCACATCCTATTACAAAGAAATGCTTTGATCCACACAGATGACAACAGGCTTTATTCTTCTCTTCCATAAAGCAAATAAATTCCAAGTCTGCAAGTAGTCACAAATGAAATGCACATTTTAGTGTTTATATAGGGAAGCTGTTGTGTTTAAAGAATGAGATTAACCAGAGTGGTCACAGAAAACTCTGAATAACAAATCCCATGCTCCCAGTAAAGGCCTAGATCTTTATGACATAAAAACAGTGGTCTGCCCAAAGCAGGGCTGTATTTCTCAGAAGGTAAGGAATAACATTGCACTTTTTTTTTTTTTTTTTAAATATCAGACACCTATCAACTGCAAAATACCCTAGTGAGCTATTCAGTAGATTCTCCCTCTAAGAGCTCACATTTTCCTTTGCACCGAGTACTCAAAATTTATAAATGCAAAAAAGTAATCCAAAATATTTTACTGTAAAAAAACCCAAACATGTCAATGCAGGGTTTTACTAAATTGACCTATTTAGTAAAGTAGACCTGTATTTATATGCAAGGGTAACATTTTAAAAGATCAAAATTCCCCGTAAAAGTGAGAATATATTAATCATTTATATTGCCAGGATTTTATTCTGAAGAACTAGATATGAAATAAAACTTATAGGACCCCTAGTCTACTGAAAGAAAGAGAATTTATTGCAAGACTATTTATGTAGCAGATTTCAGGAGCACAGATCATACTGATTTAAAAATAATTATTGGAGGATATTGGATTGAAACTGACATATAACATTCTGTCTCTGGAAGCAGAGGATACAGCATCTGGATCTGAAAGGGAGCAAAGCTTTGCTTGTTTTGTAAACTTTTTGTAAACTTTTTGTTGAATCAAGCTAATTCAATGCTTCCAATGGCATGGATTTCACACCCTTAGGCTACTGAATCATTGCCGAAACTTCTGGGATCTCACTACAAGAAGTGATGGTTCAACACAAGCAGGTCACAATAGAGTTTGTTTGTGTATTTCCCATAATGGCTTCTTATTTAGTGTGCCTTGAACATGGTATACAAGCATGGCTACTTCTTGTAGTACCAAGATGAACGTTCAGAGTAGATAAGTGTATGTTCTTAAAGGCCCACTCACCGGTAACACCTCTTCACTGGTAACCCTTCTTCCCACTCCTCTAGAGTGGATGGACCCCAAGATGGGGACTGGGGAACAAGGTCCATCCACTGTAAGAGAAGATCAGGTTCGTGACCACCTGAGGAACGTGAATATTCATAAGTCTCTGGGACCTGATGAGATGCACCCTAGAGTCCTGAAGGAATTGGCTGATGTAGTTGCCAAGCCACTCTCCATGATATTTGAAAAGTCATGGCAGTCAGTTGAAGTCCCTGCTGACTAGAAAAAGGGAAACATTGCACCCATTTTTAAAAAGGATGAAAAAGAGGACCCTGGGAACTACCAACCTGTCAGCCTCACCTCTGTGCCTGGGAAGATCGTGAAACAGATCCTCCTAGAAGCTATGCTGAGGCATACGGACGAGAGGAAGGAGGTTCAAGACAGCTTCACCAAGGACAAGTCCTGCCTGAAAGACATAGTGGTCTTCTACAATGGAGTGACTACATCAGTGGACAAGGTAAGAGCTATGGCTGTCGTCTACCTGGAATTCTGTAAAGCCTTTGACAAGGTCCCCCACAACAGCCTTCTCTCTAAATTGGAGAGATATGGATTTGATAGGTGGACTGTTTGGTGGATGAGGAATTGGTTGGATGGTCACATCCAGAAGGTAGTGGTCAAGGGCTCAATGTTCAGATGGAGACTGGAGACAAGTGGTGTCCCTCAGGGGTCCATATTGGGACCGGCACCAATGACATAGATGGTGGGATTGAGTGTGCTCTCAGCAAGTTTGCCAATGACACCAAGCTGAGTGGTGCGGTTGACACACGTGAGGGATGGGATGCCATCCAGAGGGACCCAGACAAGCTTGAGAAGTGGGCCCCCATGTGAACCTCATGAAGTTCAATAAGATCCAGTGCAAGGTCCTGCACCTGGGTCAGAGCAACCTGTACAGACTGTAGGATGAAGGGATTGAGAGAAGCCCTGCCAAGAAGGACTTGGGGGTGCTTGTGGATGAGAAGCTGCACATGAGCTAACAATGTGCTTGCAGCCCAGAAGGCAAATCGTGTACTGGGCTGCATCAAAAGAAGCGTGGATAGCAGATTGAGGAAGGTAATTCTGCCCCTCTACTCTGCTCTGGTGAGATGCCACCCAGAGTACTGTGTCCAGCTCTGGAGTCCTCGGTACAGGAAAGACATTGGCCAGTTGGAGTGAGTCCAGAGGAGGATCACAAAAACGATCAGAGAGATGGAGTACCTCTCCTACAAAGAAAGCCTGAGAGAGTTGGGGTTGTTTAGCCTGGAGAAGAGAAGGCTCTGGAGATACCTTATTGCAGCCTTTCAATACTTAAAGGGGGCCTATAAGAAAGACGGGGAGAAACTTTTTAGCAGGGCCTGTAGCAGTAGGACAAGGGGTAATGTTTGGAAGACTGATGAATAGGCAATATGTTAATTAAATATCTCCTATTGTTATAAAGAATTTTTTTTTCCACCCTGTCTAAAATGGTTTATTTGTCAGGATATGGTCATGTTCTTTCTGTGACAGAAGTGGACAACAATATATATTGGTAACAACGGCAGATAATCACCTGTGCTAATGATATCAAGCCTACAGGAAGAATTTTTTTTTCGATAGGCAGGGAATTAATTAGGAAAAAAGACATTTCAGGCTGAGTTAACTTGATCAAGTTACACTTGACAGATGTGTAAAAGTAACACTTGAAAGATGTGCAAAATTGCATAGTGCTGAGCAGTAGGAGAAGCCAAGTGAAGGTGGTATTAATTTGTTTTCAGTTTTTCAAATAAATATGAACCCCCACAAAAGATGTGAGCTTAGGTTATTTCTAGCATATGTATTCTACATTTCTTAGAAAAAAAATCAGCTGCTTACAGCATCTTACAGGATCTGAGACTGGTTCCTGGTTCCACAGTCAGCTTGACTGTGCTTCTGGCAAACTGACATGGTCAAGTGCAAACAGCTGTTCCATGGCAGTGCGATGCAGTTAAAAACTGCTTGGACACGTCAGCATGAGGTTTTGCCCAACCTAATTATCTGTGATGAGAAAAAATCAGTATTTTATTAAAGTCACATGTTGGACATTAGTACATCAAGACTTTGACTTTAAAAGAATAAATTTATTGTCATCACAAGTGGACAAAGTATAGAAAAGAGCTTTATGAGAATTTGATCCATAAAATTTCACTGCCTGGAATGACAAATGCTGTGGGTCAGATGATGCAGCCACAGCTAAATACTCTTTGTGTTAAGAGTACTTTTCTATGTTTAGCTTCTGAGACCTCACTTAAGAGAAAACCCATCCAGAGCATAACATGATGAGGTTCCGAGCAACCATCAAATCATAAATAAACCTGCAAATAAGTTGTTTTAATTTTTTCTATTTACTTTTGTTTTCTAATAATTGAGAAATAAAACAATTCTAAGTGCATATGAAAGGGACATTTTGATCGCATGAACATAACTGTTTTCCTTTTTTGGTATATTTTAACTGTAAGTAGCTAGGATGTTTGATGTTGAAGGTACTGTTTACATGCAGCTCTACTTTGAGGTATAAATCTTGGCAGGCTTCACTCCTTACTTTCTTAGACAATAGCACTCAGAAATAACAGAAATAACAGACTAGAAGGAAATCTCTCTCTTGTAGCAATTTCTGATTGTTATTAACCTCTTCAGCCATATTTACTGTTCCCTCCTCTGGATATTATAACACGTCAAGATTAGGTGGTCTTCTCTCAGCCATGCCCCCTAGCCTGCTCAAATCCTCAAATCCTGTCAAATGTTGACCCTTCTCCAAACTTCTGGAGCTAGGCTAACAAAATTATTACTGATTACTTTCATAGCATATGGCTGAGGAACGCCAGTGACAGATCAGTACTGACTTAAATACTGTTTAAATACAGAAAAAAATATTGGCAACATTTGAAGGCAGTGCCTGTAAACACAGGAGTAGAGATGTGAGATCAACACTGACAAATGAGTGGCATCAGTGCAAAGGAGGGTTTTAAAGAGGATTTTAAAGGGGAACAAGAAAGTAGGTTTGTGTGTATTTACAGAGATCCCAAGCTGGACTTACTGTGCTGAATGAAGATAAGAATTGATCTTCTAAGATTAAAGGAGACAACATAAGAGGAAGTGTAAAGGCAGTCATGGTCTTGACGTAAGCTTTTACATTGTTTTATAAATAGCTATTTTTCATGAGAAAAAGGAGAGGGAGGAGGTGGAAGGATACAAAGAGAGATGTGAAAAGAAAAGAGAAACAGACTAAGGAAATTATCTCTGAATTAGCATTTTGCTTCTTTCCTTTTGAGCAACACAATATTGTGTTTGTCAAGGACAAAGAACAGGCCACTGAGATGATTAAAAATGGCATTTTTCACCCAAGTGTATCCTCTGGGTGTATGTCCTTGAATTCCCTGGGGTCATTTGCTAAGTTCCTACCAACATCTCCAGAAATACTTCTTACTTTAGGCAGCATATACAAGAATTTCTCTCTCTCTCTCTCTGTCTTGGTAGATATAAAAATACAGGAAAGATAAAATGAACTTTCATACCTCAGTTTTCTAAACAATACTGAATATGCTTTAGTCAGATGTGGAGGTTTAACTCCAGCTGACAACTAAGCCCCACTCAGCCACTTACTCACTCCCCTCTGGTAGGGTAGGGAAGAGAGTTGGAAGAGTAAAAGTGAGAAAGTTGTGGATTGAGATAAAGACAGTTTAATAGATAAAGCAAAAGCTGCGCATGCAAGCAAAGCAAAACAAGGAATTCATTCATCACTTCCCGTTGGCAGACAGATGCTACTATGAAGAAAATCAACTCTATCCCAGCCCAAACCAGCACATCAGGCTATCCTGAAAACAGTATTTAATACAAAATATGAGACTTCTTAAGTAGAAACTTCCACATCTACTTAGAAGGTTACATCCCAGTGGCTTTAACAACAGCATCTTTGTAGCAGTGCTCTTAGTTTCCCAGTCTCCTTTGAAACATATGATATATTTTGTATACAAAATATTTTATTTTGTATATCAAATATTTTATTTTGTCATCAAATATTACAGAGGCTTCTCCTCAGAGAAGTCACTAATTTAACTTTTTCCTTGACTCAGTCAGTTACCTTTCCTGTCATCCTAATAAGGCTCTAGGTTGTTGGGAGAAGCTGATGTTTCTGGAGTTTTATTTTGTTCTATGGGGAAGACTTCTGAAGAAAATAGGACATCATGTGGGACACCTTCTGCAAACCATTTCTGAACCTTATTTTTTCAGTATGAATGTCAAGAGCATTACATCTCTCAGATGTAGTCAAAGTCAAGTCATCCACGCACTAAAAGTATCAAAATTGACAATAGGCTGTATCTCACTGTGTAATTTCCCAACCAGCAGCAGGGTCTTACAGGTTGAAGCAATATTTTGCTTTTCCTCTGGAGATGTGGTGTTTGTGACTTGAAGTAATCCATTGAATTTACTCAAACAGTAGGCAAGTATTTCAAATGCTGAGACTTCGAAAAAAAACCTTCAGTTTTCATTTAGTTGGTGCTTCTGAAAAGCCACTTTCCCACAGAAAATAAGAAGAAAGAACAGTTGCTTTTCCATACCTAGCTCAATGGATGGATGTGCATTCTGTAACTTGCTTCAAGCTCTACTTTGGAAAATAACTAAGAGAAAACTCAACATTACTCCATAATTTTTACTGGAGGGTAGAAGTGGCTAACGGCACAAACACAGTCATGAGGGGCATTTCTATTAAAAAAACCTTATCATAGACTATCAAGAGTGGTTTGCATTGACATATACTGGCTCATGATGACAGGAACAAGTTTTGATGGTTGCTTTAAGTAATAAATCTCACATTTGTCCAAATTAGTTGAGTTTTCTATATTGGAACTAACTAGTTTTGTTGAGAAGAGAATTTACATTATATTTTATTGATGATAGAAAGTCCACCCTTTGATCTGATCAACAGGTGTCTGGATTCCCCCTAGTCTTGGTTTACATTCTTCTAAATACTTATAGCTTCTCCTGGCATCAATGGAGTTGTAGGTTGTAAAATAGCGTTAATATATTTTCCATTTATTGTCTATTTGCTTTTTGCATTTTTTTTGAAAGGAGTGTATTTCTGGCACAGTTTATGTGAACCTCCTGCAAAGAGTGTATGCATATGACAAGTACATGATCAAAGGTATTCCATTATCAGATGTCACCACAGGGATATTGCAAGAGGTGATTTACATTTGGTATTAGAAACTGCTGCAGAGAAGGAACTAAATGCCCATTTCTTAATTTTGTGTTTCCACTATTTTCTTGTTCTTTTATTCTATCCTGTGTTCTACTATATCTACCTTGTCAGAAATAAATATGGAGATAAAAATTAAATACAGACACTTATGCAACATCAACTTGAATATGATGGACACGGTTAAAGATGTTAGATGTTCTAATGCCTAGTTCTTAAGCAATTACTATGATAAGACTCTGCATTAATGAGACTAATTTGACAAATTAATTAAAAAATGTATTTCTTCGTTATGTAATCCCCATTTCATCAGAGATTGAATGCTGACATTTTAACTCTACAAAATACTAAGACTGAATAGGAGAAAAAATCACTGGTAAATATTGAATTTTGGTAAGGACAATAATTTGGTTGAACTCCGTATGCAAATTTCAGTTGTGATATCTGTTCTTGTATATTTTTACAAAATTGAAAGCCTTCTTGCACATTTTTCTGCAAACTCTTAAAGTAAAAAAGGAAAATCCTAGAGTAGTTTAACTCAGAGCTTCATTTAGCACTGTTAGCTGCCACAGTGTCCAAATTGAAGTACTTTTTCTCTGATAATTAGATTTTCCCTAATATTGTTTTTCAGCTGACAACGGTAGCTACATTGCTTTAAAAATCACTTAAATCACTAAAGGATTGGAGCATATGACATATGAAGAAAGACTGAGATTGCTGGGAGTGCTCAGCTTGGGGAAGAGAAGGCTCAGGGCAATCTTATCCAGGTGTACAAATATGAGAGGAGGGAATGAAGAAGAGGGAGCTGCTGACTTCACTCAGTGGTGCCCACTGACGGGACAAGAGGCAATGGGCACAGACGAAAACACATTAAATTCCATCTGAAGACAGGAAAACACTTATTTACTGCAAAGGTGGTTAAATACTGAACGAGGTGTCCCAGAGAGGTTATGGAGTCTCCATCCTTGGAGATACTCAAAACCAGATCGGACATGGTCCTGGGCAACATGCTTTAGCTGACACTGCTTGAGCAAGGAGGTTGAACTAGATGATCTCTGGAGGTCCTTTCCAACCTCAACCATTCTATGATTTCATGATTCTCTGATCCTGTATCTCAAAATCACCTTACTCTTTGAGTTAATTTCAACAGTGTTTGAAATTCATTGAAAAATGTCTTCTGGCATTACGACTGATATGGGAGGAAGTTTAGAAAAGGAAATTTGTTCTGGCAGTAACCTTGATTTGCTTGTTTATACTAGCTAGTATTTTGTTTATTTTATCCCTTTCTCTATAATTTCTAGCTTGAGAGACAAAAAAAAAAAAAGGATTTCTGTGTATTCAGATTGTAAAAAGTTTACTAAGATTTCCTTTGACTTTGGTATGCCTGTAGAAATATTGGAAAAAGTGGAAAAAGTGGTTAAAATACATCAACGAGAATTGCATGAATAGGTTTTAAATGCTAAAGATATAGAAATATCTTTATCTAAAGTTGCTTAGGATTTCTTGTTTTGCAGGAAGGATTTGTTCAATCTGTGCTAGAAATATTTTGAATATGCATAACATTGATTGAAACAATGTAACAGCATATTCTCTAGATGAAGGTGAATTCAAGTATAAAGAGTTGAAAAATAAAGTCTAGCCATATTTGTGTATATATCTCTGTGTACACATGTATGCTTAATAACAAAAATGGGAAACTGAATATCATGTCTATTTTTCATGCCCATAAATATTTATTAATATTTAAAGTTACATTTTGGAACACAACAGGAAATTGCATCTAGGCCAGTGACGAGAAGAGATTAAAATTTTCATTTAAAAGAGATAGATAGTAAAAAAGTTGAAATATCATAGACTCATAGAATCTTTAACGTTGGAAAAGACCTCTAAGATCATCAAGTTCAACCATCAACCTAACACCACCATGCTTGCTCAACTTGTCCTGAAGTGCCACATCTACACATTTTTTTTAACACCTCCAGGGACGATGACTCTACCACTTCCTTGGGCAGCCTGTTCCAGTGCCTGACCACTCTTTCAGTAAATAAATGTTTCCTAATATCTAAGCTAAACCTCCCCCTCTACTTTGGTCTGGTGAGACCCCATCTGGAATACTGCATCCAGTTCTGGAGCCCCCAACATAAGAAGGACATGGACCAGTTGGAGAAGGTCCAGAGGGCTGGAGCACCTCTTCTATGAGCACAGGCTAAGAGAGTTGGGGCTATTCAGCCTGGGGAAGAGGAGGCTCTGGGGAGACCTTATAGCTGTCTTCCAGTATGCCAAGGGGGCCTACAAGAAAGACGGGGAGAGGCTGTTCAGTAGGGCCTGTTGTGATAGGACTAGGGGTAACCATTTCAAAATAGAGGGAGGTAGATTTAGATTAGATATTAGGAAAAATTTTTTACAATGAGGGTGGCAGAACACTGGAGCAGGGTGCCCAGAGGAGATGCATTCAAGGAAACATTCAAGGCCAGGTTGGATTAGGCTCTGAGCAACCTGATCTAGTTGGAGATGTCCCTGCTCCTTGCAGGGGGGTTGGACTAGATGATCTTTGAAGGTCCCTTCAAACCCTAACCTTTCTATGATTCTACAATTCTAATTAATGATATTTTGTTGTTTGGTGCACATGAAGAAAAAGATCATTAAATAAACTTGTAATCAATGACAACAAAGATGCAAAACCATTCACAAGAGGGAGACGTTTTTATGCTTTAATTAAGTTTATTTATGTAACTAAAATGTGACAATATGAATCATTGCCTTATAAGACATTTACCTTGATGAGTAAGTAGTAGCTGAAGTCTCAACTGCTTCCAATGTTAATCGACTTTTGGGCAGAGATTTTCCAATAGATCTTTCTTTCTATTGTCATCTATTTTCATATATTTCTGTAAGAACATGTAAATTATAAAGAAGATACTCAACTGTATACCTTTCAGCAAGTAAGTCCTTTATACTTCACTAAATTAAAGCCTAAAAATTAAAGCCATTCATAATCCAACTTGAATGTTACATGCAGTAACATTTTACTTAGTTAGCTCCCTTTTGATGCAGTAATTTGTATTTCACTAAGCTAGTGAACCGTACACTACCAGTGTACAGTAAAACTGATTTTTCAGAAAGTCATGCAATGTAGATTTGGAGGTGCCTCTTGGATAAGTTTTACTGAAACTGCTGAAAACATATGTCTTGTTTCTCATTTGGATTTCTGACTTGAGCTTGCAAACACTGGCTTTTGTTATGTCTTCTTCCTTAAAAAACCCAACACTTTAGTAGTTGTTTTCCTCTCTCTAAAGATGTTTGTACACAGTAATCTTATCATTTTCTTTGGAAAAATTGGACAGACTGAGCTTTTTATTACCCTTCCCATTATGCTTTTTTTTTCAGTACTTGGATTGTTTTTATCTCTGCATCTTCCCTAGAAGAGATGTTTTAACAACTCTTAAAGACGTACAGACTAAAGCTAGGAAGAGTGTCTCAGCACCTCAATAAGGTTATATACAGATGCAAAATACACTTTATTTAAGGTACTGTGGAGTGCATAATAAAGACATATTCTTCATGAAAGTGTGCTGACAGACCGTCAGGAATTAGAGGGCAGAATATAATAATTATTATAATCCCAAATCCGCTCTGGTATACCTCATTTCATTACTGATATCACATGAACTCTGATTTTGTCTACTACTAAACTATCTCTAAAGAATTCACAACTTGTTTGATTTTCCTTCAAGACAATTTAATCTGCAAATTCTCTTACGTTTGGGAAATTAATCTTTTTGAAGAACTAACTATATGCTTTACTTGTTGAGATACTTCTGTTTTGCTGATTGAAGGCAATCAGTTCGTGATGACTTTTTTCTTACAGCACAAGCCCCAGTTAAAGAATGAGTCTTTAACTATCACAAGACGTTCATAAGAGTGTGAAGGATGTAACGGTATCTCAGAGTTGAGCAAGAATCAGTCCAAGTCTATCTGTCATACAGAAAGACTTGGCAAAACAGTAACTTCTGTTGCATGGACTCTACATGCTTTCTGAAATTCAATCATAATAAACCTAAAAGTCCGGAGTAAATAATCTGAGAAAAAAGTGAGGACCAGAAAAGATAACTGTTAGGACTGAAACAGGAGCTGTAACAGAGGAGTCCTTACAGAGCTAAAGCTCACATTGTAGAACATTGTAGAACTCTGAAGCTTTGACATCTGGATGGATTTGGCTGGGGAAGGGGGACTTTCGAAAGAAAGAGATTTTCTTGACCACCAAAGGACTTGAAACCACCAGTGAAAACAAAAAATGTTGAAAATGAGGTTTGCAAGTTGGCAGGAAGTTACATTTACAAGAGGGAACAGATACAATTGGTGGGATGGTCACTTACAACTGCTCTGATTAATCTTAAGATTATAGTTGGAAAAGTAACTGTGATACTTTGACTATTTTTTTTTTTTTGCAAATGTTCCAATAGTTATTTGAATCAGTTTTTTTTTTTCATGCAACAGAAAAGATTACTGTAATATGTAGCTTTTGCTAAGTCTACACCAGGCACAGGTGTATCAGCTGGCAAGAATTCACTCACCAACCAATCCCCAAACATTGCTCCTCAGAACCCATGAAATTCAGGCAAAGCTGTTTACACAGCATCCCAACCCGTGCCATAGAAATATGGCTGAGTGTTCCACCTAACAGAAAACTTCTTTCTCACCAATCGTGAAACTACTGGCTCAACTCCAGTGCTTTCTGCTTTTTTTTACTTTCCGTCTGGTGGAGAGAGTAGGGGGAATTCCAGAAAAATATTGTTTATTTTTTTCTTTCAAGTTGACTGTTATACTTGGATAATTTCATATAGTATTTATTCTAATGCATACCATCATTAATGGAGACAAGCCAAAGGATTCCATAACAATGCCTAATCTAGCCTTCCCTTCTTCGTTCCAGACAAACACCACTTAATGCAGAGTCACAGACAACAATTGGAGGAATTTTCTCGATAGCAAATTCTTATCTCTGCATTTCTTTGTTCCATTGCTCAAGAGACTATTTGCTTGGCAGTTCATAGTTTTAGAGACACTTATGATTGCAGTTCATCTGTGGAAACCAAAGGACTGACTAAGCAGCACTTTGTCTCCAGCGTCGTTTTCTGGCTGTCTGACTCCTAAGTTGTACCTGGAGGTTTTCTAGTTTCCTTTTAGTGCAAACAGAGCACCAAAACATCTCTCAAGTCTTTGATGATTCCTCCCTTTTTTTTTTTCTGTCTTTGCTGCTTGTTTAGGAGAAAAAGAAAAGAACAAGAACAAGAACAAAAAAGTCTTGTGGCTTTGAGTTCTAGGAATTTGCAAGAATTCAGACGATGAATCCTTATCCTTTTTTGTTTTTTTGGACTTAGTCCCCATGCATGGTATGAGAAAATCCTAAACTTGCCAAAACCTTGAAGTAGAATTGTCTAGCCCTTTTCCTTACACAAGGACAGAAAAAATTATAACCAATTTGTTAACTTTGGTTTTACTACAACACAAAATATGAAACCTCCATAAGGTATTTATTTACAATGGAAAACATCAAATCTACTGGGCCAGAAAGACTGAAAATAAAAGTTTGAAACCATCCAGTACTCTGCCAATTGTGACCTTGCAAGGATACATCATTTTATTCAGCCTTGCTCTTCTTTTCAGCAATTTCCAGTAGCTTCCTGCATTTCTATTAACTCCACACAGTTCCTTCTGGGTCTCCTGCTTTCCTTTGCTTCTGAGTCTTAACTTTGAAACTACTTCTTTCTTCAGAAAGGCCCCTTTCCCCTTTCAGGAGCAAAACTCCTGTTTATATTGATGCTTCGCACTCTCTGTCCTTGGCTGCTTGCCCTGTGCTGCTGTCCATGTCTGCTTTGCACTTGGATACGCTCAGCTGCTCTGAGGGGAAGAAAAAATTCCTCTTCCCTCTTCTTTTCTAGAAGAGGTGGCACCAAAAGCACGGCAACCAGGTCAGAGAGCCTCTTTCTTTGTTGCCCAGCCACACATTGTTACAAAACATACAATTCACATTTATGTGGTACAAGGTTGCATCAGGTGTCACACACAGGTAGACAGATCATTGTGGTTGGATCAGGTTTCAGTCACCCTGAAAACAAGAAGGGAAAACACAGGAAGTAGATTCTAACTGATGTTGCTAAAGATTAATATAAAATGTTCACACTGGCATAAAGGAACACAGTCAAAAAATCCAAGGTGCAAAATGAACAAGAGACATCAGGGTTAATATTGACTCAGAGAAGAAACTTGGCTCGTGAGTCAGGATAGAGAACTATTATCTACATGTACTTCATGTTCTCTGGGTTTTTTTTTATTTGAAAAGTCAACTGTAGCCAGGTAATTGGTACAGGTGCAGCAGAGAAAAAAAAAGTGTTTACATTGCTTCCATAAGGGAAGAATAGGTTATAGAATAGCTGGATGAGTTGCAAATACTTTAAAGGCCTAACAGTATCATCCAAATGTGTCTAATAAAAGCAAGGAACTAGTGATCTCTAAGCTAGTCCATTTAATTCCCATTCCAGAACAAACAAACCAACCTGCTGAAACAAAAAAAAAAACCAACCCACCAATGTTTTCTAAGGAAATAAAACATAACAAGGAGATAAGTAAAAATTAAGATGGACTTCTCCAAATATGCTACTTTTGTTTTTTGTTTTTTTTTTTAAATACTCCTCTACTTTGACTAGGTAGGAAAATTTTTTTGCAAGGGGTGAATTGGCAGGTATTGTCTGTCTTGTCCAGTACTACTTTAAAGGCACTCTCATGAGGAATCTAGGGAGGTGATTACTGGATGAAGCAGTTGCACAACTGATTGGAAACATATCCAGAGAAACAGTCATTCCACTGTCAGACTAATAGCTAAATAAAGCAGGTTTCTATGGGAATCTCTCCTGCACCTATGAGTGTTCAACACTTCTGTTGGTAACTTGGATGAAGGGTTGCACGTGTTTTTGAGGCAAATTTAGAATTCAAGATCAGCTTGACAAATCAAAGAAATGATCTGCAAAAAAACATGCCACAATTCAGTAGGATAAATACAAAATCTGTCTTTACAGAGAAATATTTGGCTGTACAAACATAAGTCAAGGGAGGATACACAAATACTTCAGAATAGAATGTACAGTTAAAGTAAATTACATTCTGAAAATGAGGTAAACCTCTCGTATTGTTACAAAAAAGACAGATGCCATATATTAATAAATAAAAGCATTTTCTGTGAAAACCATGAAGCAATTCTATGGTACCTGATGCTGTATGTTCAAAGTTTAGAAAAATGATCTGCAGTGAAGTCTTGAAAGAAAATTGTATATTTAATCCAGAGAAAAATATGTAGAAGGAAGTAGTAAAAAAAGAATTTTTTTTTTTAATGTAAACTACAATAAGAACAGACACTAAGAAAAAGTCTCCAATACAAAAGAAAAAGTGAGGTGCAGTAAAGTTCACCCTGAGTTTTTAATTTTCCATGATTACAAGACACTAAAGAAAGGGTGGACAAGCATTTGACATCATGGTTGATTTTATCTTTGTCTGGGAAAGAAGTTACACGAAGGTGAGGAATAATTAGAGAACGGCACTGCTTTCTTTTCCCACTCACTCCATCAATAAAAAGTTGGGTTGGAAAAATGTTTGTAAATTCTATTGTATTCTATTCTATCATGACTCTCACTAATTAAATCCATTTTGTCCAATAATATTGCAGGTCTTTCCCCCCCCCACCTTGTCCCAAGAGCTTATTTTCAAATAGAATCATAGAATACTTTGAGTTGGAAGGGATCTTTAAAGGTCATCTAGTCCAAACCCCTGCAAGGAGCAGGGACATCTCCAGCCAGATCAGGTTGCTCAGAGCCTCATCCAACCTGGCCTTGAACGTTTCCAGGGATGGGGCATCCACCACCTCTCTGGGCAACCTGTTCTAGTGTTTAATTGTAAAAATTTTTTTCCTTATATTGAAGATTGAAAGGGGAAACAGTCTTCACAGTTCTCTCAGTATTGAGCATCACCTACTATCTGGAAGGATTTATATACACAATAGACTGTAATGTCTAATTACAAATTTGTGAAAGCTGATACTTGATCTCAGAGCTCTGATTTGACTACTTAAAGGATGTTTCTAGATAAACATGGAATAAATGGGAAGTCAGTCTCAAAGAAGACTTTCTGAAATCACTGGGCTCCGCTAACCACACTTGTAAATATAATGCTGAACTAGCAATTTTATAATAATTTTAACTTCAGGATCTCTTTTTGAATATATAACTTTTTTTTTTTGGCTGTGATAATCCCAATTGCCTTTATCATAAATTAGGTGCAGCTAATTAAATTAACTTAATAAGCAGATAACAGTCAGGTCACCTGGAACTGGTCAACCAAAAAATGCAACCATTTCTGATTTGATTAAAAATCTCATGTATTTTAAGACAGATAAAGCTTAACAAAAAATACCTAGCAATGAAAATAATATAATAATTTTATAGGGGGAAGATAACGAATGTGTACAAAAAATATTGGATTTTGGAAAACAAGGTTTTATCATAACAAGGGGAATCAGATACATGTTGTTATTGGTCATACATTCAGGCCTAGCTGTGCCGTCTTCCATTTATGAGTTTTGGCCATTCTAATAAATCCCTTTGTACTAAAAAATGTTTACAGTTGAACAATGACTCATATTCCAGCAAATTTTCCATTTTATAATATCACATTGAAGCCCTTCCAGCCTATTATTTTTTATGAATATTTATTTTTGTAAATAATTTTACTGGATAATATAATTTATTAAGACAACATGACATAAGAGTCACTGGTTTATTGCTAATTATATCATACATGTCTCTAGTGAGATCTTTTGATGTCATCTTTCCCTAAAAACAAGATTTAGTTTCATTCTATTCTAAAAACTCCCTTGTGTATTAATGATTAAACTTTAACTTCTCTAGGGTGCAACAAGAACTGAAAAAGCGATATTTAGCATAAATTTTATAGAACAGCTTCTTGTAACATCAGGGAAGCAATAAAAGAACACCGCTTACAAAGCAATCTATGTACCGTTCTTCTACTTAAAAGCACACATGGGGATTGTTAAATAGTAATATATTACTGGGCATTCATCATACTGGATTCCCAGTAGAGACAATTACCCTTTTGTTTCCATCAAAAAGCAAATTATTCGTTGTGGTGATGAGTCTTATGCCTTAGTTATGTTCCCATGCCTAATACAATTTTGGAATAATTCAGTTTGCAGCAGAAGTTAGGAAGAATATGAGTGGCTTTGACATGACACTACAGTTATAAATTGGGATGCAAAGGCTTCCTGACCTGCTTCACTGACGGTAGTCAAAATCACTAACATAGTTTTATAACGTCTCACCTCACTTTTCTGTTCTGTTCTATCTCTCCATCTTGTTTTTCATAGTAATATTTTTGATCAATCTCCCTGTTTCTTGAAAATAAAAATATTTGGGGATTTTACTTGACAAGGTCATAAAAAATCAGGATACCCTGTAATCAGGATACTGTGGAAAGCAAAGATGAGGTACAAAATTCTTCTGACCTACTGCCTACTCACTTAACACCTGGAGCTATGTATAGTCTCCTTTACTGTTATATGGATTTTGGCCTTGTGGCATGTCCAGTTGCAGTTACAGAACAGGAGAGGGGTAGGGCCGTAGAAACAACTGTCCGTTTCCTACAGAAGAAGTCACATGGCACACCTTGGCTGAATGGTTCCTCATCTTTGCTAGGAAGTACTCTTGGCTGTGATATTCTCAAATCCATCTGAGGGAGCTGTTCAACTTTGAGGGAATATTCATTGAACTAGAGAAAAATTAAGAAAAAAATTAAAATATTAATTGGAGCAGACTTTGGAGTCCAGTTCTTCCTCCCAGGTGAATGCCCTTAGCATCTCACTCTTTCTTACATTCTCTTATGTCATGAATATATAGTTCTATGTAAAGTGAAGCAGTTTAAATGGATGGTAATGAAAAATCTAATTCCTGAACGTATTATAGCCATGACTTTCACCAAGATGGTTGACACAATCCAAGTAAATGAGTTCTCTCAAAAAAAGTGTTCTGAAAGAGCAGAAGATAAAAATGTAAATTTAATAGTTAAATCTATAGATCAGTGAGGGAAAGGAGTAGGAAGCAGCCCCAGGCAGGGTACAGGAAAGTAAAGAAGCAGAGATAGCCACTCTGGCAGATGGTGGATATAGCATAAGGCAACATCGGTTTTCTAATGTGATGCTTGGCTACAAAAGACTTGAGAATTTCTTATTTGGTGATCTCTCTGGGAGATAGTGATTGACATGTAACAAATAAAGAAGCAGAACTTTAATCTCTTGCATCTCAAGTAATACTGAAGTTACTTTTTCCCATTAGATCTACTGGGGCATAGTGAGACTGCCTGTAGGATGCACAAGGGAGAAGACAAATGTCCAGTCTCTTTGACATGAGACAGATGTCTAGCAGAAGGTGAGGTACATAACTCCTAGCCGTTTCCAGAGACTGAATTTCAAGTTTCTTATTTGCAAAAACTAGGTGCCCTATGTATTTTAGTGCCTTGAGAAGTGGGCAATAACCAAAAAGTGATTCAGAGGGTTTTGATCTGGGGTTTCCAACTTTTGCCATTTACATCTCTTGTGGATATAATCCTGGGGCTACGCTGTGTGTTTTCCTTTGCTCCAGCTCATGAGAACCAACAGCTCTGTCCGAGTGCCTGTAATGCCTCAAAAGGAGCATCAAAAGTGAACTGCTTTGGAACACCCTACTCATGAGGGTTTTTGGTAAATGGCATTTAATTAAACCATTGGTAAGGCAAAAATGCAATGAAAACAAGAAATCTATCCACCTTGTTACGTAATTATTTTTTGGGGTAAAATTATAGGATAGAAAATTCAGAAACTTAAAAGTCTTTCAGAAAATATTAGTTATACCAAAAAGGGACACACTGCTTGCTTTGATACTTGTATTCCGACATGAGCTGATCATACTGAATATCATTAGCATCCATAATATTTTGCATAGCTCTGATAAGACAGACACCATTACTCCATAAAAAAAAGCCTTTTTTTTTTTTCTTTTTCTCCTAAACACTTCTGTTATAAAGTGAAAGTACAAGGAAAAAAATATAAAGATACAGTTTTTCTTATTAACTTGAAGACTAGTTGGCAAAAAATGTCACTTATATCAATTTAGAAATAGGAGTAATTTGAAATAATTTGCCCAAATCTCTCTTTCCTTCTAGGCCTGCTTCTCATCACCTACTTTGGGGAAAAGGTCAGTAAGGACTAGAAGCACATCTGACCCTTGTTTTGCATAAAAGGAAATGCAGTAGAGATTTTGGAGCATCAGAGTCTACAATTTTAAGTTGCTTCATGAAAGTCAGGCTGTGTCATGTTTAAATGTGGCTTAAGGGAATTTTGTTGTACTTCGTATAGTTGAAAAGGGTGTTTCTGAAATTTCTCACACCTCCACAAGTAAACAAACACCTGAGTAGCCAGATCATTCATATAAACTCAGTTATGGCCAAGGTTAATTCCCACCTCTCTCTAATTTAGAGGTAGAACTTTAAGCTGAGTCTCCCACAGACTGAAGGAGTGGCTTTACCACTAGTTAATGAAACTTTTTATTTTGTGTATATAAAACAACCAGTCATCAATGTGAAGCATATTCAATTATCAATTTTAATTTGTAGAAAATGCAGATAGAATTCATGACTAAACATAGGAGCTGCTAGAGTCCATGCAGTTTCATAGCTATATTCTGACCTGCTCTAGTCCCTGTAGGGCTGCTATGGACCTGATCCATTCTAGTTGGACTAGCTGTCATCAGCCATCTCATCCCAGAACTGAGTAACTTCGTAAAAAATTTGGCTTCAGTCAATCAGCATCTTTCAACAAAAGTTATTTCACAGGAAAATTCCTGTACAAATTTTAATTATGGCAGATTAAGTCTGCTAAGATATGATACTTGTTTGGTCGACTAAGTGAAATAAGTCAGTATGTTTGTTAGAGTTCCAAATTCTACCCCTGATTATCTGTAGGATAATAAGCTACAGGATGTTTACGCAAGTTTGGGCAAAGTTACAAGATAGTCCAAGACAAGGAAGGAAGGGAAGAAGGGAGGGAGGGAAGAAGAAAGAAGGAAAGAAAGAAGGAAGGAAAGAAAGACAGAAGGAAAGAACAAAGAAGGAAAGAAAGAATGAAATAAAGAGAAAAGAAGGAAATAGATAAATAAAGAAAAAAAATAAAGAAAGGAAGGAAGAAGAAAGGAAGAATAAGAAGGAGAAAGAAAGAAAGAAGGAAAGAAGGAAAGAAAGAAAAAAAAAAGAATGAAAGAGAAAGATAAATATGATGCAAAAGTTTGTATTGCTGGCATCCATTCTAGATGAAATAAGGATTGGTAGGTAAAGCTGAAATTTCACTTCCTAAGAGGGTTGACTAAGGAGGAATCTACATTCACTATGAAAGTTTTTTTTTTCAAGGGAGAAAGGGAACAGATCCAATGGCTAATGATATTTTTGTGGATTCTCCCTACAGCAAATAGGAGCTTCCTAGAAAGAGGATTAGAAAGGGGTTAATAGGAAGAGGTTATTACAGATGATAATTCAGGAACTCTAAGGTGTTCTGAGTTGCCCCCTGGAGTAGCTCATCTCTTTCCATTAACTAAGGAAAGAATGTAGCAAGGCTTGTCCAAAACTAGCCTCTGCGTACAGTCACTCAGCACTGCTGTGCAGTGCAGTAATGCATACATTTGTATACAGTCTCTCTAACTTCTGGAACCCATCACACATTCAAAATGATCCAAGTTTTTATAGGAAGAGGATAGGATTTACTTTATATTCACTTTCTAGTCCAAAAAGATTAGGGGAAAAAAAAGTATCCTACAGAAATATTCAGACTCTCCTTCAAACAATACTGCCCTTCCAAAACATAATCAGTGTTGGCTTACAGATTGCCAAAATTGCAAGTGCAGTCACAGTCTGCTGTAGAATCCCACGAGAACAGTTTTGCAGCCTTTTTGTTAGCTCTCAGTGGGGCCAGCTGACCAGAAGCTGTTGGGCTGACATGGGAAGCTGGCAGGTAAATCTCTCCCTCTGGCAATACTCTTCAGTGTGGGGTTTGCTCATGGCTGCTGAACAGAAGGGATGGGTTCCTTGGTGCAATGTTTTCACCTATTTACCCAGCAAAAGCAAACTTAGATTTATTAAAGTAGTACCAATGGAAATACAGCATCTCTCTGGTATAGCATAACATAATATCTATTCTTTGGACATTATGGGCATAAGTGGGGTTATCATGGATGCACTATTATTATGTCCTCCTCTTAACTTAGGAAGAACACTCATTTGGAAGCCTGGCATGTCTAGGTACCTGTATCTGAGATGACAAAGTTGTATTCTTACAGAATGTTACCCAGTAGACAAATCTTATCCAGTTGCTTAAGGCTGAAGCCCAGCAGCACATCCCTTCTATACAATATCCAGGTAGTCTCATCCATAAGCAGGATGCTATGACTTGAGACTGGTCAACCTGATACATCAGCTGGACCATTGACACAACTTCCACTCATCTGCACTAGCCTCCAGTGCTGGGCTAAGCCTAAAATGCAGGCTCTCCCAATTTCAACATTCTCGGCTTTGCGAGTTCTTGGGAGCCATCCTTCTCAGAACTCAAAATAGCAGGAAGGCTTCATGCACTCTGAAGTCTTTCAAAATATTATGGAAGCCATGAGTGCAGATGTTTCAAAAAATAATGGGGATAATGGCTTTCCTATTTGAGGACTCAAGCCTGTTTTGTTTAAGATGGTCTCATACTTGTGGCATCATTCATTGGTCCACACTCTCATCTGGTGTAAATCAGCTATATGCTTTTGAAATCAGTGGAACTATGCCAAGTTATAGCAACAAAGAATCAGGCCCTTCACTTTACAAAACTCATTTGTTAAAAACAAGGCACCTTAGGATTCTGAGAATTCCCAGCTGGATTTGGCAGAAATATAACAACTTAGCTTGTCTGCTATTAATCTGATTCACAGTCCAGTTAAGAGAGGGTGCCAAAAGAATCCCCAAACACAAAGAACATTTAGCTTTTCTCTCACAGCTAAAGGTGTGTTCCTCCCTCCTGCTTCTGCTCAAATGGACGGGACATTCATCCTTGCCCCATCAAATTTATTCCCCAAATTGTAAAATATGTAACTTTACTATTATATTTTAAAATTATGCAGTGTATTGACAGGCCATTTCAGGTCTGTAGCATTTCAGGAAACAGCACAATCAGGAGGGAGATCAGCTAAAGGCCATAAGTACTCAAATCCCAAATGATCATCTGAAATGCTCAGCAACAACCCAACCATGAAAGTAGCTAAATAGGTGCTGTCTCTCCCATTTTGACCTGACAATTCCCTGGGCATATTTAACAGAATTGTTTTGTGAATATACTGTATTGTCTTCTCCAAGGTAACCGAGCAGATGCCTCCTGGAATGGGTGTCCAAAAACTGGTTATAAGGAATACAGTAATGGACCGACTTGGTAGGTGCATGCAAATAATGTGCTTTGCTAATCTTGCATTCTTCTCTAAATGAGTTTATTGATTCTTTTTTTCCCCCTCTTTTTATTTCTCCTTTTGAAATACAATGGTAGGAAAGAGTTTGTTTCTGATGTAATTAAAAAACTTGCAGAGGAAGTGAGAAGTTAAGGTTTAATTCTCTCTTCCACTTGAGGGAGATCACTCCTCTCAGTTTCCAGAAGTATCTTCCTCCATTCTTTGAGCATAGGTTCATTGTTAGATCTAGTCAGAGGTCTATGCTTAAAAAGACAGCATATATTTGCCAGGAAATTTAGGTGAATATTTCTGGTATTCCGCAAATTGTTTTCTTTCTAGGTGACTCATATGCACTACGAGGAGATAATCTTATCAACATTTCTAGTCAAAGTTTTAACTCTCGCATTTCTAAGTAACTACTGAGTAATCAGACAAGATTATTAACAAGATACTTACTCTGATCAGATTAAAAGTCCTATTGTTATCTTCTTTACTCTAAGAAGCCCATTTAAGAAATGAATTATCAGCATTATCATTCTCAGTTAAACACATTTGACCTAAAATTTACATCACTTTTTTCTTCAGTTTCAATGTAAGTAACTGGAAATTCTTTCTAACTCTTCTTATCAGTCTAACTACTGTGAATTTCACATATAGACCGATATATTCTCCATAATTACCATTGACAACTCTCTGGTTGGTTGGGAATATAAGCAAATCTTTTGTCTTTTAGCCCAGCTAATCAGGTACTGGAAAGTCTCAAAATACATTTAGACAACATTTTACTGTATTTTGTGAGTGTTTTATTATTTTGGATAGCTTTTGTAAATATTGGCTACATGACTCTTACTTCCAATCACAACCAGTCTTTCTCAATAGGACATCTGGTAGTTGTATTATCGTTCTGGATATGACCTGACACTGTAAAGCTGTCAGTTATCCATAAGGTTATTTGCATATCCAGTCTACTGGCGACTAAAATGCTATATGATATCTTAATTACTCAGCTGCTCTATACATAAGCGAAGTAGATGATTTTTTTTTTCTCTAACACATGTTGGAAAGGAACATACTTCAATGGTGTTTTAGAAGATTAGCCATATTCATTTGGAGGTAAGCTTATTACCAAGTCAATCTTTTAAATCCTGGCTTCTGTGCATCTAATAACAATATAGGCCTAGCCCTTCAATACGAACAGTGCTCCTATTTAGACATACTGATGCACTTAAAGACATGTAGGTCTTTCAACATTTCACAATGATGTCTTACGCAATTAAAATACATATGGATTGACTTTATCTATAAATAATTTATTTAATCCTCAAATTAAAACAACACAGTCATCTTATTTACCTCTCCTAACTTCAATAGTCAGACATAAAGCATTGGACTGCATACAGAATCTATGTGCAGCTTTTTGTAATGTATTATTCAAGAAGTCTGCCATTAGCTACAGTACGTACTGCAGTACCAGCTGCTGTTGCAACTTACATAGGGAACTGCCACTTCTCTGCTCTGTGATCAGGAGTATGTGCTGGATCAGTTTATGTAGTGAGGGAAGGATCTGGCTCCGAACTTTGCTCAGATCTCATCTAGCAGGGCTGGTATAAGCTCAGAAATTCACTATGTGACAGGCGCCTCAGCTGAAGTCCAAGGCTTTGTTTTCTTCTCTGTATCATAGTCCTGCAGATCAAACTGTCTGGCCCACAAAGTGACAGAGAGTTGCGAATGTGTGTGTGAGAGATGCTACCAGACTGAGAATGGTGCCACAATATGAATGTTGTCTGTATAATAAGCAGCACAAATGGAAAGGCTACAAATTTCTAAACCCTTGATATTAGCATCATATTTGCATACTCCATTTTAAAAAATCAGCCAGAAGCAAGTGGCCTGTGCTACACTGTTTTATACAATGGCAGCATGGTCATCCTAAAGGCTGAACTCCTTGACCATTCCCACTTCATAGCTCTTGGAATGCCTTTCATAATATGGTGAAGGCTAAAATATCACAAAGGGTAGAATATTAGGACCATTTAGCTATTGTGCCCTCCACAGTATTTTTAGAAACAGTTTGGATAATGGATACACCATTTTGAATGACCCTCTTAAATCTAACAGCACCTGTCTCAAATGGACACATTGCATGTTTTGAATCTTCAAGGAGGCACATGCATTCCTTCCTATGGAAAAGGAAGAATATAAATGGCTCTTTACAGCTGTTTACATCTCCAATGAAATGGTGAGCTGTGTTATATGAGGGTAAGAGATCAGCAGTGGATGAAGATGAAAGCACTTTTGCAGTAAGATCAAAGATGGGAATGACTGCTTGGAAGTGAGAGAGAGCAGAGACAGAGAAGAACAGAGAAGAAGAAACTCTTCTCAAACAGAACAAGCTCAAGTAGACCAATAGCAGGAGTCCTGAGGATTAAACGTCCATAGAAGGGAGGTCTGTGGCAATGCATTTATACTCCTCAGAAGTTTCAGAAGATAAAAGAAAGTCCATCCCACTGCAAAGAAGAAAGAATGAGGCAAGAGGAGAACACTTAAGGTCCTGACTCTGATGTGGAAAAGGACAATATGCATAGACTTCATATTTTTCTAACACCAATCCAACTGGAACATCCACTAGCCTGAGTAGGACCATTATCTGATAACATCAAGATGCCTCTTTCCAAGGGTATACAACTTGGCATCATCCCAGCAGCATTTCTTATGACCAGAGCATGACAAGACTATGCCACAGGACTTGTTGAAAGAATGATAACCTTGTCTTACATTGTCAAAGGGCACTAGATCAGGGATTTAGAGGGCTTCATAACTCCAAACTTCATAGGTTCCAAATATCCAGCTAGACCAGATCAGTTCTTCTCCTTACTCCTAACAAACAGGAGACATTCTCACAGATCAACTGAATAAGTAACTCCACAGATGCCCATGCCCATGAGGGCCTTGGCCTGCAGTCAGAATGGCAGTGATGCTCTCACAGGCTTCCTGAGCTAAAGAAATGGCTCTTGTAACAGGCAGGAAGAGACAAGGGACTGTTTGGGAATGGTGCCTGGCAGGATGGGTCTACAGGACAGTAAAGGTCCATCAGATTTTTCTGTACTCTCTCAATGGACAATTTTTCATGATGGGTTTCATAGATACTCCACTTCCCACTTATTAAAACTCATAATTCATTATTATGAAGACTGAGGAGAAACAGCTCTTATTTTTATTAGCTGCTCTTTGGCCACAAGTTACTGTTGTAGGTGAAACTCTATTCCTTAGCTGCCTTGAAAGGCCAAACAGGAGCATTTCCTCTGTGCATATGCCATGACTTCCTCTGAGCAATCTCCCCAGACCGTAGCCTGAAGAGGGCCTCTGGGCACATAAATCTCAAAGGCTTTGAGGCAGTCCAGATGGCCTCTGTAAGAAAGGGTGGCTTTTCTTTATGTATTCTCATTGCACTTTGACTAATGTGTCCTGGCCAGTAAGAAGGCCTGCCCTAGATGTAAATATTCTCTCTACTTTTTTTCTGCTAGTTTTCCAAGAGGCCAGTCAGTCCTTAAAGTTCTGCTAAAAATATTTTCATATTTTACAATACGAAAATATTTCTGCACTTTAAAACATCATGTCTGTTCTCTTGACTTCAGAGAGCTTTTAGATCCCTCCCTTCCACCTCCCCTCCCACTCTCGGTGGAGTGCAAGAGCCACTGAACTGTGCCTTGATCTGGGCAAGGAGGAGCTCTTTTCCAGCTGGGGACCTGGAAAAGTCATGTACTTAAGAGAACGAGGACAGTGCAGAGATATGTGAGTCAGGGCAATGAGCACCAAGGGACAGAAGGCTAGAGAGCCCTCACAAGCCTTTGGTACCATGGCAACCAAATAGTAAAAAATTCATAAGAAAGTATGTGGGATGCTATATTTTAGTCACTTACTTAAAAACAAGAGATGTTTTTTGATAAAAAAGAACAAGGAAGACCTGTGTGGGCTGAGCAGCCTTAAAAAATTGTGATGGCAAAAGAGGGAAAGCCTCTGTAGGCAAACAAGGTAGAGACGAGAAAAGAAAAACTGTTTTAGAATGAGAAACCAGAGTCATTTGGGAAGAGTGCGGTTGATTACAGGGAGTGCATGGTGCACATACTTGCGGGAGAGTCTGGGATGAGTGCTGAATGCTACCACACTCACGGAAGCCCAAATGAAAACATGGAGTGAGCAAGGCTATATCAGGCCAGAGGGAACTTGTGGGTCTGCTGGATTGCAGGGAGGGAGCAGCAGCACGTGGTAGTGGTCATACAGAGCAGCTCAGGTGTGGAGATGCTGATGGAGGGACACACATAATTCTGCACCTTGGGTAAAGTGCAAAACCTTATTTCAAATTTCCATTTTTTGGCATACTTTTGGTTGCTCATCCAAGAAAGGAACAAAATATGTCATATGAAAGCTATGTTATTTTATTATTACAAACCCTGTCTTATGTTAACATCGGAATCACTTTAAAGTGAATTAGAGTCGATATTTGCTTCAGAGCTACCTAGTTATCTGTATCTGTTGTCTCAGACTAATAGCGGGGATGATAAAAAAAAATTATATTTAACTTTTTAAACTGAGTTTTAAATTTGAAGAAGGTAGTTTTCAGATATTTAAATGTATTTATTACACTGACTCTTAAAATAAGTAGTTAATTCTTGTGACACTTGTTGCATCTGTTTTTTTCAGTCACAATACTTTATAAGCCTTTAAAAAAATTACATTTGGGACAAACTTCTTCAGATTAGGTATGAAGGTCTTTGGTGTGTAAGTATTTATTTGCTGGACAAATGTTCTGTGCCAGTCTTTGCTTATCTTACCTGTTTGATGAAAACCAACATTATTGTTGTTTTTTAAATATATATGAAGGTGTCATGTGTGTCCTGTTCTTACAAGCTCTTTAAAGAAATTTCTAAAGCACTATTTTTATCTCAGTAGCAAAGTACACTGTTTGTTGAACAGCAGGGATGATAACTAGAGTCCTTTTCTTAGGACCATTGTCACTGAAGAGCATTCCCAGAGTGGTTTTGCAATAAGGTGTGTAAATTTAGAAAGAAACTTCCTAAACTTACTATATTATCTTGACCGTATATCTGCAAAATGAGAAGTAGTAGGTTGTTTCTGATTATGACAATTCCAGTAATATCAACTGGGGTTTTCCTCAGCCATGTACAATGAAAGTAAAATGTATAGGGTTTTGAAATTAATTCTATTTTTAGTAATAAAAATAAGGGATAGTAAAGTATGCCAGTAATAAAGGAAAATTTAAATTAAATATAATGCAAGTACCAGTGATGGCACTTTTATTACACTGCATGGATGAACTAACTTGCATTGATAGGCTAACACTGCACTCAATTATATTGGTGTTCATCACAATCAAGCTGAGGTGTCATTCATGAAAGAAATTATCTTTTGGTAGAAATCAAATTATATTAGCAGCTAACCGGAAAAATATCTTTTTTTTTTTTTCTCACACATCTGCATTAGAGTCTTTAAAATTAGCTTATTCAGCTTAAATGAAAGAATACTCTTACTACTTTTGGACCTTTTCATGAAATGCACAGGGGAACTGAACACTGACAGCCTGGACCAGGACTTGCTTTTAAGCTCTCCGTGTCAGTAAGCATAGAATGCTGTGAGGTCAGGCAACACACTTAAATCAGCTTTTGTCTCAAACCAGGCTACAAAAAAACCAAACAAAAATAGTATTTATTTACCCAATAGAAATACATGACTCTGTTTGCAAACATTCAGAAATAAAAGTAAGTAATGTACATCTACTAGCATTTTAGCTTTAAGGTCCACACCACCCTGCAGAGGTCAGCTGGGAGGCTGACAGACGCTTCACAGCCTTCCTGTCTGAAGCCTGTTTTGTAAGCAACTTTTGTAAGCTTTTTGTAAGCTTTGTCCAACTGCATTCATGGAAGTAGATCCTGGATTTTCTGTTCCTGCTTCACAAATATCATAATTCTCCTGCTGAGGTTTAACAGAATTAAAGTTCCCTCTGCAAGACTCAGGATTTTGGGCAAAGTTTCAACTTTCCTGCCACCAGAAAAGTGTCTGTTTTATCTAACGTGGAAAAGTTAATGTCTCTTGGGTATGATCCAGGGCTAACCTTATTTTTCCATACTGCAAATGAAGGATTATTTTGAAGGTGAACTGAGCAAGTAGCTAAGTCATTCAGTATAAGGCAAAAGCATTTCCTACTTCCTAAGTCAATGAACAGTAACTCTTCACATTGACTCTGATATTTTCAAGAAACTTATAACTGGACAACCGCACGTTATACTGACTAATACTGTACTAATACTGCAGCTTTTTTCTGACTTGACAGAAAAGCTGTTTCAACAGATGTGACATTGATGGATCACTTTAAATAGTTGTGATTTCAAATGTAGTTTTTTGAGCAATACTGTGACATCACATGTTGACAAGCTATGTTAATAAAGTGAGTTTCTACTGTGAAATAATTTGTGCCTCATTCTTCATTTCTGGTTGTCTGTATGAAACTTTAAAAAGTTATGGTTCAATTCTCACTGCAGGCTATGAGAGACACTTTCTGTAACTGTCAGTGAATTTTTGAAAGAAGTATCAATAAAGCATGTGGATTACCGCCTTGGATCTTCATAGCAAACTTTAGCCTACTTTAGGCTATGCCTCTGTGAAAAAGAAAGGACCATAACATATGAGCAGGTAATATTTGTAAACATTTTGGTTATGCAAAAAAAAAAGATGACATAATTTGTTTAATTTAAAAGTATCATCTTGAGTTAGAACTGTTTCTGCCTTCGCAGACAATTGATCTCCACATCCATCACAGTGTGTGCCTGAGTACTTGGCTACAGCCCTGGGATTAGCAGTTTATGCATAAATATGTTGCATAGAAATGAGAAGTGGCAACATATGCAAAACTTGCATTTAGTTCTCCATCTGCTTTTCTCCTATTTTGTGTCTTTTTCCTTCCTTACAAGGTCCTAGCAGATTCTACAGAACTTCAGGCAGGAAATAATTTGCATATGCAAGTGCAAACAGAATGACATTGGAGAGAGAGCGCTGCAATTTGATTATCTCTCTTAGGTAAATGCTGAGAAAATCTGTGATCTGCAGGGATTACTCAGAATGTCTTAGGAGGCTGTAAAAACCTTTACCCTGATAAAAGTAACTTTGAATATATCGTCTAACCTTCCTGCGTGAAAAGCTGTTTTTCTCTCCCATCCCCCCGCTAAATTCTGGCAAGCTCTTTATATTATCTAAAGCCACTAGCATTTCTGCAGCTTCAGGAGACGATCTACAGAATCCCAAGGAATCTACATTAACGTCCCTGGGGTTTGGCTAGGTTTTGTGTTCCTTGCAGACTGTTCTGGGGATTGTATACACTTCATGCCAGTGTGTTGATGGATGTTTTGTGATGCTATATAAATATTTTCTTACTTTTTGCATTGTATGAAACATTACAGGTGGAGAATAGGTATTCCACATCTCAGCTAGGGTGATTGTGACAGACCTTATCAGAAAGGCCAAGTTAAAAAGACTGCTTACATTTGAAATTCACTTCCATTTAGGACACTAAAAAAATGCTGAGCATGCCACATCCACTTATTCTTTGTTTATATACTTCGCGGCTGTGCCACTTTCCCTAAATATTCCATTATGAAAGCGTATGAACGTACTCAGAGAAATTAGTATCACACTACAGGACGCAGCTTTGTTCTGGCTCATTTGCTGTAGGGTGCCTGGTGTAATAATTTTGAAGTTAAAAAAGGCACTACGTTCTATTTCTGTAGAGCCACAAGAACGGGATTTTATAGAGAGCTATTCCCAAGGGCAGGCCTGTGGGAAAAGTTGTAATAAACTGGCTCCCACCATTGTATTGTCCAGAAGACCAAAAAAAGCAAACAAATAAGTCTCTTCCTTTCTTTTTAAAGAAACATGTATCATCGTAATTTTATTGTTTAATCTCTCTGTATTACGAGTAACGTACATGAATAAAATAATCCAAACCTTATCGCAGGCAGTTGCAGCATGGCAAAAAATGAGATTCCTTTTTCCAAAGAGAAATGATACAACAGTGTCCCAATTCATTGTGAAGAGACCAACAATCTTTGCCCCTTTAAAAATATTTTTGAGTGGCCTTCTAGTACTTCTTTTAATAAAGCAGTTCTAATTCAAGATGCCCACTTAATAACACATCATTCAAAGCTAATGACATTTTGTATTGCAGTAGAATTTTTTATATCAAGATTTTGAATCAGCTTACAAGTACTCGCTAAAGGAGACTGAGAGATTGTATATTAAATAGATACGGGTGGAAGAAAAAAGGAAATAATGTCTTTCCTTAAGTTCTGGTTGTGATTGTTGGGGCTGGTGACAAGAAATCTGTTTTATAAAGGTTTGAGATTATTTCAGGATACATATACAAAATGCAGATTGTCTCCTTTACTAGAAAACCATGCAGGAGAAGAAAGACAAAGAAAAAAATGGCATTTTTTTTTTTCACAGACCACATTCTTCTTATCCCTGTCTTTGTTCATTTTTTAAAATAAATGCATTAAAACACCACCACCAGAGCCCATGCAGCTATGAAACTTAGAAAGACTTAAAGCTGCTTTTGAGAAGGATTGCCTGCACTAGGACAAATGCCAGCCTATTAAAAAGATGTCAAAACTACAGTCTATGCCGGGGAAAACAATGATAGAAAACATGGCACAAAGAGAGGTAAAGATGATCCCCTAGGCACAAATGCCAGTTCACTCCTGTGGAGCAAGCACAGACCTCGGCAGAGGTGGGACATGGGTCAGAGGGATGTGATTTACCCAGCCAAGAGCTCTGGAGACTGAGCAGGAGCTGGCGTTGTGTGCCTTTACCACATAGTCTAAGGGATCGTGCAAATAGGAAAGATCCTGCCCAGCCTCAAACGCTGACAATCTAAGCTTTTACAAGAAGGACTAAGCTGGGATCAAAGGATATTTAGAGGATCTCAGGAGCCTGGATGCAGCATCATCCCTTCTTTATGCAAGAATTGAGATAAGAAATCTTGTCCAGGAGTATGATTTAGGGACCCAGGCCATAATTCCAGTGCTCTCCTGAAAGCCAGCTGGCTTGGGAGCCCTTGGCTCATCCACAGAAGCCTTCTGACAGTGCTGAACCAGGCTGTGGTATGGATAATGGTGGCTTTTTTTCATCTCCTTTGTGCCCAAATCCTCTTGGATATTTTTTCCTCCCTTACTAGGGAGTAAAAATCATAGCTAAATAAGACTACACTGAGTTAAAGAAATCACCTTCCTCATTACGCAAGTCTATCCAATAATTATTCGTTAAAAACTGTTTTCCTATTTAAAGGGAAAACTGTTTTTTCATATTCTGTTTGGGCCATCTCAGAAGACTGCTCTTTATGAAAAGTTCCCTCAAGCAAAGCAAAACAGTAGACAGTAGAAGCCTTTCTGCAAAGTTTAGGGGTTTTTTTTCTATATAAATATAATGTTAAAAATAGAAACATAAACAGGAATTGTGACAGATGATGCAGACTGTGTTACACAACACCAGGTTTTGGCAAGGTGAGAGACAAGTACACAAATATTCTCTGGAATTTGGACACGTTACCTGCAGTTCAGAACAAGCAGCCAGCCATCAGGGAAGACAAGCTGACAGTAACTTCATTCTGGTTTCTCCTCAGGTCCCCTCTTCTGTTAGTTCTCTCCTAAATTCTTGTTTGGAACAAACTAGTCAGTTCTCTTTCTGTGACATAGCTCAGGAAGTGCTTTGCTCCAGTAATGATTTCTCAAAGTTGCTCTGGACAAGATCTGAGTCTCCCTGCTCTTTAACAATGCCCCAGAACTCTCCTCACCTTTACTCCATACCTCAATGTATGCAATGTCTACCATCAACATCCCACCATCCCACTGGGCTCTGCAGCATTCTCTGTTATTTTAGGCACTTTCAACAGAAAAATCACAAAATTATACGTCTTTCATAGTTCAGAAGGGTACCACGTGAGATTCAGAGGACATTCAGAGAAGGGCTTTGGGCCAAGTGTTACTCAGTGTGCACACAGCTTGTGTGCTTCAAAGAGCATCGCCGTCGACAGTGAGAACGTGACCCACAGTGCGCAACTTGGCCTGGACTTCAGGGAGTGTTCCCAGGGGACAATGTCACTGGCAGGGTAGAGGTAGTTACAATCTAGTAGAGTAATGTGTACTCTCAGTGAAAAACACTCCATAAAAAAGTCGGGTACTGGTTTATGGGCGGCTTCAGAGTTTCAGTTGATATGGGTTGGGGCTACGTGCACACTATAGCACAGCCCAAACTGTCAAAGTCACAGGTTACAGAAGCCAGTTGCAATGGAGAACAACCTCTATGCTTCACAAATATAGATCTTTGAAGACTGAACCTAGCATGACTAATTTTTATGATCACCTAATCTCTAGTAAGCATAAAGAGTGGCTGGATTAACTGAGGCAAAGCAGAAAATTCTCAAAAAAACCCCATGTTTTTCTACAAACTTTATTAATCTCTTGCTCTCATATGAAGGAGAGAGACAGACAGAATGAGGAGGAAAAGTTAGTTCTGATTGAACTAAATAAAGGCATGAGAGAGACAGTTTTGTTCAGTGAAACACATTCTGTAGGCTAAGGTGAATAATTGAATTTAATACTCCCTTTCCCAGGCATTAATGAAATGGATTTGGGCCAGTCTGTTCTCCCTTTCTCTCTCATTTTCCGTACTACTGATGTGAAATATAATCTTACAAAACTTCCATGAAAGTCTATTTCTTAGATTTAACTCAAAGTGTATGTGAATTCCTGATGAGAGTTATGAGTTTTGCTAAGATTATGAGGGAATTATTTCCAGCTGGCATTCTCAAAATAATAGCCAATATACTTTAACAGGAAGTACATTTTGCATTTCAAATGTAGAATTACTGAAGCAATGAGTGAAACACTGCTAACTTAATAAAATGATATATCTGTACATTTCAATGCCAAGTTTCATTTAGTGAAAGAGGGTTTCATTTTTGATTAGTATGATGTAGAGATTTTTTTAAATCATATAAGACGCTGTGAAAATTAAGATCTTCAACACAACTCTTATACTGCTTCTGATGACAGTGCTCTGATCTATCTTGTTAGCAATTAATGCTTGAATAAAATAGTTACTTATATTTGAGATCTAGTTATTTTTAGTCTGCCTGCACTCTAGTCTAAGTTTATGCAGCTTCATTCACTCAAGAGAAGTTCTTAAAGGTTTTTCTGAGGGGGATGGGAAGGGGAGGGTGGGAACAGTGTAGTAGTAATTCCTTAGTCATTTGTGGGCTTCCTTTCTGACTAAGACATTTGTATGCTGTATCTGTAGTTGTCAGTTTAACACACTGTGGATTCATAGAACAATTTTGTTTATTTAAAAATAATTTAATTATGAAAACTGGCAAAATTACAGTTTTATAAATAAAAATACTTCAATTGTGGTGATATGTCTAATCGTTGAGTTGAGCAAGGGGAAAAAAAAGAGTTAAAAAGCTAAATATATCTGAAGTGGCTACTGTTGGCTGCTCCTCACACTATTTCAGAAATGTTCCATATGGAAGGAAGCAGATCTGATATGTCTTTTCAAGAGGGAACCAAAAAATAAGAGGATGAAAATAGACAGAGAATCTCCTGTCATAATTAGAAGCATTTGGTCCCCCAGGTCTGAGAACTAAAGTTTGCCAAGAGAAAAAGAGTAAGTTTCCCAGTGAGGGACAACAGGGAGGAAAGAGGTGACAGTAATACTACCAGTCTCAGGTATGAGAAAAGACTATTAGTCAGAATAATAAGAAATGTGAATCAGTCTTTGACACCAATACTATTGTGTGGGCTTTTTTGCCTTCATCATAGGTTTTTTTTTTTAATTTATTTTGTAGTATTTCTCCACTGGGAGTATATAGATTTAACATTAATATACACAAAAATTCATAAATAACTGAATAATTCCCTATGTGAACAGTCTCCTACAACAATTGTAATCATTTGCATTAACACTATATCTTAATCCAATTTAAATTCCATTGCAAAAAAAGTTTGGTTTTATTTTGAACAGAAGGCTATGTGTCACAATCTTAGTCAATAGACTTGGGTATTCCTCTTCTACTCAGCCTGTCATGGTTCTTTTTCTCTATTTTTTTTCCTACTGACCTCTTGATGTCACACACCCCTCACAGTCTGTAGGAAGTCTTGTAAAAACCTACACACACCCCTAGGCTGAAGCCGTATGTCTGCAGGCAGCTGAGTAGACCTAGCACCCTGCTAGAGTAGATGGAGATTGATTCCTGCCTCTCCCAGCCCTCGTCCTCATTCGTAGCCCCACGCACCCAGACCTGCCTGGGAAGGGCCCTCTGCTGCTGCCTCTGGTACTTACTGGGTCCTCCTAGCACTCTTCTGCTTACTGACCCAGCTGCTCCTCCACCGTGGAGAGGAGAAGCTTTCTGGGAGCTAGAGTTAAGTGGAAGGACCTCATGGAGGCATTGAATGTTGAACAGCTTGGTGGGGATGAGCAAAGGGAAGGAGGGCAAAGGGAGGAGTGGAGATGTGTAGGACCATGCAGTTAGGGGCAGCAGGAGACAGGGGTGAGGAGTGAGGTGTGGGCACACCACCATTGAGAACAGGGTAAGGGATGGTCATTGAAGGCCTGCCAGAAACTTTCTGAGAATCTTTCAGTATTGCTCGCAGAAGGAGCAATGCTGGCAGCCTGAGGTATGCTGTGACACTGCCTGGTGTCCCCACCAGCCAAGAGCTATGCCAGCTCTTTTCTACCCACTCCTAAGACCTGATTGCCGTGGAAAGGTTTAATTTTCTCCCAGCTTGGACTGAGATCAATGAGAGCCTGAACATCAGTTGGATGGATACTTCTCTCTTTCTGTTTGAAGTCTGCTAACTGTTAAGCTGCCCTGAAATGTACTTTTGATCCTGTAAGCTTAGTGAAAGCAAAAGATAGGTAGGATTACAGAAAGGCCTTGATTTTCTTTTGATGCTTGGGTGTTACCTCACTAAGTAGATTGTCAGTTTGTAGATTCCCTGGTCTACAACCTACCTCACCTATAAATGTACTGCCATTTCAGGGTTTGCCCTTCTTCAGCGCTTATTGTGGCTTCTAGCAATAGGTGATCTGTACAAATTTTTTATTTCAAATGAAATACACTTCTTGCCTGAAAAATTTCAAACTTCAAGTGACAGATGACTTACATGCTTACACAAATAGATTGAAATGTGAATTGAAGGAGTTAAAGTATACAGCTCAAAATCTCTAACCTCTGCTTTGGGCCAGGGTCCACCTTCAGAAGCAGTGGAGAAGAGCGTTATCTCTGGTCTTCAGTGGGTATTTTTGATGCTCAGTAAATAAGTGAGGTTTTACATATGTAAAGGATGGGTCTTGCGATCAAGTTTGGCAGTTAGGATGTGGCAAGTTTAATCGCCTTTTAACTCAGATATTGTAATTTTATATATTTATAGGTAAACTGTATCTATAAATGTGCTTCTAGTTCACGTCAGTACAAAATAAAATAGGTTAATTAAATCTTCTGTAAATAATATTACACCTGAAAAATTTGCTGAAACTTTGATAGTAATAACAAGTTAATGTTTTTTTTTTAATGTGTTTACACTAAAAAAGCCAAAAATAGGCCCTTGCCACTTTTTTTTTCAATTAGGACAAAAAATTTGTTATGCGAAACAGCTATGTTTTTAGTAAAAGCTCTATTCACAATATAAACACAGTATCTTGCTTGCCTAACCAGAGAATTAAAAAACCCACAAGCATGTATTTTTCTTGCTTAGAAATACTCAGGTATGTCACTTGAGTAAGCTTCTTGCTGAAAAAAGCTTTGGCTTCTTTCCTTCTTTCTAGCATCATGTTTTAACTCCATCTGCTACTTAGCCCTCTTAGAAACCCACAGCTGGTGCTGATGCTGTCATCCCTACACTGCTTTCCAGATTAGATTTGGAAAAAGCTCATGATTAGATGCATGAACAGTAGCTCTTTTTATCTGTGGCTTATTTTATTCTGTGCTTGTTGTGCAGGCATGATGGAATATCAAACTAAATGGAGATATTAAAATCCTCATCTGAGTGTTAGTGTCTGACATCTCAGTACTCTGGCATTTCCTTCCAAATTAGTTGTTGTTTTAATATCCAAAAGAGCTCAGTTGGTCTTTTGTTGAGCCTGATGACATGTAGCTGGGAAACTCACTGGCTGTATGAGTTGTTCCTTTTGGTTCATATTGCAGCCGTTTTCTCCCTTCTGCAAAACAAGATGTTGTAAATAAACACAGACTTAGAAAAACTACTGTGAATCTTGTGTAACATCATAAAATTAACCAGAATATAAACTTTGGTATGAGCTCTTCCATGGTGGCTGTCCTAAAGTGACTTTCTATACTGACACTTTCTTCAAATATTGGAAACTCCGGTAGTTTCCACTGAGGAGGCAGGACATTCACTTTTATATGGAACATATGGAATCGCTGGTATAGAGAAGATAATTTTGCAGTGATCATTCTAGGAAAATTCCACGTCACACAAGCTAAACATTTTCTCATTTTTTCTTCATTAGGGATCACTTAGCCAAGGCAATTTTAATCTTTCTTTCTGCTTGGAAACCGGTAAACAATTTAATTTGGCTTCTCCTTTTCCTTCCACATCATCTAGCATAGTATTTGTTTTCAATTTTCATGTGGTTTTGTGGGGTTTTTTTCATTGTCCAGTAACTAATAAGGAATAGAAACTGAGTTCCACGGGGATTCAACTCATGTATTGAAAGCATAGAATATGAGTAGTTTTGGAGTAAGACAGAACATATATTTTTGTAGTAAGGGTATACAGTTAAAATTTTCTATGCTTTCTACACCGTGATGGACCAGAAAGGAATGTTTACTCCTCAGGAAAATTAAGGTAATACCTGGAAAAAATACAGACTCTCCAGGTTCAGGTTTCTGATTCATTGTGTGTCTGCTCACTGGACATACAGTATAATGCTTTGCCGCAATGTTACGTTAAGTCACTCTCTTAAAAGATTGAAAGCTCTTTCTTTTCCCACTCTCCCTAGTAAATTACAGAAAATTATTTTATGTCTCAGTTGCTTATGCAAAAGCAAAACCCCAAACCCCAAACAGAAAACTCACTTCAGGGTAAAGTGGATTTTGCATTGGCTTTGAGCCTCCCAGCCATTATTCTGAAGGATGAAGCAAAAGTATTCATTTAGTGCATCATATTCCAACACATTTCCTATTAAACTGGAGGAATATAATAACTGAGTGCACTACCTTACCCTACATTTAATAACGAGCACAGAGCCACACAGTATGAGGCAGAGAGCAGCAGGTCCTAAAGAAAAGACACAGTCAGGGTATGGTACCCTTCATAAAATGTGAGTACTGTTCTGTATTTCTCCTACGTCTCATTCCATTTCCAACTTCCTTTCTTCACTGTGCTTGTCATTTATTCTTCTTCACATAATTTAGGTGTGCCTTCCCCTTGTAGTTATCCTGTCTGTATAACTCAGGTGCTACACTTATATCTCCCACTTCTCACACCAAAAAGTACTCTAACCTTCTCTGAAAGGTGAGAGTACTTTCTATCACTTTAGTGATAGAGCTGCTAAATGTTGGCAAGCCTTGGACCAGACAATCTCCAGGCATCCTTTCCAACCTACTTTCTTATCCTATGATTTTGATTTCATACTGTGGGTTAAGCATGGACAACGGAGCATGCACCAGCCAGTTCTCCCACTTTGGGAACTGAACTGCATCTTTTATGGGTCAATTACTGGCTCTGGAATTTTTTCTGTATTTCTCAGGCACATGCCTGAGAAAATAGATGTTCAGTTGCTTCCCTGCTAATCTTTCAGGTTTCGAAATGTGCTCTAGGAAAAAAAAAATCAAAAGCAAAACAATTCACATCCCCCAAGCACTCTGCCATGTCTCTGCCAATAACAGAGAACTTGTTCTTTCATCCACCCCTAAAACCCTTTACATGAGACACTTAGCTCTGCTTTTTCTCACCTTCAGTTGAGACCAGTCCATTGTGTCCAATTATCGGCACAAGAATTTTTTTTATGGGACTGTGCATGTTCAGATGAAATACGCTCCAGTGTGCTCTGCTGTGCTTGTGTGTCTGGGTGAATGTGTGCTGGGGCAGAAGGAGAGGAGCAGGCCACTCAGAAAGGGCAAGCTGGCACTCACCTAACATTATCTGAATTTTGAATGCTGGGAGCTATGTACTGTGGATATAGCTTTAGGTTTGAGTTCTGCTTTGCATAGGCTGGCAATGTTCAGACTGTAGACTAATGATGGATACTGAACATCTCCCTCCTTACTGTCTTGTCATTCAATCCTGCACTTGCTTGCTCGTTATCTCCTCTCTGCACTAGAGCAAACAACAGCTTCCCAAATAATATGTGCTGCAACAGGAGAAAGTCCTATGATTTGGGGCACTGTATTTCTTGAAAAAAAAAAAAAAAGTGAAAAATAAGGAAGTCAGAAAGGCATGTTCTGAATCAGACTACAATCCTAAGAGAGAGTCTCATTAACGGTGCTTGCTGCCAAATGCTTTTTCATTTGCCTTCAGAACTGTCTGCATTAATGACTACCTCCACATGGAAGTTATTTACATAAAGTATTGTTCTCATGTCACTGCTACAGATAGCAGTTCTCAGTTCCTCACTAGGTGAGCTGAAAAAGAAACAAATAGAGCAGGTTACAAAGGAATTCAGAAAAAGTTGGGTTTAACATGGTGGCGGGAAGAATGAAGTATTTCTCCGATAATGTCCCGACCATACACAAGGGCAAATATCTCACCACCCTTACATGAGACCCTCACAGGTAGGTCTTCACAGTGAAGGTGCTGATCTGTGCTAAGGTAATCTATGCTTCACTAGTTCCCATCATTTGATGTGTTTACTTGTTTCCCAACTCCCAACCTTTCCTGGCAAACATGGGTGGGTCTATGAGGAAAAAAAATAAAGGACATCCAGATTATCAAGGAGAAGTCGTAGGAGAGAGGAAATTGCAGACCTGCCCAGTGTCTGGGCTGGGCAGCACTTTTCCATAATGTCTGAGGGAAAAGTGTGGTGTCTAACCTTGCAACTGGCAGTGAAGGACTTCATACAGCTAGAGAGGTCACTAGCCTGTCTGCCAAGCCTTCTATCGCCACACTGCTGCCACTCAGGTCTTGAATCAGCTTCAGGTGTCTGGTGGCAGATAAGCAAATACAAAATAGTCTGAAACATTGCATCTTCTCCTTGAACTTCAGTAGCTTCCTAGAGAAAAGGAGACCATTCAAATATGTAATGATACTTCGGTGTAATTTAAATTCTGCTCAAAAAAACTTTTTTTTTTTTCATGCTTTTGGCCCATGACACAGAATTGACTAGAGAGATCTTATCTGAAAAGCAAACCTTATTGTATGCACATCCGTTGGTAATACAAGCCATGCTTTTACAGACAATTCTAATATACTTTGAATAGGCTAGTGCTCCAAAGGGTGCTAGACTCTGATGCTATCATTTGATAATGCGTGACTCTTCATCTAAGCAAGAGAGAAGCAGTGTAAAGCCTATGCCTAAAAACATGTTTCACTTCACTTGTCTGCTGCTGAAATGCCAGTGCCTACTGATCTCATTCCAATATGACTCAGAGTACTCTTTATCGTTTCAATTTTTTGCCCAAAAATATAAAACTTGATGACTTAGAATGGCTGTAATGGCTGGAGCCGCAAAGTTGATAGCGTTTTTACTTAAATGAAGAGATATTTAGAGATATAATTGCTATGTAATTTATATAATGTGCATTTATTAAAGGTGGTGGAATAATATATACTAATATTTTGAGAACGTCCTGTAATAATCAAATATATTAAAAATTTGGGTGAATAATTAGTTCTTGGTTAATGAACATTTTCCATCTTTGTACAACCCATTTGTCCAATGGGTTTTGACCCTTTTCCATCATTGGCATTTATATTGCACCAGAATGTTCTTGTGTTGGTGATTTGTTTAGCAGTAAAATTAATTTCTATCAAAGCAAGGTTTAAATTAAAGTTAAAAGATATTTTCTTCTTTATCTCTCTCATGCAGTTGATTTATACATAGTGTTGGACCATGAAAATGAGACTGTTTGTACCAAACAAACTAACAAATCCCTTTTCAAAATGGGTTAAATTATTTGGCGGTAGACAGTATTAGCTCAGATTTAGAAGGCCCACTCCCTTATTTAATCAGAAGTGGATATTCCAGAACAACTCCCATGTAGGCAAATTTTTGTCTTCCTTCAGAGACAGAGCTAGAAATTCCTTCTTTAGGGAAATGAAGTACTATCTGAAAAATGCCTGTGTTTTAAAATCACCTACTACTACCATTTGTCAGAAAGTCTAAGGAAAACATCTTATGACCATTTATGTTCAATATATATGATGGGTTCTTCATAGAAAACTTCAGTAGCACATCAACTACTCATGGCAGCTGAGACTCACAGTGACTTCCTAGCTGAAAACCAAACCTGAAATGCCTATGTCTGATCTCATCATAACACACTCAAAAAAGAGAACCTCTCAATATACAATATAATTTTGTTGATTGAAGCCACTACATGGCTGAACTCACTTGTTGACTGTTGATTTAATTTTGATATTTTCTTGTTCGCAAAGATCCCAACTTGTTTTGTTCTGGACAACGGCTAGTTGTAGGACAAAAATGTGTCAGTATTTTGGATAACAGTGCTTTAATAATAAAAATAAACAGTAACAACTACTGCTGTGTTCTTCAAAAATTGAGAGAGAGTTCACAGAAAATACTCTGACTCAGAAAATACATAAGCAACGGGAGCTAACTCATATCTGTGTTATACTGGAGAAAAGTAAAATCTTTGAGGGATTCTGTTCTAGTGTTTTGACACCTACTGATCAAGTCCAGAGAAGTAATAAATACTTTCACCTTATTTTAAATAGTATCTGCTTCAAGAATATAGTACTAATTTACACTTTTGGATTGTTGTAGTTCAGCCCAATTGGGACCAGACTACACAGTCTCTCTCTCACTCCCCCCACCCTCCAAGAGAATAGGGAGAAAAAGAAAAAAAACTCAAAGTTTGAGATAAGGACAGGGAGAAATCCTTAAAGTTACTATTATGGGCAAAACAGCCTCGACCTGGGGAAAACTATAAATTTATTACTAAAACCAAAGCAGGATAATGAGACAGAGAATGAGATAACCTCCCCCCACCCTTCCCTCTTCCCGGGCTTAACATTATCTCTACCACCTTCCCCGCGCCGAGTGGCACACGGGGGAGGAGGGAATGGGGGTTGTCAGTTCATCACACATCGCCTTATGCTGCTACTTCTTCATCAGGGGAAGAACTCCTCACACTCCTCCCCTGCTCCAGCATGGGGTCCCTCCCACCAGCTGCAGTCCTTCATGAAACTGCTCTGGCGTGGGTCATCTCTTCCACAGGGTGCAGTCCCTCCAGAACAGCTGCCCCAGTGGGCCTCTGTGGGCCACAGCCTCCTTCAGGCATCCGCCTGCCCCAGCGTGGGCTCCTCCATGGGCTGCAGGTGAATCTCTGCTCCTCCGTGGACCTCCATGGGCTGCAGGGGGACAACCTGCTCCACCATGGTCATCACCACGAGCTGCAGGGGAATCTCTGCCAGGAGCCGCATTACTCCTCCCCCTCCTTCTTCACTGACCTTGGTGTCTGCAGCCGTTCCTCTCACAAGAAAAATTCTTCACAACAGGCAGGCAGATGCCTCTCAGGATTGCTGCACATCTCATCTTCTCTCCGCTTATTGCAGCTGGGACGGGCTAAGTCAGGCCCTGCCAAGTCAGGCCCACTCAGCTGCCTGGCGGGAGGCCAGAGGGTGAGGCCTACAAGACCCACAAGGCTCTCGCCTCCCCCTCTCTGCCCCTGCTCAGCTTCTTCACATCTTCTTCCTTTTTTCTTTTCTGCTTTTCCCCTTAAATACATTATCACAGAGGTGTTATCACAGAACATTCTGCTACCAATTGGCTTGGCCTTGGCCAGCAGCAAGTCTGCCCTAGGCCTGGCCAAGTCCAGCAGACAAAGGGGAAACTTCTAGCAGCTTCTTACAGAAGCTACCACCGTAGCCCTCCCCTCACTAAATAAAACAAGAACATGGATATATTTAAATAAGTGGGGAGTCCAGAGGACTGCAGCAAGTGCAGCTTGCTGGAAACACAGCCTGTGAAGAAGAACTGAAGTAAGATGGGTTGGTTAGTCTGGAAAAGGCTGAAAAGACCCAGTTAATAGCAACCTGATCTAGTTGAAGATGTCTGTGCTCCTTGCAGGGGGGTTGGACTAGATGACCTTTGAAGGTCCCTTCCAACCTTAACCATTCTATGATTCTATGATTCAAATCTATAGAAGGCTTCTGAAAAGAGAAAGGGAATAGTCAGTTCTCCGTTCTTTAGAGAAGTAAGTAACACAGTGCAGCAAGGGAGTTATAAGTGAGATACTAAAGGACGTTATTTTAAGAGTAAAGATTGGTGTTCAGTTGAGTAGACCCAGGGAGACCATGGGCTCTTTATTACTGGCAGGTAAAAATGAGTTGCTTCAGGAATGACAAAGATACCGCTGTCGCTGTACTGGATAGGAGAATGACCTGTTCTTCTACCCTCTTTTCCTAAAACACAAAAGTAAGAAACTGATCAATTTTAAAGCTTTATAACATAGTTGGAACTTCTGATAAAACATTTTAGTTCATATTTCTAGACACATATGAGAGATAGTTGTAAGTAGGGGGAAGAAAACAGGTGATCTCTCACAAGCTGAAATGCTTGTCTTTTGTTACTATGAGTCTTATTCATCTTTTGTATCCTTGTTATGCTAAGTACTTAGTATAGTGAGGTTTATTTTAAGCTGCTAAACCTGAGTTAGATCCACATAAGATTAAATAATAGGTCTTTCAAACAATTGGTTAACAGTTTTCTTTTTTTTTCTGAAAACACTTTAGTGTTATTTTAAAGTTTCCATTTGACAAAATGTTCTAGTTTGTTATTCCTAGAAGTAGGCAGAAAAGCTCAAACAAGACTTGGAGAGAGAAACAACCAGAAATGGCTTAAGTTTAAAAGAAAAAGATTGCAAAAGATTGTGAAGAAAAAAAGAAAAAGGAAAAGTACAGTAGTCCTTGGAATAAACAGTACAGATACTATGCTTGGCTGAATTCTAAATGGAAAATTTTTGTAGATACTAATTAATTTTGTATATGGTAAAGCAAATATTCCTAATAGTCGGGTAAATTGTAACTGGTGTTATTTTTCTAGGGAAAAAACTTGAATCTTTGTCCTCAAGGTTACAGTGTGAAGTAAATTCTGCACATCAGTACTTGCAGCAAACAAATCGAGTGACTCAAAAGCTTTTTTTTTTGAACCAAGAGAAGTAATGTTTCAGAGAAAGCACTTTAAAACTCCTTTTTCTTCCATATGTGTTTCCAGCTGCAACAGCTGATGGATTTGGTTATTTTTGCCCCACTGGTGCTCTGATGTCCTGGCTGTCATTGAGAAACACTGTCTGGAATGAACAAAGTGTGCCTTGTATAACTGGAAATTAGGCAAGAAGGGAGAGTTTAATCTTCCTGATTATCGTAAATACAGTTTCTAGGGAATAACTTCAAAACTTCAAAATTGAAGCTTGTGCTTTGATGTTTCTGAAGATCATATGGTACGACCAAGTATCAGCTTTTGTGTTGCTATGCTCAGTCAACATGCTTGTTCTCTGGATGGATTATTTGCCAGCTCACTCTGTTGACACGTTTTTTTTGTTTATTTTAAGTAGCGGACTGCAGTCATGCTTGCCACTGGCTATGATGTGATTTTTCACATTTTCAGGTATCCATTAATAGTCTTTTGCTGGATGTTGTGTCTCCTTCCAGAGCCAGAAGAATGTATGATGAGAAAGGTCCTCAACCCTTGCCTAGATCAGCTTCATTTATTAAATAACAGTGGTTTTTAAATGTTTCAAATTGGCCTGGTTGATTTTGTATCAAAATGGGTAAGAAATGCTCACCTGAGCTCTTCTGCCAGCTTTGCTCTGAAAGCAGTAACCTCAGGCAGGGGATCTATGATAAATGGTGAGAAACTGTAACACATAAAAACTCCAGAGACTTCTCTGCAGATAATTTTTTTTTCTAGAACTGTAGCTTTGGTTGATTTCCAGAAGTGCTAAGATCCAAAACATGTGTTGAAGCAGAAAGAAACTTGTAATGAGACTGGAAACAATTCATGAAGTCACAAGCAAAGTTCAGTTCAGAAATGTGTTCAGTGGCTTTGAAAACAAATTATGTATCCTACTGATAGAGCAGAGAAGTATTTAAGGTCATAAAATGATCATGAACAGAAATTATATCTTACATTCTTAAAAGAAAAAACCTTGTGTTTTCTTGTTTTGCTGCTTCCTCCTTGAATAGATTTTTACATTTCCATGAGTAACATCTTATCAAGTAGATGGCATGTTCTGATATTTCAAATGCTTTATTTAATTGCCAAAATCATATGATGCTTGCCTCTGTCTCCAGCAGTTGAACTTTGCCCTTATTACAGCACTGTTATCACTTTTTGCAACCACACAGAAAAATTTGAAGTGGAAAAGAAATTAATTTTTTACACAATGCCAGTTAATAGTTTTCTGCATAGCAAATTTGTTTTCGTATCTCTTTCAGTTCAGATCAAATGGATATCTGCAATGTACAAGGTCCATTATAAATTGGGAGATTAAATTCAGGAATCCCTGTGTGAAATTCTATGGTTTATATTCAAGAGTTTCATATAATTAACTGGTTAATGTGAACTAATAATTTGCTATGTTCTCCTCTTTTATGCTTATTCCAGACTTCCAAATAAGTTATAGAATTCCAGGACCTGGAAATAAGCTTTTCTAAACATATAAATGACCTGCAAACCTCCAAAACCTGATCTGAGTGCAGAGCTGCTGTACAACATGACTTGTTTATTTGATGCTGCTTTCTTAATTTTTTCGATTGCTTGCTGTCACTATATAGAGAGCTAGGTAAATTTAGTATAATTTAAAACATTACCATTTTTGTGAAAGCTATTTAAATTTTTGTTACTGTACAGTTTCTCAGAGTTATTTTATTTTTCTAATCTTAAAAATGTAGAAAAGTCAAATCTTGCAGTTTCCACTGTCATTATATTTAGACATGATATTTACAAAACCATCAGGAAATTTGTCAACAATCTCAGGTTGTGTGTCATACTGACTTCCTGCATTGGTGCTTATCTTTACATTTTCTTTAGAACTGTTGCAGATTTTTTTTCTTCTTTTTTTTTTTTTTTTTTAACATAGAGGATCAGGCACCCACTACCTCATCACTGCACACAAGGAGAACAATGGATATTCCTCCTGTCACTCAATAGCTTAATCATTAAGTATTTACCTGGGAAGGAGCAAAAATTAAATAAAGGGCTTCTCAACTGCCTGCTCTCCAGGCTGGGAGTGAGGCTGTGCACCTCTCTCCCTTTGAATTTGCTGTGCAAAATATAGTGCAGTGCCCCCAGGACCAGGGCAGAGGGAAGCTAAAGAGATGTTTCCCACAGGCTGTGCTGCAGCACTGCTGGTATGAGGGGAAGACGCAGCGGATACTCTTTGCCCCTCGAGGTTGTATGCTTCCCTCTTGGTATCTGACTGGTCAGAGCATGCAAGCCTGGCTACTGGAGAGCCAGAAGACGGTGCAGGCAGTGCTGGGCCAGGTGCACTGCATGTCTTCGGTCAGGAAACACATGCTGTTCCTCAGCTTTGGTCAACACAACATGGTTTGGTAATGGACACGGAGTTAGGGGTGGGAAGAGTACGAGACTTGGGTCAACTCATGGTTGGAGAGGCGAGGGTCACATGAGGGGGTAGGGATGCAGCAAGACAAAACCCACCAAAATGAGCTCAGGCTATAATAAGTCTAAGCAAGACCAACAAGAGGTTCACCAGAAGGAGAGGCTAGACTTCAGTCAGTTTGTTCACGCAGTTTTATCAAAAGGAACGCTATGAGAACCAGTCGCACAAACAAACATCTGATGAACCGTTGACACGCTGGAAGGGAGGGATGCCATCCAGAGGGGCCTGGACAGGCTGGAGAGGTGGGCCAGTGCCAACCTCATGAAGTTCAACCAGGCCAAGTGCAAGGTCCTGCATCTGGGTCGTGGCAATCCCAGGCACAAATACAGACTGGGCGGAGAATGGATTGAGAGCAGCCCTGAGGAGAAGGACTTGGGAGTGATGGTGGACAAGAGGCTCAACATGAGCCGGCAATGCGCCCTTGCGGCCCAGAAGACCAACCGCGTCCTGGGCTGCATCAAGAGGAGTGTGGCCAGCAGGTCGAGGGAGGTGATTCTCCCCCTCTACTCTGCCCTCGTGAGACCCCACCTGGAGTACTGTGTCCAGTTCTGGAGTCCCCAAC
>WHYT01017470.1:336336-364435 GCA_009806455.1 Tetrax tetrax | reverse complement strand
AGTGCCCCCAGGACCAGGGCAGAGGGAAGCTAAAGAGATGTTTCCCACAGGCTGTGCTGCAGCACTGCTGGTATGAGGGGAAGACGCAGCGGATACTCTTTGCCCCTCGAGGTTGTATGCTTCCCTTTTGGTATCTGACTGGTCAGAGCATGCAAGCCTGGCTACTGGACAGCCAGAAGACGGTGCAGGCAGTGCTGGGCCAGGTGCATTGCATGTCTTCGGTCAAGAAACACATGCTGTTCCTCAGCTTTGGTCAACACAACATGGTTTGGTAATGGACACGGAGTTAGGGGTGGGAAGAGTACGAGACTTGGGTCAACTCATGGTTGGAGAGGCGAGGGTCACATGAGGGGGTAGGGATGCAGCAAGACAAAACCCACCAAAATGAGCTCAGGCTATAATAAGTCTAAGCAAGACCAACAAGAGGTTCACCAGAAGGAGAGGCTAGACTTCAGTCAGTTTGTTCATGCAGTTTTATCAAAAGGAACTCTATGAGAACCAGTCGCACAAACAAACATCTGATGAACTTGACCAGCTGTTGCTATCTTAAATCTGACGGGCAGATATTTTTAAGATAAAACAGGGTTAACATGTAGCTTATGTTAGCTTAACATGTTTTTTATTTCCTCTGAGGAAAAACTTTCAAGGAGTTTCTGTGCTCACAGCCTGCATACATACAGCTGTGCAGTACACTTCACAGTCAGACTAGCAGTACCCGAGTTATAGCTGTACCATGTCCACATCTGGTGGTCCTGGTGACCTCATCCTTCATCTGAGTTACAAATGCAGCAACTTTTGAGATTAAGCCATCTGGGACAATTTCAGAAATCTAATCTTTTGCTAAACAATTTGAAGTATTTTCTTCCTAAATAATAACTCAAATGTTTACTGCCTACATAAAAACTGGTAATGGTAGGGCTGCTAAGCGCAACTGGGATACATGAGGCTTTAATTGCAGAGTATGACTCAACAGGAGAGCACGGGGAGTTGGGATGGGGGCTGAAGGAGTGACTGGATAGCTACAGGACACAAAGGTGTATGAATGCAAGAAAGGAAACCTGGGGCTTTGGGGATTTTCCAGTTGTGATCCAGATTGAAATGTAGACTTGTTTGAGTCATGCAACCTGGAGCCAGTTTTTGACTCTCAGTGAAATACCCTTGATGGCCTATATGGAAATAGAGATGGATTCATTATGGGTGCCCCCAGGGATGTGATAGGTGTGTATGGTTCTGGCACGTGCAGCCACGGAGCAGGAAGGGTGATGGTGCTAAGCCGCCGGTGGCTGGGGAGTGCAGCGCAGGGTGGGGCATTCAGTGAGCCTTTTGATCAGCACATGGGATTTGGCAATCGTGAGGCTCATTTCTTGCCAACGGTTGGATTTGTGAAGAGATTCTGTAACGTGCAGCCATTCCTTCAGGGTGTATGATTGAAGTTCACGGTAGTTACCTGTAAAGTTTGCTAAACCCAAACACTGCCTCCTCCTCCACCCCTCCAGCACCCCCCATCCCACACACAGGCACATGCTACATTACAGGTACATTAGTATGCCGGCTTAAAACTCTGCTGTGTATTAGCGATTCTATTTGAAATGTACTGAGTACCCAGTTATAGCACGTAACAGCATTGTTCATTTGTACAACTCTTTGTTTGATCCAAAGGTTAAAGCATTTAAAATAAAATCAAGAAAACACAGTGCTTACTGACTGAGGCATACTGGACATACTGGAACAGTATGAAACAAGACTTAACATCAAACTGCTGAGTGGTATAGCCATGTTGATGGGATATTTTCTTCTCAACTTCCATCAAAGGAGCAATTGTCCCAAAGAACTCATTGCATTATTCTTGAGGATGTGACTCAAAAGATTTAGATGCTATGTCTTTGCCTTCACTGACGCTATTAATTGGTTTTGAGACACATCCCCATTTTGTCATTTCTAAAGGTGAAGGCTGTTCTGTGTTTTGTTAATGATGACAGCACTGCTGTGAAAAAGGAAGGTCTAAAATATTTAACTTTAAGAACATGACAGATTAAATAACCTGTGGGGTCCTAATAATCATCAATCACAATGTTGGAGATGACAAGGTGAAATTTCTAAGATGACATTTTGTCACTTGGGGTAATCACTTAAACTGACAAAAGCTATACATTCTGCTCTGCAGAATCTTTACTCTAATTGGGCCAATTTTACTATCATGCTATTATCCTGCGCAGCAGAACTGGTGACAAACAAAGAGGCTTTTGTGATCTCAGTTGAATATTTTTCCATGAGCTCAAGAAAATATCTTCTTTGCCAAAAAAGAATGAAAATTGTCCCTGTATTTTGTGACTGGCCAGAAGCCCAAGGCTCACGTCTATCCGGAAAAAGTCTGATCTGTATTTTTAGTTCCTGCTTGCTTATCGTGGGATCTTGCAGAAAGAGCCACATGTAAGGGGAACTATAATCAGATTTGGGATTTTTCCTGTTACATGTTGAAATAACGTTCCTCAGGATATGATGGAGGAAAAAGAGTGCTAAACCTCCATGCTCTCACTCATCACAATTTTGGCAGTCTTCTTTAATTTAGCCTTATTTTCTACTACGGACCAGCACATAATAATTCCATTTAAGCATATAACAACACAAAACTCGATTGTGTTAGCACAAGATTCAGTGTAGTTATTGGGAAACTTAATTCCATTTTAGAGAAGTTTGAATTTTGGAATAAAATTTATCAACAGCTACATGAAGAGTAGTAAGGAAGTGGTTCTGTAAGTTTCTAATGTAGTGTGAAATCCTGAAACAACTCATCTCGTTAAAACTAAAAACATTTTATATATTACCATTCTGAAACTCTAGGCAAAAATATGTTTAGTAATGCACATTTGTTAACATGGAATAAAAGTACACTGGAGTGTAACATGAAGGGTATGTGGAGTGGGCATAAATACTATCATTTCATGGAAATTTTAAGCTGTTCAAATGTATTGCTATCAAGAAACAGTGGTTTATTACAATAAGTATTGTTTTTCTGCATGACAGAAGTAGGAAAATTACATTATTAACGCTCTTTATGCCTTGGACAAAGCTTGTCTTTGTTTTCGTCCACGGAACGAGATCTTTATATTAATTGTTTTGGAGATACTTAAATTGGAAAACTGAAGGTAAATATTTATCTTGATCCTTTACCACATTTAAGTCTCCAGAGTTCAGATTAAGTGGTGGTGGTGGTGGGAAGTAGTTAGTCAGCATTACGTAAGGCACCAAAAAACTGTAAGTCAGACTACTACCACCATTATGGTGGTGTCTCTTTGGCTGAAGGGTTACATCCGTTTCCCCAGACTTTCAGTGCTACTCTTTACTCCATCTATGGATGTTACAATCACCAGCTCCTGACTTCAGCAAGAGTTGCTTTGTTAGCCAAGAGCACTCGTATCTCATTTCCAAGTACCCCGCTGTTAATCCTGCCTTCCTGAACCTCCAGGTCAAGTCTGTATGCTCATCTTCAAGCTCTGCAGCTACATTGTGCTCACCTATCCCTAGATGAACCAAGTGTCCATTACATCTCCGACCCACTGGAGCCACCAGTGCTACTCCTTGGGGAATGACTTCTGCTACACAATCAGTGCGGAGCTCCACTGCTCCACAGCCTTCTTCAAGTCCATCAGCTCTGCATTTCTTGCTGTGTCCTGACCAACAGCCACAGCTTGCATGCTTGTCCATGCCTTAAATTCTGCCATCCCCAAGTCCTGTTCCCCTGTCTCCCAGCCCATTAATCCAGCTCTCCTCCTTCTCATCAGCCATGTCTGTACCTCACTCCTATTTGTAAACCCCCTATATCTGCCTACTGCAACTTCACCTCTCTTTCTTCCAAGGCTCCTTACCTCTCTCCAAGGTAGATTGAAAGCCTCAGTAGGTTTATCTCTTCCTCTTAGGCTGGCATCCTTTCATGCGCTTTCAGGAACAGAGGGGTTCCAGAGCTCCCTCAGCAGCTCAGTTTTTCCTCCCAACCTCATTCCTGTCCTGGGCTTCTTACCAAACAGCCACAATAAACTGTTGAAACCTGAAAAGAAGTATGACATTCTTACAGGATAAGCTCCTGTCTCAGCTGAAAAACTGTTATTAGAAATAAATTTCTGAGTTGGTAAATGCCACTTAATGCAAAAGAAATGCATCAACAACATTCAGGCTTCTTAGTGGTAAATTAAAATTCCAATACGTGGCTAGTAGCAAGAATGGGACGTGAAAAACTGCCTAAAGCAGGTCACAAGTTTAAACTCATTAAGGAGCTACAAGAAACTTTTAATTCTGAAGTTGGAATAATTTTCATAATCGCAGCTACACTATGGATCAGCACTGAAGGCTGATAATGAGGACATATACTTTGGTGGTACAGGACTTCAAAATGCATGATTAAGAAATGAAATGTATTTTGAAGAAGTCCGCATCTGGTAGCATAACATTCTGGCAGAAAAATTCTTCCAGGAGATGATAGGACTTTAAAAAAAGCTCTTAAATGGATGCAAAGGAATACACTAATTATTTGGCAGTGCATAATATCTTTATTTAGAACAATAAAGTATATGTATATAATGTAAATTCCAAATTTGAACTGGTATAAAAAAGGATCAGGGAAAACATCTATCTTTAAGAGGACACATATATACATACACATCACATTTTATAAACTTTGTTGATTACCTTCAGTCAGAATGTAACTATGCAAGACTGTGCTGACAATTACATTGAAATAAATGAATTTGCCCATGATACAACCAGCAAACGTCTGTGTCTCTAGCACTAAAGAGTCTGAAGTTTCCGCGTTCCATCAATTTGATAACATAATAGCAACATGCCACCATTACTGTAGATCTGCATTTAATAGACAGTTGAATCAGATTCCTGACTTGAAGAATGTTGGATAATTCTTAAATGTAAATCTAACTCAGAATATCTGTATTTTATATATATGGTTAGCTTTTCAATGTAATAGCTGTATTGTGTGTACTGAACAGTTTCAGCATATTACAAAGAGAGAGCAACAGAGAAAACGGAGCGGTGAAGATCAGAATCTAAAAAATGTGCAGGTTGTACACACACTCCACAGTAGAGCACATTTTATAAGCTTACTTATCAAATGACCTTGTGATGAAATAAGTACCATTAATTTATTCAAGTAAAAACACATCTAAAGTAGTACATTGAGTTACTCAGTATATCACTATCTGCTTTTTATTCTCACAAGGCCACTATTAATTGCATGCAAAGTTCAACTACTTCAAAGGAAACCTAAAAATGTTAGTTTCTCCTCACAAAACCACAGACATCGGAAAACCAAATTTTGTTGACTTTGATATAAAAAATACAACACTCGCTTTTCCCAATTTCATTTTAACAGAAAGGGCATTCATTTTCTAACTGTGTTAACGCTTGAGCTGTTGTCTACCCAAAAAGAAGACTGAAAAACTGATCACTCTTCAGAAGTTAAATAGCCCACAACTGGATAAAGAACAGCTGTTTCTGCCATCACTACCCCCACTGAACAGTGACTTATTCTATTTCCATTGATTTCAAAGACGTCTCATAATTCAGCAGAAATTCAAAATTTTACTACGTCTGAAGTAAGGGCCTCCTCAGTGGGTAGGCAAAGCAGCCAGAGAAATTTTCAAATAATCTCATGATTGCATACCCAAGTACCATGCCATCCAGTGCATCCACCAATGTCTAGAAGCATCCTGCTTTGCAAAATGATTGAGAACATCCAATGCTTTGTTCAGATCTCTCAAAAAGTGGTGCAGAGAACAGGAAAACCATGAGCTTCAACAACAGTTCTGCTACTCCATGTATCGTACTACTTTGGTGTATGTTTAAAGAACAATATTTGTGATGCAAAGTTGGATGGTTTATATCTGGAGTTTCTTTCTGTTCTCATGTAGTGTTAAGTTTACCTCGCTCCACAGAAGAAATTGAAGTATCTGACATTATTTGAAAGTGACTTAGCTACTATTTTAAGATGTTACTCTTGGAAGGAGAACATTTTGCAGCAGTCCATCTGGGTTTCATGTATGTTTTGATTTAAAACTGATATTTTCTATAGTGTTGAACAGTACTCTAAAGAGTCTAAAACACTATGCATTTCAAATATCAACGTATAATTTGAGGCACTCCAATGTGCAACATTATTGTGTATTTGATTTTTCTGGAAAAAAATTGATTTAGGAAAACTAATATTCTTATGAACAAGGAACATTAATAAATACATGATTTTTGTTTAACTGAATATGAGAAAAATACTGTAAGACTTATATGTATAAGCTTGCTTTGAGAACATATTGTATAGCAACATGAAGTATTTAAGGTTTTTGTAAAATGTGCAAGAATACTTGCTTTCATTTACTGTGGATACTTATCTGTTTTGTGAAAACCAATATGCAGTTATTCCCCGCATTACCAATAAGGTACAAATTTCCCATCAATCAGGTCATGCTGACATTTCTTTCAGTGTAACTCTTAAGTTTGAAATACAAAGTCTGAGGGCCTTGTGAGTAAAGAACTACATAATGTCAAATGAGACTGAGTTACAGAAGGGGAATTCTGCTGTTTGATTTTTGCTGAGCTAAAATTTGCAATGCACTTGCTTTTTAGAAGTGATGAACAACCTTGATTAGTTCTTATTAAGTGGTGAGTGCTCTAGCATCTTCCGAATAAAAACGCAGGCCTAATTCTGAGCTTTTTTTGATCTACTCTAAGAGAAGTTCCTCAGATGATGCAAATCCCAAAGCTCTGTTAATGTTAATGGAACTATGCTAATTTATGCTATGCTAACCAGTTGAGGAGGACTTGTGGATCCTTTTCTAACACCCAGAAAGTGTGAAAAGGCCTTAGTAGAAATAAAAAATAGTTTCACATGATCAAATCCTTGTATCAATGAATTCACAAGAAGTTTAGACATTGATCTCAGTAGGACCAAAATTCCAGGCAGAGTAACTACATGGACACTTAAGCTCTGTCAATAAAATATAATGTGGTTTTGAGGTTTTCTTTCTTTTTGGTAAGTATGAAAGATTAATCAGTTTTACCAATAATATACACACACACACATGTATATAATATACGTATGTCATTCTTTTTATGCATGGTTCTCAGAAAATTCTGCAGATGATTAAAATTTCAACAACAATTCTTAAAAAATTAATTAACAACATACTTTAAAGAGAATATCAACTTTATGCAAAATATTAAAAGGGTAGTGTTTTGGTTTTTTTTAAATTTTTCAAGTTACTTGAACTAAAACTCTTGCTGATCTGGTCAGTTTGATGACAGACAATAGTTTGTCATCTCAAGAGAGCCACTTCTACCTTCTGAAGTACAAACCCCTAATACAGATAAATAACTCATACCCATTATCTGGAAAGAGTCAGGAAGAAAAGATGCACAACTACACTTGTAACTTTTACCATGGTATTTTTAGGATTTACTTGAAAATGTATGTCTGTACATCAGTTCTGTACAGATTCCACGGATGCTATAACAGCAATAGATGCAGAAGACAAGTGAGAAACAAAGCCTTTCTTTTTTTGTTTTGAGAGAACTAACTTTAAAGGTGGAGAATGCCAGGATATTAAAGCTTATTAATCACTTAAAACACAATGCAAACATTAATTACAGCTGATGTAAGTAAAAGTTAAATACACTCTCAGGATCTTTCAGATTTTCTATGTTATACATTTAAAGACAAGGTATCAATGGCAAGCATTGTCAGCATTTAAAATGCATGTCATGGGTTTTTCTTTATTCTGATGTTTGAACGCAATTCAGACTCTTTACTTTCTCTTCCCTTGGCTTGGTTGGAAATTTCACCAGTGTTCACACATCCAGCAGTTACTCTTAATGCTTCGAAGCTCCATGAGGTACATTCACCTCCTGTTTGCTTTGTCTTTATCCAGTATTCGCTTCTTCTGAACAGAGACCACCAACACTGATGAATTCTTGAGGCTTTCTGAGGTGGGCAACCGGCCACCTGGCACCCAATAGAGACCACATGTTGCTGTACACATGATCTTTGCCAGTCATAAACACAGCTCCTTATAAGTAAAAGGCTAGAACACGGGTTCATGGCATGATTCTTTCAAGTTTTATATACAATATTGAAGAGTATGTTATCTGTATCCATTTCTGTGTTTTCTGTCAGTTCAGAGAACTCCATCTGAAGACATCAAAGTAAGGTAGAGGACACAGAACTTAAATTAAGGATGCAAATGTATTTATGACTTTCAAGGATTACACATAGTTGGAGGCATTTGAAAGATGCTTTTTGTTCAGGACATGTACTTTGCTTGCCAGAGTCAGCTGCAAGTACTAATGCAATTAAAAATCCCCAAATGCCACACAAGGTAGATATTCACATAAGATACAGTCCTGCTAAGTGCACACTCTTCTTGTCGTTGTTCAATTTAGTGTTGGTTTCACAGTAACAAACACAAATTGTCCTCATTTCTATATTATGTCTATGGAGTCATGGGCAGCAACAACAGATGCAGACTCAGTCTGTCACTCCAGAAGGAATATGAATGTGCTTAAAGCTGCTTCATTTATGAAGCGAACATGGAACTGTTACCTGCCTGAAGAGAAAAACAGAAAATTATTATTTTGTTGATTAGTTTTCCTCTCTGTATTACTAAACAGTAGATCTTTTCACAGGCATATTATGGAGTTTTTTCTTATAATTTTGGAAATAGATAAATTCAATAAGACTTGCATAGACACTCCTTTATTCTGAAAGAAAAATTATTGTTGTAAGATGTACTTTCCTGGTCCCAGAACACACTTGCCTGCAAAAGCTCATTGATGTCATCTGTGGAGACGAAACAACTCCTGATTTTACAGAACTGTTACATTTGTGCATTTTGGTGTCTGGCAATCTCTGGCAGAAAACTTCCCTTTAGTCATCTGGACAAGCCAATACCAAACTGAGTTTATATCTTTGGGAAAATCAAATGACTTGTCCAATGCAGTGATGATTTCCCTTCTCAGCAAGCAGATGTTAAAACAAAGCAGTTAAGGAGACTGGAAATCCTACAAGTTGTAGCTAACTTGATCACAATGAACTCTCTGGAATACACCTGAGAGTGAGTGCTTATGGGATGAACTGCAAAACCTGGATTGCCTGCTATACTTCTGCGCCACTCTTTCCGCTCATGATATAAAATGAAGCTGCCTGAATCTTCCAGACCATTGTCAGAGGTGCTGCGGGTTCAGCACAGCACAACTCCTGTGGCAAGAAGCCCCTTGCCAGAGACACGCACCATCCTGTGGAGGACAGCTGAGACTGAGAAAGCTTCACTTGCCTTTGCTGCTCACTCTTACATACCAAAGCAAGAATGATGTATCTGATAAGGCTAGAGAGACTGCAAACTGTGTTGAGTAAGCAACAACTAAGAGAAACTCAGCTCTACTTAGCTTGTTCTCCTACACTAACCTGCTCTTTTAAGGACTATGGTTTTTGGGTCATGCTGCTTTGATACATCTATAGGACAACAGCTCCATATCTGCTCTGATGCCAAAAAGGAGAAGCATTAGCTTTCCTTTATTAGGAAATTCCAGCATGTTTCATTTTGTAACAGTCAGGTTAAAAGTCAAATGCCTAAATTAATGATACAGGATTAATTACATTAGCTGCCAAAGATCTTAAGCACAAATGAAGTTTCCTGATAACAATTTTTTTTTTTCCCAAAAAATGGACTCTGAATCACTTCATATTTCAGCAGTCAAAAGTTATTAGGCCTATGGTAAGACTCTCAACCATAACAACTTACCAGTACACAAAACAGTAACAGTGTTGAGGGAGAAAAAGCAACAGCTACACTTGTAGATGTTCCTTTTGTTTTTGCTGCAACATACTGGAAAAAAAAAAAAAAGGTACTTTAGTGTTTTTGGGAAATAGAATGGAAGGGTTTATCAGTTAGTTACAATAAAAGGGAACCCAAAGTATTAGATTTTACATTTACTATTAGGTCTTCCTAGTTATAGATTAATATTACAAATTTCTCAGGGAGAAAAAAAACGTGTGCCATATATTTAAGACGATGTCTGATGGAGAATGTAACTTGTTTAAATTTCCTGTTGAGGCCATCTGCTGCATTTAACTGTTTCCTCTTTCCTCATTTCTTCCTATAAAGCAATGTTTTATAGATGTATGTTCCAGTTCACAAGTTTTAATACCCGTGAGGATGAGATGCAGGTTGAGTTATTTGTGGCAACTACTACACTCGTTGAATGCACAATCTTCCATTCCATGTACTGTACCTGAAGAAAATTTGTTTTAAGAATGTATTATTTTAGAAAGTTTAAACACTGAAAATTTCAGCTCCTGTCACCAAACTGCTAGATCAGAAACTCGCCCATTTCTGCCTTCAACAGCAGGCAGCACCAGGCATTTCACACGGTGTGAGAAGCCTACAGGATAAGATGTCATCTTCTGCCATCTGCATCAGATCTTTCCCTTAATCCCTCATAATTAAAATTTGACCAAACACCCTGAAATATGAGGTTTAATACTCTCAAAATGCTTTACTATTAACTACTCTCACTTAAAATATAGCTAAGTGCTTTTCTGAATTTCACAGACTTCTTTGCCCAAGTCATATCCAAGCAACTTTGAATGTCTTCTATTGTTATTTCTAAGTTATATTCGATTGACTAAGTTACACAGATTTTTTTTCTGCTTAAAATTCAGATAAAACAGTGATTAAGTATGAATAGAGCTGTGATTCATTTCAGGACGACCTTAGGAAGTTATTAGGACTTGAATGAGTTCTCATTAACTTCCTATGAACATTAAAAATACCCTAGAAAATATAGATGCTTATACACACATACCCTAAGGAATGTTAAAAAAGTGAAAGAACATTAAAAATATTAATATAAAAAATCAGAAATATTTAGGAGTACAGCCAGGAAGACATTGTTTTCTATTTATTTTCATAATATCAACCTAGCTTTACATGACATAGCAAATAACAAAGTTTACTTTTTTTTTGTTTCTTTCCTTACAGGACCAGCAATCCTTTCTCACAGTGGGAGTAAGGACAGATAAAGTAGAGGTAATATCCCCTTAATAAAATTTTGTAGGCAGAAATCTCCTTATCAATTTTTATATTTAACCTAAAAGGTCCTTTAAAGGATACACCCTAAGCACACATTTTCCCCTCTACTGCAAGACATTATGTTTGGGGTTTTTTTGCATTTGTCAGAGAGAGAGAAACCTTCAGGAGGTAACTCTCAAAGATAAACTTACACTTGTATATATGTATATAAAGTGAAACAGTATACCTTATCTCATTTTCCTCTTGACAGTCATGACACTGTGTAGTTTCATCACTTTCTGGTCTGGATTTGGGATGTGTTTTCTAGGAATAAAATGCATTAAACATAAATGTTGTAAAGCTTTATTTAACAACTCCCTGAACAACTGTATGTTTCAGTTTACTTCAGATTTTCGATATCAAAGTCATCTTGCAAAATGTAGGCCAAATCTTGTCCTTTAACCTACATCTGCTACTGGTATAATTTTACTGTCAAAGCCTTTGTATTGTAGGCAGGGGCACAAGGGGCAAAAGCAAAATAATCCCCTTCTCAAGACATAATAGGAGAACTGGGAAATTGGGGGAATCCCATGTTTTTAATTTCCTATTAGACAGCTATCATGCTGATAAGACAGGATTTGCACGTTGGTAGTGGAATTCAAGAATTTGACAACTTAGTTTTACATTTGTGTGTCACATAGATCAGTGAAGATCAAAAGAGATGTCTCTTGCTTTCAAATACAGAATGGCTCTGTTCCTCCCGCCTGCCATAGCTATGTAATGTAGTATCACTAAGTAAACAATTAAATGTAATATTTCTTACCTTCCAGTATATGGCTCCCAAAATAAAGCCAATAAGAAGAGACAGCAGTGATGTCAGTGCTATGCTGATCCCTTGCAGGCTGGAGTTGCTAATGAAGCCAAGTGCCTCTTCTGTAATTACAGATGTGCTCGTTAGTGAAGACAGATTTATAGCAGTAAATTATCTTCAGGGCAACACTACTAGCAAGAGCACTTTCATTCACTGTTTACGTAACAGCATCATAAATAGCAGAACAGATACTTCAAAGTGCTGTGTACATGAGGTGCATTTCATACAAAATCTCACAGTAAATTTTTGACCACAAGGATGCTCCTCCCATTTCTGAAATGGCAGTGTTGAACAGTTCCAACACTAATTCTCTTTGTCATTGTACAGAATTTTCTCCTCACACTTCAAAGTTTTGGGTTTATCAATTTTTAAAGGTCTTAATTTGTAACACAAAGTAATTATTTGGAAGAGAGTACATCTGTCACTTTGTGCATTTGCTTAAGTTCCATAAGACACATCCCACTGACTGCAGATAGACTTTGCCTTGCCACTAAGGAATGACCAACATGAGGCCTCTTGAGGGAGGTTAACTTAACAAAAGAAGCCTGACTTCACTTCTTATGTCTGTCTGGAAAGGTCCCCCTGACTTCAGCAAGATCAAACTCTTGTACCTTGAAGTCTAGCTGTGTGTTATTTTGTTGTAACCATTTCTTGATAGCTTTTTACATTTTATATGGAAAAGCCTCAATCCTAGCCTTTTATGTATACAAGCAATTCCATTCCCCTCACAGGGAGCTGTATGCATGCTGAGAATAAAATGCGACCCTCCAGTTATTTAATCAAGAGCAGGATGTGAAAAGTCTGGCAGTGTCACCCTGAGATCCACCTTCTGAAATGCAAAGCAAGCCCCAGGAGTCTGCTAGTTTAGACACCATCCATCCAGTTTCAGTTCATTTTGAGATTTGGTGTCTGCAGCTCAAACGGTAGGTGTGTTGTTAGATTACAGGGAAAAAAAAACTGTGAGCAAACTGTGAGCACTGGAAAACTGTAGGTGATGAGATAGAGAAGTGAAAATAGACTGATAGCACTAGAAATCTGTGTGACTCATGCAAACAGCAAATGTCTAAGCATGCATGGCATGATATACTAGGTCAAGCAATGTGCATTTAGTACACTACTAAGCAGTATCTAAGAAAACACTTTAGTTTAAGAAAGGAGGATTCTCATAATTAACTAGCAAATAATTTTCAACTCAAATTTTCTAGTTGTCATTTTGCAAACTTTTACACAAACGTTCTTTTTATCTCTGGAACTCAGCTGTGCTTTCTGGAGTCATGGTAGACAGAATCAAAAAGTAAGAAAACAAAAAGTCTATCTTATATTCCCATATACTACACGTATCTGTCCCGTACACCATTTACAAACCCCAGGTTCTGATTATAGGGGCCTGAATTTTACATACACCCGGTAGACTTAGCACACTAAAAGGAAACATCCATCAAGCAGAACCCTGATAGCTTACCGTGAAAGAAACCTATCTACAGAGGGGAAGGGAAAGATAGCAGATAAAGTTCTACAGAAGTGAATATCAGCTGAAAAAGAGAGGCTATCGATTAGTCTGCCTCTGTCTGCTCAGACATTAAAATCAAGAGCAGAAATTAATGGAAGGGGCATAACTTTTCTCAAATGTTCTGTCCCATCTTAGGCGTAAAGGAGGTTTGCTTGCAGAACTCAAGTTCAAAAAATCTGGACAAACTCAAGTAGGGTAGAGCCAGCCGGAATATCTCAAAAAAAAATTCCTAAAAAAAAAAAAAAATTATCTGACCTGTATTCTCAGCATACTCTCAGAAGAACATTTCTATATTGCTCTTCTGCTCTAGTCAAGAGAAATGCAACGCTGATTTGCCCAATTCTATTAGCCATTCTCCCCAGCGAGACACCGCTGAGTTATACAAGTGAATTAAGTAAATCCTACGGGGATGGTTCATGTTTTCTGGATTCTACCCTGCAAACTTCAGAAAAGATGGAAAAGTGAAATAAAAACCAAAGAAAAAACACTTCAGGTCATATAGAGCATAATTTATTTGATAACAAGCTAGATTGGATAACCTCAAAAATCCTCTGCCTTCTCTGCAATGCAGAGCAGCATGTCATTGCAAGTGTGCTGATTTTCACATGAACTTCTAGAGAAATGTTCTGCATGCAGGGCAATCAGCGATACTGTAGCACCATCATTTTTACCATTATTTTTCACAAACTTCAGAGAGTTTTAGGACAACAGAAGAGCTCTTTTGACAATGACATATCTAAAAGTGGAAAAATATGATTTCTGAGAGGGTATCTTCAACACAAATGCTTTCTTCAGCATCTCTGGAAAACTGAAATGAATTAATAATTAGCTTTCCATGTGAGAACCTGCAATCCAGGGACAGAGCCTAAACGCAGCCAAGCTGTGACACCCTCCCCAGCCTAACTTTTAGAAATGGCAACAGATTTTTTTTTTTTCCATACCTTGATAGTGTATTAATTAATTAGAAAGTTAAGTAACCCGTAACTACCTTAAAGAGCAAACAACAACAGATTATTTAATTTCACTTTCAAGTTCAGAAAAAAGTCTCCTGAAAGATCTGTAAAGAATGAAATGAGTCATGGCAGGTTTCTTCATGAGCCTTTTATTTATAGTAACATCTGAAACATAACAGGTTGGAAAATTTTCAGTCTGGAGAACCTCCCAAAGGCCTGTGTTCTAATGAAGAGAAGAGAGATAAGGAGAGCAAGCCGGTTGCCTATAGGTTTTTATTCCTACCACAAGGATCTTTGTCAGAAACTTCAGAGCTCTACACAGAAAGATTTGCACTCCCAGCAGTTGTAAAGGCAGAGTAGGAGAAGGAGTAAGAGGAACCAGGTGTATCAGTGATTTTGTGAACTCCTTGGGCAGCACCAGAGGAACTGCTGGCTTTGCAGTGTATTATTCACTTAAAATAAGACTCTATCCAGCAAGGTGCAAAAGGGGAGTGGAAGCAGGCCAGCACCTCTCAGAGCTCTCCCTCTGCACCTTCTGAAAGAAGCCCTTAGGAAGTGAGCTCATCTGACGTAGATTTATGCATAGCCTTCATGGACGTTGGGATATTAAGCTGTGAACAAAATATACTTATGTGAAAAGTCACTCAGCTACACAATGAAGTTACTGAGCTGCTCTCCACCTTAAGCCATGTGTGCGGGTTTAGTAAACAATTATGATTCAAAGCACTGGCTTGATTTTTTTGCTATATATGTCTCAAAGGAATTTTCAGTTTACCTCTGCTCAGCTCCAACACAATTACCACAAGATCTTATCTAGAAAAAATGCAGAGGAGCTCTCACCTGTTCATTAAGGTTTTCCATTAACTATAAAGTTGGAACAAAGGCACAGAAGGCAACACCAATTGCATTAAGCCATGGGTGAACATTTTAAAATTGTTGTGCAACTACTGAATTAAACTACGGTATTCTTTGCTTAATTATAAAAGCAGACCTCCTTCCTAAAAAGAGTCAGAGATCTCTTTGTTTGTATGTTCTTTGAACTATTCAGTACTAAATAATAAAGCTAAATTATTATGAGGAAATTAGAGGCAAAAATGGAAGAAAGCAACACTGAACTTTTTATGAAAATATAAATAATACCATGGCAGTTCATTGAATGAGAAGTGTTAGTAAGAGCTAGTAAGTTCAAGCTTTAATCAGAGGAACATGAGATTCATCTGATGAAAACAAACAAAAAAACAAAAACAAAATAAAACAAAAAAAAAGACGACTTCCTGACACTCACTCGTTACACAGGAACCATATAACCAGAATTGTCTACACTACGTATGGTGTAACGATTGAGAGAAATATTGATAAGACTGGTACTTCAACAGTTAATTGGAATATAAATTGGACTACAGTCACGTAACACAAAGCAGCCTAAATAAATTGGAGGTGGTGATGGTGTTTGACAATTTTATGGAGGAAAAGATGGAGTAGGAACATGCCAGAGATCTACATTCAATGTTACAAGGATGAAAATAGCACTACTGTCATTAAAAAAAATTAGAACAGGATTAATTGTTCCATTTTACACTTAGTTGAGGTAAGACTTTTGGTGTAGATTTAGTCAAGGTTCTACTCTAATAGAGTAGATTATTACACACAATTTTATTGTTGTGTAATAACAATGAAGTAATGAAATATGACTCTTTCAACAAATGTAGCAACAACATAGAAAACATAATTTAGCTAATTTGTATTATGTACAATTTCTATTATAATTATTTCAAATGATTTTATTAGATGATGGCACCTCAAGTTTGTCTAAGTTGAAATTAGAATTAAGAGTAGTTCACGTAATCGGACTACACAGACTATTAATAAATTCAAAATTTATTATTAATCTGGAGGGGTTCTTTTGCAAACAGTTAACCATTAATTTTAAACAGCTAAATTTAAAACCATTTAAAATTAAAGAATGTAATTTAAAAAAAATGCAGTAGTTTCTGTCAGGAGGTGCTTTTTTTCAAGTTTCCCCTCTTCTCCAAATGTTTTCCTTTTTGAAATTTGAATCTAGCAGTGGTGTTCTGAGAACAGTACTGAAGCCAGCAGACAGGATTCCCTGTGCTGGGGCATCTTCACAGGAGAAGTATTAAGGGTTACTTTTGTCCTTCCAAGAAGGTAGAGATTAATTAAAATAAGAAAATGTACTTAACAATAAAGCCAAGACAAAACTAAAATTAGTACTGAAGACCATTTTCAGGCACAGAGGTGCCAATAAAGATGCCACAGGTCCCTCCCCTGCAAAAAAAAAAAAACCCAAACAAATAACTGAAGTGTACCAATCAGCATCCAGTGTCCGGGTTAATGTGATTTAATCTGATTACGAGTTCAAACTGTCCTCAGCCCCAGTTCTCCTGTCATTTCTACATAAGGTCGTTAACTGATATCCAATTTTCCAATAAATTGCTTAAGAGAATGACAATCAGTTAAAACACACCTGTACAGCATATGGCCAGCCAAGCAATTTCTTTGACTTACTGCATTATTTTAATTAGACTTCTTTCCTACTGGATTATCTGTTCCTGTTCTAAAACAAGACTAATGAATCTGCTTCTGTACTCCCCTCCACTGGTGGAGGTACCACACTCCGCTGTGCTGCCTGGCATCCCTCTTGTTTCTGTATCAGGTCAAACTCCTTTCATCTGAACAGCGCCTGTAATCTATCTGTCTTTCTTTTGGCTCCTTGATCCATCCCCGTTGCTTCAGGCTGCAGCTCAATATTCTTCCTTCAGCAGTGACAGCAAAAATTATCACATGTTCAGACCTGAGAGAGACAGGTATGCACTCTTTAGCCCCCTCCTGGTGCCTCATAATTGGCCCTGGGCTCATCAGGTTATTTGTAGCCAGCTCTGTGACCTCTTGGTAAAGAAATTTATGACAGTGAGACTTCTCTTTTCCAGAGGGGCAGGCTGGCAGCCAGGAATTGAAGGTGCTTTTTGTTCCAACCTTCTACTCAGAGGGTTCTGGGGAATGATGACTTAAGACCTTCTCATAATTAGAAAGCAATCAGGAAGGGCTTCAAATCTAACAGCAGCTGTAAGCCAGCTAAGACGTAGCATGCATGGTGATAAAAACCCAGAGAATAACTAGCTTACACATTCCAAAGAGAAGGAGCATGAGAAGAAACAAAATTGTAGTAGTATCTGTCCCACCATCAGGAGCTATTGTCATGCCCACCAGGCTACATCAGGCTGCTTCCTTGCCCATGTTTTCTTAAGCACAAGGAGTACTGGCCACTCACTTCATCATCACACATTTAAAATAACATGGATGCTTGTGAAGTGTAAGGGTGGAATTGTAAGAGGTAGACACTTTCATCCTGATGCATCCAGAAAACAGAAGCATGGAAAACAACAACATGGTTAAGCTTTAACCACCATTTCAGGAACCTCTAAGGAAAATCCCTTTCTTTTGTTTGTATGGAAAGCTCCAGGAAGTATTCACCTTGTTGTATGTGATGTCACTAAAAGCCCCTGAAACTTCCCTGTTCTCCTAAGCTCAGACTCCTATACCCCTTCTGACTTTGTGATGGATAATGCTGAGGCTCTCACAGCAACAATTCCGGGCTCTCTTACCTGTCAGTGACCAGTCATGTAATACACTGACCAACACAGATGAGAAACATGGAGACAGCCATGCCAGAGAGAAGATTACAGCCTGCCAAAAGCGTAGTGACTTTGTCCTTGACCTCAACTGAAAGCACGCTGACAGTGGAGGTGGCCCTGCTGCGACTACAGCAAGCAAACATGGGGACCAACTTCACGTTTAGTGTCAAGCTTGGGATTGATGGTACTCTCAAAATGCCATGTACAGGCAACCTCTTTGTCCACATGAGTACCCTGGGCCAAATTTTGGACAGCTGTTCTGATCGTATGGGGCAATTTCCTTTTCTGAGAGTTAAAATGAAGTGTCTAGGACAGCCAAGCTTGCTGAGGCCATATGAGTAGTGAGACCTCACGACAGTCAAAACGAAGAGCCCTGCCCTCTCCAAGTTGTAGAAAGCTGTCACATCATTGTAACTTGATAGCATCTCTAAATTTGTGTTAAATAAGTTCATTGCATTTCAGTACGACAGCTGAGAAACACATGGTACACCATCAGGCACAAGTAACTTCCCATTAATTTGCACAATTAATGACATTCTTTTCCTCCGAGCTCTCATAACAACCAGCTACCAGAACAAAATGGAGACACACAGATTAATGCAATCACTTGTACTTACTGTTACTGCTAGTGTTACTGCCAATGCTGTCATTCCTAAGGGAGCTGGCAGCAACAGGAGGAAACAAAAATGTTTTTGTGACAGCGACTCTGGAATCTAAATAGAAAATGAGTGTGTCAGCATTATGTAACTTAAAATTACAGTTCCCTCTAACTAAGATGATGGGATATAGGGCTACTCTGATGCAGCTATAGGGCTGTTTTAAAAATCTGGCTACAGGGCAGTTTATAAAGTGGATTAAGCCAAAAAAGGCAGTCTTATTAAGAGGCAGATGTTTTTGCACACTGAGCTGCTGCTGAATAGCTATTCTGGAAAAGCAGTTGCTTTAAACAAGTTCATAGGTTATGGCACTGATCTCCTTCTAGTTACTACTGGAGTAACTGTGCAACTGGACACATTGCCCTAATTAAAAAGCTAATAGCTGTCACTACAGAGAGTAAAAGAAAAAAGAACACAAAACCTCCATTTACTGGAAGGATGAGAACGAACTGCAGGAGCCTGACTTGAGCTTGTCAAATTTCTTAAATTAAGTAAACATGGCCCTTTCCAGGAGGGGCGAGATGAATATGGAGGTGACTTGAGGCTGATGTAATTTACAACTTGTCCTCGTTTCCTATCCTTTCAGTAGTGCAATCTTAGGCTTTTTTACTGCCTTATAAATAGAGAATTAATAGAAGATAAGAAGAAGAACAATGTAGGGAAAAAAAAAAAAAAGATCCAGGATATATTTGGGATGAAAAGAAACAGAGTATTGCGAGGTTATTTGGATTACATTACGGAATGATGTCACTAGGAACAATGGCACTAGTTTTACTGCCAGATAGAACTCGACTTAGAACAGAAACACAAGCTTCAGTGTTGGTAGTAAATTTAACTGGCAGTAAAAAGGAGACATGGAAATACAGCATCAAATCCTTAGCATCTCTGAAATCAAAGGAAAATAATCCACTCATATCTACTTAGATTCTGTTCCCCAAAATGGGAGCCATCTTACCATTCTCTGGTGTTTCTACTGTTGAAGGCAGGATGCAGTCATTCTTATCCAATGTGTCTGCAAACTCCTTGTAGACCTCAATGGTATTATTAAACTGCCTAAAAAAATCCTCAGGAATGAAGCGACCTTCTTCATAAAGGTGATCATTTTCTTTTACAAAATCCTAGGATAAAATACAGAATTCAGCTTGAAAGATGGTCAAATTAGATGCTCATTTCAGCACCTCAACAAATCACTCAAATATTGAAACATGACACAAAATAGTTGAAATTTTTAACCTGCAGAATGCAATGTATGCAGTCTTCATAAAACATACAACCTCACCGATATGAGGATTTAAAATTAGCTTTGCAAATATAAATAAATTATTAATCCAGCACTGTAAATTTCCAAGGAATTAAGTGTAGTCTCCCATTCTAAGCTGAAGATGAAGAGACTTTTTTTAATTTCCCTCAACAAAAAAAAATTACCTTGATTTCACATTACTTTGCAATGTTCCACATAATCCTTTTAATCAGAACACAGGAACACAACACAATCATAGCTATTGTCATAAGAGTACAGGGAACAGAATACAATAGCTGGGATATACTACTGCGCAGGAGGCTGAGATCCCTGATAATATACGTAAAAATAAGCAGGACTATAAACAAGGAAGCCCAGTCACTCTGAGGTCTAACAGACAAGTGTGTTATGCCAGACTAAACAACCGATTGAGGTCCGTATTGAGATCAGTGATGGTTATCTTTCTTTTTTTCCTTTTTACCTGACTTTGGCTTTCATAACAATTGTTTCTTAGGCCACCAGTTTGAATTTGGCCTGGGGTTACTCTGTACTTCCAAGAAGGAAGACAGTGATAAGAACACGGGTTAAATATGTACTAAGGTAAACTTCCTAGTTTTGGCTTAAAAATTATTTTATGTTTAATGCGGAAAGTACTAGACCTAAGATCATTCTTCTCTGAGGAAATCAACAACTAGTTGTTCTTCTGAATTACAGGATATTTATTTCTTCATTCTATAAAATAAAATTCATCTTCCCCAACCACATCCCAGCTGAGTGCTTGAACTCATCAGAACAAGAATAGGAAGGAGAAAAAAAAAAAATATATATATATATATACACACACACACATTGAAGACTCGTTGGAATTCAGTTTGAAATAGAAAAGGAAACATCTAAATACTCTCAGCGATATAATGCCAGTGTATGACAATGTTACAAGGTTATGTCACTCTAAATGAGATTGAGTACTTCAGTTCATTTGATTAATTTTGAATGTTAAAAAGGTGCAATTACAACAGCTAAGGACTTACTTGACAAAAATAAATGTATTTGGAAGATGAAGTCCTTGCCCTATGATGGATTTTAGCCATTTTGCTAGTGGGACAAAACCTTCGACTACAGAACTTACTGTTACTTACTGATAGACTGGTTAGAGCTGGGTAAGAGATTAGAAAGTTAATTTTTCCCATCATTTTCACCAAAGAGAAGCAGGCATCTCTTGAGTGAGACTCCTGGAATCCCTCCAGCTGCTGTTGGCATCCAGAAAAACATGGAAACGGGCCGATATCCTCTAGTCTTTGCTATACTTTTGTATAAAAGAGTTCATTAAACCATAGCGAAGCTTTCAGAGCCTCACACACTGACATATATGTTAAGAGTACTTTAATAGCTTTAACCATATCATCTTTAAATTTACAATAGGATCACTAACAAAATGAGTAATTTAAGCTGGATGCACAAGGAAGATTTCTGCCTGTTTCAAACAGACTAGAAAGAATTACCTTAAGGATGACGGTTACATTTTTGACTACTTAAATAACTGTATACAGGTCATTGTCTATACTGTAATTCCTTGTAAGCCATCGTCCTTTGAAACAGGAGATAACGACTAGCCAACATTAGCACAGTGTACTCGGTGCATTTCTAAACAAAGAAGGATTTCAGAGGTACAGGAATAGAAATTAGGACAAATCTAACGAAGCTTTGGACATTTTTAAACTATTGCTGAGTACTGTGCAATAGAAAGTTCAAATAAAAATATCTAGCATATAAGTAGAAACTCTGTATTATCTTACCTTATTTTTATCAAAAGCTAGACATGCCATAAGATCATTAATTATCCTTGTGAGATTATTGATGATTGAATAGTTGCTTAAAACATCAGACATATCTGAAATATCTGAAAACTTCTGCAGAAGATTATGTAGACTCCTTGAAAATTCAGGCACCATCAAATGCAACCAACAGTGATTAGGCTGTCAGGAGATAAAAAGAGAAACAGAGAGGTAGATTAAAGATCATACTTTTGGAAAAACTGGTTAAGCAACTCAATGTGAAAAAGCAGATTAAACTGTTCTTCCAAATTTAAATTATCTTGAAAGTCTAAATTAAAATTAGTCTTCTTTAGTGTAGCCAACTTTTTCTTTAGACCTTTTGGTAAAATTTCTATTCTCACTGATACTGACATATTTATGGTTGTCTGCTAAATGCCATCCCTTCATTAAATTCTTAATGAATGCTAAGCATCAGTCTGTTGAGCCTTGGGACACACTACTATGAACCCTCTTCCACGCTGTCATTAACCCATTTTTTTTTTTAAATAACCATTGCTTTAATAATTTTAACTAGACTTTCTTTAAACCAATCTCAGTTTTCATTTTATTATTGTTACCCTACATGACTCAGTTAACCCCAAAGATCCTTGATCTAACTATCTTCTGAGGAAGGTTTACATAAACATTTTGCATGAAATCCATGTGTGCTTTTATCCACTTTTAAACTAGTTCACTTAGTTAACTTCTCTTCAGCTTTTTCACTAAATGCCATTCCTGAGAACCGTTTCTAAAAACTACATCTAAAATTCTTTCACCTCCTGAGTTTTCACCAACAAAAGCGTTCTGCACAGCCTGTCGTGGTATCTGCCACATCTGTGCCACTGGAAAAGTGAAAGTTCAAATCCTTTCACTGACACCTATGCAATTAGTTTGCAGACAAAGTTTGTACAGCTGTTCATGTGACTGAAACTTGGTCATTAATCTTGCTGCCTTACAGGGAGTCATTAACTTTTTTTACTCAGATTTACATAACAGTAGTCAAGTAAATAAAAAAGCCACTCAGCTCAGGAAAAATCCTGACTCAATATGGTCTGCAAAAACACAGGAAATGCACTAGTTACACTGCAACATGTACCTGGAAATCCTTTCCCAACAAATGCTGAATTTTTAATGGTATATATTGTGGGAATTTATATGTGAAATTATTTTTTCAGTGGTTGAAAATGTCTCAGGATCAGTAAGTCTGCCAGATATGAAGACAGTGGCCCAGCAACCCGTAAGCACTCTCAGCATCACTAAGCCATTTAGTGGACGGGCAGCATCCTTTTTCCTTCAAGAATAAGAATGGGGAGGCAGAAGCAAATAAATCAGAGAAAGCTTGTCAAAATGTACTCTGTTCAAGCAGCATGAGTTGTGCCACGTCCCATTGCCCTGATGAGACAAATAATGAATTTTTCTTCTGCTTTGGTGCAGGAACACAGACACAGAACTTCTGTGCTTCCCTGAACTGCAAACTTGGAAACCGTTTTCCTCTGTGGTTTTGTTGATACATATTCTCCTCTGGCAGGGACCAGCAAAAGCCTGCCGCTTCTCCTAGCGAGCATTTGGCGATTCCAGCAGGGAATCTATTTTGTTGCTCCCGTGGTTTAACACGTGCGTGGGAGTCTTCTCCGACTGAACTGTTCTGACCTACAAAGCTGTATTTCACGAGAGCTTCAAGTTTTCTTTTCAGCAACATCAAGCTGTGCAATCGCTTGCTATCTCAATATCTACCAAACACGGGGATTAAGCTGTTGAAATTGAGAAATATGATGTTGTTTCCAAGGAGAAATGGAGGTTTAATTCTGCTTTTTTTTGTGTGTGTGTGTAAATTTGACCAATATTTACATTTTAGGGCACGTGCAAACCTGACTTCCCTTGTACTTCCAGGTAGTCCTCATTTAGCTTTTTGTTTCTACATCTATCTAAAAGTTTCAAGTTTATCTCCTCTTCTGACTTCAGCCCCTACTGCTGTCATCTTTGCCTTTTAACCTTCAGGTTGGAAGACGCAGTTCACTCTACACGAGACTACTTTTAAAGCCACTCAGATGCCTTGAGCTAGTGCATAATGCAACAACCCTTCTGTTTAATGGATCGGGTCAGTCTGTTCCTGTTACATGCACTACACTAGCTTCCCATCTGCTTTGCGTTCACCCTGCCTTCCTACCTTTAGTCATCTACATTTGAGGCTTGCTACCTTGGGTACATTTCTCACTCTATGCATGCACTGAAGGTTGAAATCTATTGGAAAAAAAAAAAAAAAATTGCAGAGCGCTGGTTCGGTACTTTCAGAGCTGAACAAAGGGCATTTGCCTTACGCAAAGTTGTGGGTTTCCCAGGTTGCAGGGACCTTGCAGAACCCAGAGCACAATCTACTTATTCAGCTAGTCTTTGCTGTGGTATGCATAACACAACCTGAAATCCCCAGGGAGGTATCTGGCAAAGTGGGATGTGAATACTGCTGAACACTTCCTCCTACAAAGGCACACAGCCAAGAGCTGCACCTTCCATCACCATGACTGAAAGCAGCATACCAGCAAAGCAAATACAGAAATCTCAGCTCTGAACTTCTCTTCTTCCTATTCATTTCTTGGCCACTCGTTATAAATATAAACTGTAAAATTTAAGTTTCTGGATATGATGCAGTAAGATGACATGGCATTTAAACTGTAGAAAAGAAATCACATACTGGCAGCCACAACTGAACCACGGAGTGAGGTAAGAGTTAAGCAGTGAGAACGACCAGGACTCATCACTCAAGCAAGCTCCCTGGCCTTCTTCATCTGCAATGCCAACCTCCCCAGGAGTGCAGCAGAGGGAACAGCCCTGATCCAGCCCAGCTCTCACCCATCAGCTGCCGCTCTCATCCCAGAGGCTGGGGAGCAGCGCTCAAGGCTACAGCTGTCCTCCACAGATGTCGATCTCATCACATCAGGCACCAAAATAATTTAATTTCAAAAAGCACCACAGACAGGTGATGGATTCCTTTTTCTCTGGATATTGGCTAGTTACAGAAATTGAAATTTTTCCATTAGTTCTAATTATATTATATAGGATCTAGTACCTGACTTCCATAGCATTTGTTCTGCAGAGTTTTTCTGTCTAGGGAAGGAAGCTTAAACTGAGTTTTCTGAAGTACTCTAAGTTTCAGTAAAAGCCTTGAGATTCCGACAAAACTCATGAGAACACCTCCAGTTCTACCATAATACCTGGTAACCTCCCAGCTCAGGGCCCTTCACTATCCCAGTCTCCTTGTCCTCCAGTCATCATCTCGTTATTCAGGACTGAGAGAATGTTGCTTCTGGCATTGTTCTTCAATAGCAATAGGGAATATTGCTAGATTTGCTATAATGTTGTAGGACAAGATGCATTTTTATGTATGTATCACACACAAATGGGATTTTCATAATGAAAACTTTGTACAGACAAAAGATCAGCTGCTTACATCTACTAGATGATTTCCAGCTAGTGATGTACATGTACAATGACTCATTTTTAATACTGTTCATTTTAACTAAAACTAGTCCTTTTCTCACTTTTTTCTTTCCTTAAAACAATATAGTACAGTATAGCGTTCAGCATAATTTCTACGTTGACGTTGTTTCCTTCACTCCTTTTTCTTGCAGTGTATGCAACAATCAAGAGATTTTTAAATGCATCATTCTAAAAATATTTTTTTAAATTAAGGAGAAACATAAATATGGAAAATATTTAGTAGAATAAGTAATATGATAATGTGAGAAAGTTTTAAATATATAATATTATAAAATTTTAAACTTATTTGAAAGTATCAATATGTATTAACTATAGGATTATACAAAAAGAATAATAAAAAGCATATTTGAATGAAATATCCTCACTTGCTACTGGTTTATTTAGTTACTGACACTACCACTTGCTGAACTTAGGGTTTTCTTTATTGCCTACTCAGTATTTGTTGTGCTTTAATGGCATTTCCTCTGGCTGAAACAAGGACATTCTACAATATATTCCAAAATAAAATTAGAAACAAGGTATTTCTTCAAGAAAGCAAAAATTTTAAATTGTCATGATGAAATAATACTGTAGTTCGACTGTTTCCAGAGAAAATGCTAAAAAATTCAGTATGAAGAAACGTTTTTCCAGGATTCCTGTAGTTAAAAAGGTTTTCAGTGACTGCAGGAACCTCTCCACATTTCTTTTAAATGAATACTTACAAAGCGTATGAAAACTAAAATAACTGTTACTTAACTGTAACTTACTAAGCCATAGGACTAGGCACAAAACATTATGGTTGTCACTGGTTTTAGTGGGCTATTTTATTGGATTAACTTGAAGTGTTTGTACATACCAGACTATCCATCTTCCGGACATATTTAAGGGTTATCATATAATCATTCGGGAGATTTCCAACCTACAGTAAACAGACAATAAAAGTGTTATTACTGACTACACAAGTAAGACTTAATTTCCATCACTATATTAAAAAAAAAAACCCCTCTCAAATATTCAACCCAAATTTTCAGTAATGAACCAGGTGCAAAAGCTCACATATTCAGTTTCCTGTGGAACTGACTTATTTGCTCAGAAGTGAAGCCTCTTTCCACACCTCTGTAACATTCCCAGATCCAATCTGATTACAGTTAATGCTACCACTTCCCAGCAGCATTAAAGTCAATAATGTGGTGAGGAGAAGTGATCTGAGACTACTCATTACTCCAGAAACTCCACTGCATTTTCATCTTTTAATGGCATGTCTTGAAGTGTTGACAATTTCTATGTAATCCCAACCACTCCAAACAGCAGAGGACTCAGGAGTCTCTAAGCCTTCTTCCTTTAGATAATTTCCAAGTTCAGCAAGCATCTGAACCTAAATAAATACTTGCTTGCCTTGTCCTTAGTTATGTGCCAGGTTAGAGAAACAACTGAGCACAACTTTAACTTACTAGTGATGGGCAATATAATTATATCCTAGCAATGTCCTGGGGCAAAGGAGAGCTTCCACACACATAAGGTGAGCACAGCTTTGCCGATGTGGGTGAGTAGGGGTGTGCAGAGGCAAGGACAAAGAGTAGGAAGGGTTCTCCCTGAATTTTACAATGCAATCTGCCACAGATGGGATCCAACAGTACCATGAGACGTAGTTTATGATCTAGGGAATGTGCTGAGTGGGGAGATGAAGGAGACATTGCTATGATCCACAATCTCTCGAGGTACTTTTTTCAAAAGGTTTACCAACACTATAATGCTTAGTGGTACGGTAAATGATTTTCTTTTGTACCAGCGAAAGATTCAATCGATATTTCTCATCCTGATTTGGAATCCATTTAGTCAAAAAGACAATAAGCACAAACATAATTCCTCTGGTGAACCAGAATCTACACTTTGTTTAGCAAAGCATTTCTACTTCTTTGGGTTAAAGATCATTCGGTTATGGCTGCTTTTGATTCTGCTGCTATAGCAACTACCACAGGGAATTTTTTTTTTTTTTCTGTGCAGATTTTAGGTAGTATTTTGCTTGACACAACAGAATGTTTTATTTGTTAATTAAAATTTAGTTTCAATTACAAATTTAAAAAGCAATTTCAAAATGTTATGGTTCTAGAAATGATCAAGGACAATACTTAAGCACAATCAGTCATTATTGAATTCCAAACATTTTTTTATTTACAACGTGGGCTGAGTCACAATCTTTCAGTTCAATGACATCTAGCTTTCTCCTAAAGCTTCAAAAACCAAATTTTATACAAATGGTCCTGGTAAATTCCTCTCCATACATCAATTTTCTTTTTTTTTCTTTTTGTACCTATACGTTCCCAAAGCAGCAATTACAAAAATGCCACTAAAATTCTCTATATCAATTCTTATTTACCTAGCATTTTGGAGAGTTGATTCAAGATACTATAAATACTGAAAAAAACTACAATAAATTTGTTCTTTCTTTAGAGCATCTAATTTATTCTAAATCCTCATCCACACTTTTGGTATATTTTTCCTTCCTCTAAAAACATTCTGACATCATGGTATATTAACAGGTAATCCAGTTTCTTTTTCAGCTCCCTTTGCGTGCCTAGAGAGGTAGGATTAGCAGCACTTCAAGCAGCAAAGATAGCGAAGATGCTACTGTATGTGCAAAGTTTCCTGTACTCACTCTAGAGGGATTCAACACTTAGCAATGTCAGTGAAAGCACTATTATTTAAGAAAGGTCACTGGAAGATTAAATTTGTTCCAAATCAATGAACACTACAAGATTTGATATGCATTATGTATACAATCTACTTTACTGGCATCAGAGCCTGTCAAGCACTTCTCATGCACAGTCGAAAAAAAAAAAAAAAAAAAAAAAAAAAAAAGGA
>WHYT01017470.1:273186-323795 GCA_009806455.1 Tetrax tetrax | reverse complement strand
GGGGGGGGGGGGGGGGGGGGGCAGGGGGCAGGAGGGTGTCAAACAAAATATATGCCCTGCCTCACGACAAAACAACTTGTTAAGTTTTATTGATTAAACTCCACATGCCAGATGCTCTGCTGATAGTAAATGATGGGGCTCAGTCAAAGCAAGGGAGTTATGTTTGTGTCCCAGCTGGACTTCCCACTACTTTCTACACTAAAACCAGAGTATAGCCCCTGATGTAATAGCAGAGGATATGTTTGTACTATGTGCATTTTGTATTTTCTTGCTTTCCTGAAACAAATCTTGACATTTCATTGAAGACTAACGCCCAAGACGATGATCCGAAACCATCTACTTCATTTTCAACTGGACTCAACTCTGTAAGTATAGTGATAAAGTTGGGGGCAACAAAACACCTGCCTGCATGACTTACCTTGGTTTGGATAAAAGTAACATTTTGATGATTATAGAGAATGTCAATTGATAATCTTGGAAAGTAATGTATAGAAGCAAAAGAATCATACATTGCAATTAAAATGCCACAAAGTTGCTCTAATTGAGTGGGTGTGTGTGGTTTTAGAAATCCTGTCAGGCTCTGAGAAGAGGTGAAGGGTAGGCAATCTAGACTTATGTCTTTAAATCCATATAAAACCAACAGTAAGTGCTATATTCCCAGTTGTAACAAAATCTAAAACTGGGCAATGTTAGATTCCTTTTGACATAGAGATCTGAATATTTAATACAGCACTGTTAATATTGCATACCCCAAATATACTTTGAAAATATGCTCATGGTCACATAGATGGGGAGATGAAAAAGAGATGTTGTAAAAGCTATGTGGGTTCCATAAGCCACTCTATCACCACAACAGCAGAACAGAAGAGAGATAACCTATCTCTGTAGCTAAGTGCTTGAAATGAGGGCTAATGCTCTTGGAAATTCCCTTTATTGTGACTGTTCTGAACACTTCAAGGAGACAAGCATAGATATAATTTTTCTTTTGTAACACAGTAAAATAAGTCTGTAAAGTAAAAATTAACATTTACCATTGTCAGTGATCTTTTTTACTCAGGCATATGAGGCTCTGAGCAACCTGATCTAGTCAGGGAGGTCCCTGCTTCTTGCAGGGGGGTTGGACTAGATGACCTTTGAAGGTCCCTTCCAACCCTAACCATTCTATGATTCTATATGATGGGAAGACCACACTTTCCTTTTGGCTATCATTTCTACCTCCTATTTCTCTCTTTTTCAATCTGCTTTCCTATTTTTAATGCCTCTGCATCTCCCTTCTTTGCATCCTTAGCTTTTCTTTTCCTGCAGAAGCTTCCACTTTCTGCCCCTAATCTCTGCAAGGTACTCTTTCATCTTCTAATAAAGCAGTTAATAAAATCCTCATCATTTCGCTGAAGACAACATGCTAACGACTTCCGTTCACACTTCTCACAGCCATAGTGGCAGATTACTTGCAGGATAACACCACTGGATCATTTTTTTATAACCCCTTCACTCAGGAGAGTTAGATCCATTTAAAAATAAATATCAAATGTCGCAGAGAGTGTAAAGTACACATTTACAGCAAAGATGCAATGTGAATGCAAAGTGTTTGAAACAGCATGTCTGGAACAGTCAACCTTGTCAGTACATGCTGACTACTGTTTGGGCTTCCAACATTCAAAAGAAAAAAATTGCTTTAGAGAAGTAGATCATGGAAGAAGAGGTGAATATGTTAGACTTAACTGATGAAACCAAAATATGTAGGTACATTCAATACATACTGCACAGCTCACAAAATTCTTCTTATATGTAGATTTGATGTTCATATTTAACAAACATATATACAAAAGATTCCTCATTCTTATGCAAAATCATAGTCATAACTACAGCAATGCAGCTTTATGCCAACTTACTGTGCTGAAAAGAACAATGGGGACAGGCTTTATTGACACATGCTGTAATTACAGTTTCATAATACAGAAAATTTGTTCATCAAGTAATGTGTTTCCCTCCAGACATCTTCATTAAAAAGGAAGCATGAGTTCAAGTGATTAGTAATACAGGATGAATACTCTCCAAATATTTTTGCTTTCCACAGGTAGGAAATTATGCTCTTTTAAAGTTGTCACTACTAAAAAAAACAAACAAAAAAGACTGCTCAATTGTTCTTTGCTACTTAAAATCATTTTACTTAGGATACATTCTTAACATGACAAAATTATATTATAAAGATTTGAATTTATTTTATCTTACAGAAAATACAAATCAATTTTGTATGAACAGACGTCAGTCTGGTTTGGTCTTAGGTTGATCAATGCTCAGAAACCTTACTGTATTGAATCTACTCTTTCTTTCCAATCCTAGCTTCTAGTACGATTCTGGTATGATGCTAGTGAAAACCCAGATTAACACAATGAAAACAAGTTACACCATACATCTGTCCTCAATTTATTACACAACACAAAGTTGATTAGGCAAATGACCCACATTTTAAGGCACGGCACAGCATGCCTTATTTACTCCTCCAATAGCTTAAGCTTAGTAGATATCCCTGGTCTATATTCACAGAATAGATTTATGTTGGTGGTATGTTCTTTTCATATTCTGAGAATACAACATAGTCAAGCAGAACACAGCTGCAGCCATGCTCAGGGTTTTCTAGCAGTAATATAGGAGGCTTTACATTCCCTTTCATTTGGAACAAGAAGCTCAGAACCAAATAAATGAAGACTAGGTTGGATCAAGCTACAGGCAAAATAATTTGGTAGGGAATCATGGCATGGTTTTGCTAGCTCTAGGTGAACTGCTGTAGAGGTAGGGAAGAACAGAGTAGGAAAAAGAAAGAACAACATTGAATTATACATGCAAAAAAAAAAATTAGTATTATACATGGAATTATACATGCAAAAAAAATTTAGTATGAGATCTGAAGAGGATGAGAATTTGCCTGAAGTTCATCAAGGAGCATCCTTCCTGCAACCATGAACGACATAACAAATACCATAGAAATAATGAGAAGAAACTAGGACAAGAGGGCAAATTCAGCATGTGTTAAGATAGGCAGTATTAATAGTTAGCGCCTTTAAAGACAAAGCCAAGAAGCTTACTGTTGATAACGAAAAAAAGGAGGAACAGCTTGAAGGAAATAAGTAGAAGATATAGGGTCAGAGTAGCAAATTAATAGATACAAGGGCAAAATTACAGAAGCTGAAGCCAGAAAAAGACTTTTCAGTAGACTGGATTTTTATCCACCAAGAATTTGCAAGAAAAATGTATTTGTATGGACAGAGAGCTCTGGGAAATCTGTTCCAGTGTTTCAACACCCTCGTTCTAAAAAAACAACCAAAAAAACCAAAAAAAACCCAACAAAAAAAAAACCCCAAAAAACAAAAAACAAACCACAGTATTCCTCATCTCCAGTCTAAATCTACCTCCTTCTATTTTAAAATCACTACCCCTTATCCTGTCACAACAGGCCCTGCTAAAGAGTTTCTCCCTGTCTTTCTTATAAGCTCACTTTTTTAAGACCTAAGGTCACCCAGAGCCTTCTCTTCTCCAGGATGAACAGCCCCAACTCTCTCAGCCTGTCCTCACAGGAGAGGTGCTCCAGCCTTCTGATCATCTTAGTGGCCCTCCTCTGGATCTTCTCCAACAGGTACATGTCCTCCTTATGTTGAGGGGTTCCAAAGCCAGATGCAGTACTCCAGGTGGGGTCTCACAAGAGCAGAGTAGAGGGGAAGAATCACCTCCCTTGGACCTGCTGGCCATGCTTCTTTTGATGGAGCCCAGGATGTGGTTGGCTTTCTGGGCTGCAAGCACACATTACCAGTTCATGTTGAGCTGCTTGCCCACCAGTACCTCCAAGTCCTTCTCCTCAGGGCTGTTCTCAATCCATTCTCCACTCAGCCTGTATTTGTGCTTGAGATTACCCCGACCCATCTGCAGGACCTTGCACTTCGCCTGGTTGAACTTCATGAGGTTGGCACGGGCCCACCTCTCAAGCCTGTCAAGCTCCTCTGGATGGCATCCCTCCCCTCCATTGTGTTGACTGCACCACACAGCTTGGTGTTGTTGGCAACCTTGCTGAGCATGCACTCAATCCCACTGTCCATGTCACCAACAAAGGTGTTAAACAAAAGAAGAACATACAAGAGTCTGAAGTGGCAAGAGCCAAAATGGGCACCTTTGCTACAGACCAGAGTGGCTGGGGAGAGATGGTGATATACTTTTACAGTGAGCAGAAGGCGGCCCATGTAGGACTAACATTTTGGAGAAATTGAGAGGAGTATGGCCTCAGTGGAGGATTCCAGCCATACTGAACCTAAGCTGATATCTGAGCATTTGTGATAAGACAGGAAGAAGAGAGGCTGATATCCTAAGCTCAATGATAGGGCTTGTGTACTACTGCTGAATGGCAAGTTTATTACATACAGATGTAGGACTCTACTCACAACTGTGGACAAAAGGATTTAAAGAACATGCAACCGTGGTCAAGAATAAAGCCTTTAGAAACAACTGTCATACCACTCTGAGCAGCTGTACACGTAACATTAGCTTCTGTGAAATCATCGGCACCAGAATTTGTTCTGTGTGAAGGGGGAGGACATTTATTAAAGACACTATGTCCTACTGGCACAACCTCTCTTTGATCAGTGGAGAAATAAGACTTTCAAAGGTCAATAGGATCAACAAAGAACCCAGTCACCCATAGATGCTATGTCTAATTTTGAAGACATAAGTTCACCAGAATATCATTCCTTAATTCAATAAGTATATTTTCTTTCAAAAAGCAGAAGTGGTACAAAAACATTTCTAGTCATCTGCAAGAGCTGCAGCATCTCTTGAATTATGTTTTTAAGCAATATGATGTTGGAATTCATATTATATGTACCAAGGATATACTCCATATAGCATTAAAAAATAGTACTTTTTAGCAAAGTAATATGATCAGTCAGTATTCTTTGTGAATTTCTCTCTTCTCGTATTCACACTCTCAGCTAATTATATTTTGTTTTGTAAGTACTTTAAACTTTATTATATACATTTAAAAAATTTATTCTCAATGTCAAATTGTTACGGTGTAGCATTTCAGAAGAGAATGACCAACTTGCAATATAGTCAGTTAAGTGAAATCAAGAGTTCTTACACTAAATGTAAGATACTAAACTTATTTCCATGTTATTGTTTCAGTTCTCAAATGGCTTGATAGAAATTATTTCTGCATGAAAACTCTATTCAAATATTAACACAAACAGACAAAACAGGGATACGAACTCCTCAAAACATTCTCAGTTGCACCCCTCAAAAAAGAGAAAACCCAGGTTCCGGGATTTGTATTTTCTGTATAACTATTATTTCTCCAGCCCAAAATATCTTTGAACTTGCTAGTTAACTTCACCCAAATTTTGCATTTGATGGAAAAACCTGAAAGGTATGGGTGTGAGTCAGGAGAAGATCCGTACAGCATCCTCACTGAGTAGGGGCCAGAGTAGCTCAGCCCTATCCTACTCTGCTCAGGCTTGGCAGCAGCAGATGTGCAAGAGCAAGCTGGATAGTTGGCAGATGCTTTCTTCTAGGACAAGCAGCACATACACCAGAACAATTGCAACACAAAGTCCTTCCTGCCCAGCCAGCAGCCCAAGCAAAAGGGGATATAAATCTGACAGGAGCTCAAAACATTGATCGGGTAGGTATCATCCCTATGGAGCACAGGGGGGTAATTAGCAACCATGCTGCATGTGGAGAACTAAGAGGATATGGAGGAGGGTGGGTGTATGGAAACACAGTGCTGCAGGGATATGTGCAAGAACTGCAGCTGCTGGAGTAGTCTGAAGGAAAATGTAGGAACATGATACAGAAACTCACAGTCAAATTAAAGACTAACCTAATTTTTATGGTTTCGGGTTTCTTTCACAATTTATCTCAGAAGCAAAGTGTGACTGCACAAGCTGCATGCAAATTTTTGTAACCTGTATTTATATATTCTTAAAGTTTAAATTGTACTAAAAGGAAAGTTAGAGTGTTCTGAGGACATATAACTGACAAAAAATATTATTGCTAACCCTGTATCACACAATTTCACCAGCCCTCACCAGAGTTCTGTTGTTCTGTCATGCTTCCCACAGGTTTAAATCAAAGCTTAATACTCTTAAGAGATGAAATATTATCTTGAGTAAACATGCCAGTACTTCAGAATTCTGCCTAAAGGGACTAATGAGAGGCACTAAGCATTTGAGTAGGACTGCAGAGCATCTCCAGAGATTTACACTATGTATCAATGTATATAACAATGCCCAAAGAAAACAAGTTAACAACACTGCACTGGCAGTAAATGCAATGGACTCTAAATTAAGTGTTTGATAATATCAGTGCTGGTATTGCAACCGTTTTTCCATAATGAAGCCATAACTTTCAGTTTAAGTCAGTATGTAGATGAAGGTATGCTTGGTAGGTGTTCAGTATATACTATTTCTTAGAAACTTTGGTGATAGATCCTGCACCACTGCAAGCAAGCATAATCACTGACTTCAGTGGAGTTAAATACCAACTGACTTTACATAAGGAGATGCAGTTTTTAAGGTTAACGTAGTGTTCAACAAAGTAACAGTTAAAAGATACTTCAATGAATTCATTGAGTTCTTATACAAAGCTGTGAGTCCTTCAGATTTCAGCTTCTAGGTACAGCAAGTAGAGAGAATCATGGAACGAGTGTAGCCAACTCACATCTGAAGACTGCAAGAGATGTTCAATTGTTATTGTCCTGATTGCTACAACAATGTCTAATATCATACCACTTTTATATACAACACAAGTTTCTCATGCACCTAAGGTAAAAACTTCGGTCTCATGAGGGTTGTAGAACACTGGAACAGGTTGCCCAGAGAGGTGGTGGATGCCCCATCCCTGGAAACATTCAAGGCCAGGTTGGATGGAGCTATGAGCAACCTGATCTAGTCGGGGATGTCCCTGCTCCTTGCAGGGAGGTTGGACTAGATGACCTTTGAAGGTCCCTTCCAACCCTAACCATTCTATGATTCTATGATTTCAATTGTGTTTGCCACTAGTCAGCTTCACACAACTCAATAATGCAAAGACTATAATCTTTCATCTGCATGGGAAGCAATCTGATCCCAGACAATGTTTCTGGAAATCAAGACTTTTGACAATTTTTGTGGAAGTTTGGAGGGAGGAAAACATATGTACACACACTTCAACTTAGTCACGAAGGTCATCTCTTCAATGAACTCTGAAACTATTCTCCAATCTCTGCAATAAGGGTTTTGATCAAGTGACAGACGTTGATGGATTTTTTTTTTTTTTTATAATATCCCTCTGGTTCTAATACAGGTTTGCCAACTTCACTTAAAAATTTAAGTACCATTAGCCAATGATTGCTTTTGAACATAAAGAATCATTTAAAACAAAAGCTACTTACCAGTTTTGCAATGTCATTCACATCATCTGTCACTGGATTCCCGCAGGAACTCTGGGCTTTGACAAGAGGATTAAGTAGGAGTAGTTGAAGACAAAAGCAAGTGATAATCCAAGTCTATTTAGTGGGGGGGAAAAAAAAAAAAAAAAGAAACAAGAAATCCCAAGTAAGCAATCTCCAAACGTGAAATAATGATATTGTAGCAACGTTTTTCATACACAGTCTAGATGCCACAATACTCTTCACCTTTCATAAGCATATATGCTCATACCACTACAGTATAATCTTCATGGCAGGGATCCACAGAAATGCACTTAATTGATCATTTCTGGAAGCAAGTACCCTCAGAGTAATAATGGAAAACCTGGTATTGAGCCATCAGATTACTTGCACAGAATCCTGCTTAGGGGAGTTTCTGCAAAGTTTACAGATCCGAGAGAAAGAGAAACTTTGCAATATTCTTCATCACCAACATAAAGCTAATTAAATACTTGTCATTCACCTGATAAGGTATTTGACAAAGCTGTCCCTCTAATGTGATAATGGATGATAACATATAACAACACTACAGCACAGCAAGATAACCGGAGAAAGTTCATAATCACAGTCATTACATTTGGGTACTTAAATTGCAAGCAAAACCACAACTGGATTCTGCCCAAATACTGAGATCTCAAGCAGCAATACAATACGTTTTCTCTAAGTGACGTGCCTTGGCCTCTCAGGAGTGGCAGCTTGGCTTTGGCACTACATGTCCTCCTAAATCTTACTGGGAATAGCAATGCAATGTACTCAACACAGGCTCGTGAGCTCCAGCCAGAAAAGCAACAGATAACTAGCTGTGATGCACCTGGGTGTCTCCTTGGCTACACTGCCTGAACTTCCTCGCCTTCTGTTGTTCCTTGTGCTTCGCTGGTTTCCCACAGAGCCTGGTGCCAAGTTTAAGCTGCAGATCTTTATTTCCAGAATGTTAAAGCATTTAAGTTATGGATAATCAAAAATTGCCTCGGGTTGCGAAGCTTCTTGTGCCAGCTGACTGAAGCTGTCAGCGAGAGCCGATGATGGTGTACATTTACTGCAAGTGTGGAATTTGCCTGTGCAGGCTCCTGAGCCTTCACGAGGGCAGGACTGAGACCAGAATTTGCTTTTGCACAAACTAAGATGCATCTCAGCCCCATCTGTTCCCTGCGACAAGTAGAGAGCTCCCATCTCCAGCCTTGCCTTCAAATGCTGTCCAACCTTTCACTTTAAGACCAAAGCAAATCAAACAACATAGATGAACCTCTCCAGAAAAGCAGAGAGAAAAATCAGATTTGAGAAAAATCAGATTAAGTATCATTATAGTAACCTATAGAGAGTAAGAAAGCACGATGATAGATGTTGCTCGGGAGATACATAAACATGATGGAGCGGTGCCAGGCACTTTCCCTAGAGCTGTTAAATGACAAGTAAAATGACAAGTAAATCTCTCTTGTATCTTTTATCTCTTAAATCTTATATGTATTTTACATCTCAAGTAAAACTGGCCAATTGCTGTCTTAGAATATGGCTTCCTGACTCATTTAGGCAAAACCAGTGTGAGCTGCTGCTGGAAAGTAGTCCTCACTCTGCCTCTTGTGCTGGCACTGATGAGGTGGTTTAGCCAGCCATACCAAGCAGACAGCTTCCATTTTTGGTTTCCTGTGCTGTTTTTCAGGCAGACCATCTTTCTGATCCAGGTAACTGAGACAGCAGAAATGCTCCGTTACAGACAAGACAAGCCAGGACTGCCTGTTTTGGTGGAGCCTACACTCAGCTTTCCCTAAATTGTACCTTTGGACACCATAAGATCATGACAATGGGTAGAATTACACACAAAGAAATTGAAAATATTCTAAGCAAAAAGTACATATTTCATAAGCATGTCTTTTGAGAATGCCTCTTGCTTCAATATAACTAGCATTTAGAAATACATTTAATTTAACGTTTGTACAAATAATTACCTATGTGAAGAACTGAGAATAAGTACCTAACAGTCATATAAAACCTCTGAATCTTATGCTATACAAAGCTTTGCAGTTACATGTACACAAAAAAGCCAAGCTCTCAGGAAAGGCAATGAAGATGTTGGGCTCGGAGTCCCACTCAAGAAACAACAACCCTGTGTCTATTCCATGATTTCCAGCAAAAGGATAGTGAGACCTGGAACATGGGTACCTGGTTCTGCTGACACTTCTCCTTGAGTAATTTGGCCAGCCTTGGTATGTTTGTACCTCTGCTTCTGTCTTTTGCACATAGCAGTGGCAGTGATGCTGCTGGTCCCTGAAAGGACCTTTGAGAGCTTCTTGCAGTGTATACAGCTCAAAGTTGTTTAAGAACTAGCTTTAAATGGTCAGAGAAACATCTGCCTCTCCTCACACAAGCTTCAGAATCACAGAGGAAACCAAAGGGGACCTCAAGTTAACAGACTACTTCCTCACTATGATTTTTGTAACTAAATTACTATAAAAAGGCAAGAAATTAGTGACAACCAGGTCCAAAATGGACAAGCTATACTTCTTTCAAGAATGAATAAAAAGTATTTCTACCTTCAGAGTTAAACAATACACCAGCAGTTACACTTGTTGGGGTCCAGGGACATTTCCCGGACGTGTTCTTTGCAGACGGAGTCCACAACAGAAATTGTCAATTTCTTTATTGGGTTCCTCAATACTGAGCAGTATGAAAAGCACAATAAGATTTGCTCACTGACTTGTGTCACTGTCATAGGACAATGTTTAATCTAACAGTCTAATAATCAAAAAAAGCACAAGAACTCTAACTGGAAATACTTTTTTTTTTTCCAGATCAACTAAATAATACTAATAAAAGCAGCATCGCATTCTAAATAAGACAAGAACTCTGATGCGTCTCGTAAATTTTCATACTTCTGCATCTAAAGACAACTCATACATGAGCCTTAAAATCACTACACATTTTATAATTATGCAAATCAATTAAAACACACTTTTTTCCTATGTAAATAATGAGATTTAAAAGCATAGTAACTTTTAACTGCTATTAAAAACAAATGCTTTGTAAATTGAGACGATTTGAGGTTTTTCTTGCTTATTTGTTTCCTGTGTCATCCAACAGAATCTGGAAATCTGCAAAATACTGCTAGTTTCAGCATGCCTGTTATCCAAAATCTTTTAATTATTTGCACTTACAAAATATTTATATTACATATGCCTACAGGCACATTGTATGTAAGGACTGTATAGATCAAAGAGCTAAGCTATTTCTTTGTAATTTACTAATGACCAAACCTGCTGTTTGAGCAAAACTTGAATAGACCGAATTAAATCAAGGCCAGAACAAAAGGGAAGCTTAAATGACAGCTTTATAAATACAGATTCCAGTTTTACACTTTACTAAGCATAAATGAAAGTTACCCACAGAGTACTCATAACAGATTTCCATATATAATTACTTCTAAGCCAAAATGGGATTTTCAAAGTTGGCCACAGGATTTAATCACACATCCATCTACCAGCATTAAATTGAAGATACATGGCAGACAGGAGGCAGACCTGTACACCAAAGGGCCTCTTCCTATTTTTGGCTCAAAAACTAGTCAATTGTTTTTATATTTTGAAATCTCTTAAATACTGAATATTGATCAGACTGGAAAAAATAATTCAAACACTTTTGATAATCCTGCAAATTATATTTATTATTGAACACAATCTATGAGTTCAGTTAACAGCACTTTAGACCCTTAGCTAGTGATCCAATGCTTTGAAGGCCACCCTTTCAGCTGTAAATCAACAACTTTTTCATTTATGTTCTCATTTACAACATGGAGTGTTGACAAAGGCTGCTGGATGAGTGCTTTAGCATCTTTTTCACAGTATGCTATCAAAGATACTCAATCACACTGGTTAATGTTCAGCTAATTCCTTAAGTGGAAAGCAGCAAGGGGAATACCACACTGCTAAATAAGATAAACATTGGAAAGTCTGGACGTTTCCAAATATCTAGTTTGTACTGATAACAATTCTAATCATAAGTAGGGAGAAATCATTCGCCTCCAAAAAAAAAGGCAAGTAATAAAATGTAAAGAAAACATTAAACACAGAGAGAGATAAGTAACTACACAAACAAATGGGTGGTTCATTACAAAATTTCTTGCATTCAGTTCATGTTAGCTTCAGAACTTTTCAGCCCAGTTTCTTGAGCAAATCGTCCAATTAACAGCTGCAGTAGGGTTAGCTGACAATGTAGGGTTAGTTCACCCTGGACCAGGCCCCAATTTTTTTTTTCCCCACTTCTGCTAATGCTGGCATAGGAACAACTCTCAATACTGGCTCCTCAGGCAGTGTTTGCATGTTGCTTTGCAGAGGACCAGTTTGTGAATTTCTGCCATAGACAACATTGGTTTGTCAGTCATGGACAGCTAACAATGTTCGTACTCATACCTTAACAAGCCTTTTTGTAAAAAGATTGAGAGAAAATGGAAAGAGCAAGAAAACATCTTTGTTGCCTTTATTTTTAACCACAAAGCATCCAGAAGCATAAAAGCACAATACTTGTTTCATATGCTTACTAATCTATTTAGTTATTTAGCTGGGATGGAGATAATTAAAGTCACAGAAGAACTGCTTTAACCAATTAAGAAATTTACTGTCAGTGAGGAAAAATCTTAAAGTGAAAGAGCAGCATTTATCCAGAATATAATCAATTTTCACATTATTCAGTGATACCTTTCACCTGTGCAAATGACAGCACTAACTTTAGTACCCTAAATGGCTATGCCTAAATACTGCTTAAATGCTAACTATTGCTTAAGTCCCCAAAGAGTGAGTTAGGTGTGGGGTAAAAAAAAAAAAAGTCACCCCTCCATGACCAACTAGTTCTGGAAGCAGTGAAGCATTTTGGCAAGCACATTTGGAACTGGAAAGGTCTCTACATACTCACGTATGTACCCTGGATATTACTTTCTTGTAGTTGGAAGAAACATTGTGTGATCCCTGAATAACACATAGTTGAAGCAGTGAGTCCAGTGGCTGCCTATCATTGTCCTTCAAAACACTGGCACTCGTCTAACTGAACATAATAGCACAGCAACTAGGGTACTCACTAACGAGTGACAGACCTGGGTTAAATTTCCTCTAACCAAGGTAATTCCAGCTTGCATATCTATATTCCTTTGATATCTACCTCATAATTAACACCAGAGGCATTTTCCCACCTCTGATGGCATCTTAGCCAGAAAGGCTAAAATGGGGGTACACTGGTATTCCTGACTCTTATTTTTCAGAACATGTATGCATTTTACGCTGGCAAGCCATTACATAGGAGAAAAAAAAAAAAAAAAAAAAAAAAAAAAAAAAAAAAAGAAAAACACACATTCACTGCACAGACATCAGAACATTTATGTGTATCCTCGTCTCACACATGCTCCTCCATCTGGGCACCCTAACTTCTGGGAAGCTCCCCAGTCAACATGCAAGTTCTCTTGAACAACCTTTTGGCAGTCCATTGAACAAAACGGAGGCTAACTCCAGCTCAGTGAGTCACCCTGCCAGGGTGAGACACCTAAAAATCTCTGGGTCACACCCTACATGCTTTGTTATGATTACAAAAAGCAGATGCATACTTTTCTAGTGACTGACACTTTTTTTTTTAATAGTGATGTGTAGTAGGGAGAATGATGATAAAAGTAAACAAAATTCATCAGGGCGTATCAGAGGGATTTATTTGGATTCTGATTTAAACACACATTACAGAAGTGTTGCTCACTCTTTTTCAGAGTAAGTTTTGAAGTGCTTTAGACATGTAATATTTGAACACTTATTTGGTTATTTACAAAATGCAGAATACTCTATTAGGTTCTGCATATAATATCCAAAATACATAATACAAGGGTATTTCATGAGGTAGAGGGGAAGAAAATTAATGAGTTGTTGTTACAAACATAAGCAGGGAAAGGTGCCATTGTCCCCTACATTCAAATGAGTTCAAGAGACAACCTACTTTCACAGCTGTTTAATCTTTTTGTGACATTCTGTATTTGCCTTTCCATGATGTTCCTAACCATAAAATCTCTTCTCCCCTAACCTTTGCACAATCACTTGCTTTCATATGAGGGACTTCTGGAACACCTAGTGACAACTGACAAGCAGGATTTTTCAGCTAAATGTCCATTTGGTGGTAGAACACTGAAGCAGCACTTGCTGGACTCCACCAACCACACCTGCAAAGGAAAAGCCAACTGCTGTATCCAGATGCTTACAGACACTGTTCCTTTCTAAGGTACACTGTTAATGAATCAAAAATAACTATTCAGATCAATGGATAAAAACAGTTCCAAATCTGTTAAATGCTAATGTAGAACTAGTTTTTCTTCACTACTTTTCCTTCATCTGGAAGGAGAAACCATTCTCTAGTTCTGCCAAGTTATGCACATCTTTCTCCTGAGACAGAAAAATTTAAGATACATGGTCTTATTGTGCTGAGAAAATGTGGAATCACACTATGCTTTCCCACCATCCAGACCCTGGGAAAATTAAGAAGCTGCTTAGACTATATGCCAACTTCATTTCATGCAACCTCAGGCCATTCGCTATCATCCTCCACCCCTTCCAGCTCTCCTTGACAGATGCAGAAGCAGGAGGCTGCTCCAGTCAATGAGCTACTCTTGCACTTGATAACATGCAACCAAACTCCTGCTGTGTTTGCTTTGTGTTTCAGCTGGAACCAACAAGAACATGATAAGCAAGAAGTGTAAATTGAAATAGAGTTTGCCTTGCAAATCAATGTAATCCCAGTATTTTGTAATTACAATTACAAACCAGTGTTCTTAATGTGTAAATTAATGTATTTTTCATCCCTGTAAGGATAGCAAGGTAAAATACTTGGCTATCCTAAAAATTTTGGCTTTGGTTCTTTTAAAAGTGTTATCTGTTCCATAATAAATTTTGTCCTGGATGACAGCCAGTTTGTTTAGTTCCCAAACACTGGGAAGTGAAGTTACCAGGTAATTACATGGATGCTGCCTCTGGAGCTTGTGTTAACAGTGTTCAAATAAATATTTACTGATAATCGTCCATCAGCTGGCATTCCAGTTCTGCAAAGAACCAGGAGTTTTAGGGACAAAAAATGTTGCAATTGGAAGAAAGGTTAAAAATAAAACCCACATATACTTAGAAATAAATCTTCCTGTTAAGTCATAATCAGTGATTATGAGGACCTTCAGAGGTATTGCACTTAGTACAATCTTTTTAGGATACCTGCAGTGTCAAGAGATTTCCCCCACCCCTTGTTAAGTTAATTACAATCATGCAGCATTGGTACTGAAATTCTACATTTTTCTATCCCACTTTAGAGTGATAAAGACCAATATTTACTTGTTGTGTTAATGGAGACACTGAGCTCAAAAATACCTACACAATCAAATACATAAATAAGCAGAAAACCAGACTTGAATTGACTCAACAAAATCTACAGACTCCAAAGAGGAAGTTGCATTTCCCCACTGCCCTCCCCCCTCCTGGGAACTTAGAGTTTTATAGCATAAATCCAAAGGCATTTTTAAGTAATTGAAAGGGGAAGGCAAAGTAAGATACAAGATTATCTTGGCAGGGAAGACAAGATTCTCACACTGTATGGAGGTGGATGATCTGACTTCCTCAGGGAATGAAAAGACATTTTCTTAAGTAAAATACTTAATTAAAGATTGCTTAAGATCTATTTTAGATGTCTTGCTTGTTTGCCAAGTTTGTGCAAAAAAAAAAAAATTCACTATCTTGAATGTTCTTTTGAATTATAATGAAAACTTATACAGAGCCACCCTTCTTATTCGTCAACCTTCAAGCACCAGTGAAGCAAATGGAATACAAGTTGTTAGAGAAATTCTGTGCTGGATCTTTAATTCTTACCATCTGCAACAAAGTACATAGAATTTGGGTTGGGAGAATATTTTTTTAATATTGTGAGTGTAATAAGAACAGTGAAAACATCAGCTATTTTGATAATTGGCATAAAATGAAACACATACGTGATGAAAATGTCTGTCCTTCCTACCATTTAATTTGTAGTATGAAGTAAAACAAGTTGAGTGTATTCTCACTCTTTCATGCACATAAACTTTGCTAGAAAGTAAACTATATTATAAATCAGAAGAGTTCTCAGTTCATGCTTGAGCCTGTGGAAAGAGAACATTAGGAAAAAAAAATTATACAACATCAAAAGGGTTTTAGGCATTTTTTCTTTTTAATCCTTTTATGCCTTCTTGTATAAACAGAGGATGATTTTTGAAATATAAATCACAGACTGATTAACTTGGTCTTAAACCAAAGACATGTCCTCAGAAAGACACTGTTCTGTTTCTCAACTCTGAATTTCTTTGATAACATCCCTGATAGGTCCTGTATCTTTATGAGGATATAAATTTAGAACTAATTTCTCTGACCTGCTCAATATGAAAGATCTCATTACAAAAGGATAATCTCTGAACGCAGAATAAAACTAGATGCCAGTACAGTCAAGATTAAGTGTTTTTTAATAACAGTTAAACTTATAATTGTAAAGATGTAATACAATTAATGTAGGTGGATTAAAGAATACTGTTTGGATCTCTCAGATATGCAAACACTAGTATAAGCTTTGACAGTGCTGAAGTGTGATATTTTTGCACATCAGTATTGTACAATATCATGAGACTAAGCATTTACTGACTTGTTACAGCTGCTGTCTACATTGGAGGTCTACAAGAGCACTCGGGATAAGGTGAGAAAGACAGGTTGCATAAATGACATGTTTTACATCATGATAAAGCTCATGGGAGTGAGCTCCAGCAGCTTTGCTCAGTCCCTCTGCCATTGTGAAGATCTCATAACCAACATCAGACAAATGTGGTACTCTGCAATCCATCCAGAAAACTTGTCTTAGTAGCAGATGATGCTGAAAATTCTATCAGTAACCTGAATTCCAACATACAAGAACAGGTCTTGGCAGTTCTCCTTAATAGGCAATCAAAAAAATAGTATTCCTGGAGCATAAGTCTCTTGACTGACTATTTGCCCTATTCAACAGCAGGTATCAGTTCTCAAAGTCACTGTGGGCTTCAGGTAACTCATGAGATAGGTAGGCCCCAGGTAACAGTTCTGTTAAATCAGACTCCTTTGATGCCACAGATAGCTTACATTGTAATAGGACTGGATAAAAACAAACAGAAAGAGTGGAGAAGTGAAGTGGGAGTGGAGAGAATAATCATAGAATCATTTGGTTGGAAAAGACCTTTAAGATAATCGAGTCCAACCATAAGCCTAACACTGCCAAGTCCACCACTAACCATGTCCCTAAGTGCCATGTGTACATGTCTTTTAAATTCCTCCAGGGATGGGGACTCAACCACTTCCCTAGGAAGGTTGTTCCAGTGCTTGACAACCCTTTCAGTGAAGCAATTTTTCTGAATATCCAATCTAAACCTCCCCTGACGCAACTTGAGGCCATTTCCTGTGATCCTATCACTTGCTACTTGGGTGAAGAGATTGACACCCACCTCACTACAACCTCCTTTCAGGTAGCTGTAGAGAGTGATAAGATTTCCCTTCAGCCTCCTTTTCTGCAGACTAAACAAACCCAGTTCCCTCAGCCACTCCTAATAGGACTTGTTCTCCAGACCCTTCACCAGCTTCATTGCTTTTCCTTGGACATGCTCCAGCACTTCTATGTCTTGTAGTGAGGGACCCAAAACTGAAGACAGTATTCAAGGTGAATCTTGGGAAATTGTTCCACATCTTCACTGTTCTGGTGGTTAAAAACCTTCTTGTACTGTCCAGTTTAAGTGTATTGATAACAGTTTATATCAAAGTGTTCTCATGGCAACACTGCTCCTTTGCTTATCTAGTTACACTCCCATCTTTCTGATTTGTTCTCTTCATGTATTTATGAGGACCTACCCTACTATCCCAGTCTTCATTATGCTTAATTAAAAAGCCCATCTGACTTCCAGTGCTCCATGACACAGAAGCAACATAAAACAAAACTCATGGAAAACACACAAAGCATTGCCTTTCTCTTACCTTCTCTCACATTACAAATTGTATTTATTTACTTTCTATAGTACCTCAGTTTCACAGGCTCTCCTCTATAGCAAATGTAAATAGAGAATTACTCTACCTCTTTGTGACTGTTGTGGCCCTTACAATGGATGCAGTATCCAGCCAGGTGGTCACTTCTGAAGTGAAGTGAACAACTTAGAAGTCAACACTTAAGTCATGCAGCTTTTAAAAGGGATAGTTCCTTATTAGTCAGAGCAGTTTCTCCCACTGATAAATAATAGCCAGCATAAAAGGTATTCCCAATTCACACACACAAAAGGTGGCTTCTCTGGATACATTCCAGACAACAGCACCCACATCATCTAAAAAAGGCTTGGAACAGGAAATCTCAATGCACCAGAACACCTGAAGGAGTCAGCTTTTGCTTTGATCCCCTAAAACCTCAGTTGATAACTTCTCTAATTATGATGTAACATGTATTGTTCTCTCATAAAATGAGAGTGAGGAAACTGATTTTGTATTTTGAAGATATTAAAAAAAACTAAACCAACCAGATATTTAGCCAAGCCTGTGGTCAAAGTTTTCAACACCAACTACAACACTGATGAAAGAAGGTCATTCTGCTTTTCAGCTGCTTTAAATCTTGGATCTTTTGGGAAATACTTAAGGGATATTTTACATTTGCTCCATCATCAGTAGTGACACCTAAAATTTTGAACATAAGTAATAAAAGCTGTTATTCTTTTGGAATTCAAAAGATACTTTTATGAGCACTATTTTAAACCTACATGAGTACCTTGGAGCATGTAGGAGGGATGAAAAGTGATCTTCACACACTGCTTTACTGTAGGATCAAAAAGTGCCATTACACAACTCAGCTGCAGAAACATGGCCAGGTGATGGTCTTCCATAGTGAAGCCTGAGTTTCCACTCCTTCTCACTATTTTTCATTTCATCAAGAAATTTACCATATTTGACTTAATGCCTATAATGATGTGCCTGTATACCATTCATGATTTAGAAATGTGGCTTTGCAGATTTAACAATTTTACAAGCATCTTACGTACAAAACCAAATGCTAATCAAAAGATGATCCAGTATGTGCTGTAAGTGAATACTCAAAAATTTAACATACAATGCCTAGTTTGAGTTTTAAAAGAAATACATAACCCTTTCCACACCATTTTTCTGTTTACAACAAAACAATGTTGTTACTCAATGAAGTCAGCTTCTGGCCCCATAAACAGTCAAGCAGACATTTAACAACAGTCAATTTTTACAAAAGCTGTAGGAGGTTTTTGGAGAAAAATTTTTCAGGGGAAAAGATTAAAAGCACCTATAGGCAAGCCATTTAAGCCATTTTATACTAAAAAAACCCATCAAAAATGAAAACCAAAATTGAAGTTTTCATTTCCTTTATCAGGAGATGCAGGGAAAACCCTGAGGACTTTGAGCGTGTTGAACTTATTTGTTGCAATTAAAATCCTATTGTTCTTGGTTCATTTAAATCACATTTCTTGATACAGTAGTTTGCTAACCAGAAGTTGTTGCAATATTTCCCTGGGAAATGTGTAAATTTACAGCTTATCATTCAAAAACTTGGAGTATATGACTGCACATTTGTCAATAATCAAATGAAGTTTCAATGAGGCCCTCAGAAACAACATTGCTAGGCTTACGCTGTTCCTAGACTTATTTATTCATTTTCAAGATTTCAGTAGATCCTGATTTTGTACTTCTTATAACTCTACCTGACAAGCTGAGCTGTACATATTAATAGTGCACCAAGAAATGTTTGGGAGAGTCCTGCAAGTTTATCTCAGCTGTTTCCAAATAACAGAGTTAAAAATAAAACCAAACCCCAAATCTAAATTGTTTTCTTCCTGGAAGCAAAACCTCAACTTTTTCCAGATCCTGATTTCAACTCAGTTCTCATTTATTTAGAAAAGCTACCCAGTAAATAATTCTACTTCCAAAAAATGCTCTAAGCTCTTAGACGGCATTTTATTTCCTAAATAATTTTAATCTGATGCTTTCCTATACATACTCAAAACCTAAGTGAACAATAGAGCTTTAAGGTAATGAACTCTGAAAGAATAACACAATCTTACATTTATGCTGTTATTAGATTATAAGGCCATCAAGAACGAATACATATTTTTTGATGAAAAATATTTCTCCAAAGTCATTTCTCTCTCATCCATAGACTGATGGATGAGATTAATCTCAAGTGCCTTGAAGTTACAGCTTGTGGGACTGCAGACAAATCAGGTAACTGACACATCAAATTAGAAACTAATCTTCAAAACATTTAAGTATGCTTGCAAGATACTGGAAGCACTGGGCAGGCAATAAGCCATTTACCTCAGCAAGCTGGAATTACAAATACATCATGCCTTATCTTAAAGCAATTAAGTTGTATATTAATAAGAACAAATCAGCTTTTTTAAGTTTTTGATCTAAATGGAAAACATTTCCTTATGTCAAAAATACTTAAGTAATTATTATTCAACTGCACTTTTTTTTTTACAACAGAAAATGAACATCAATGCCTTTTTTCATGATTTACTAAAATGCACTGTGCCATTGTTAATTTTAAAAGTTCTTTCTGGAATTATTTTTGAGACATATACATTTATTTTTTTCTAAAGAAAATTGCCAAAACACACATTTTAAGATTTTGAAGCAGTGTGTAAGGTTGTTTCAGCACAACATAAGTTGAAGACGGCAGAAATGTGACAGCACTGTTCAAAATGCTTCCTATAACATAAAAAGCCAGTGACTGCATTACTGCATCAGACACTCAACTATATTTTGATTTCCTATGCACCCATAAAAGGGGAGGACATACTTTTAAGTACCTTTTCCTGTTGATACTGAAGTACTGCACAAGAATATATTTCAGGGATGGACCATGGAAATGTCACTGTCTTTCAATGGCTAGAGTTATGCAATATGTCAGCACTGTATAAAATTCTGGGAGTTCTAACCATTCATACTCACATGCTAAAAGAAAGATCTTTCACTATAAATGTCTCAGCTGTCATTACTTTCACATGTAATTGGAGTTCAGCTACAATACATTTCAAAGGGTTTTCCTTTTCTCAAAACTAAAGGCTGAATTGGTGCAGATGGTAAATTTGGCAGATGGCTGTATATGAAACTAAGTTTACAATTAGGCCAAATCTGACTCGTGCAATTAAGGCAATGAAGATTTGGAAAATAAGTGTCAGATCAGTACATGAGCAGTCTGATAGCCACAGAAAACTGAAGAAACCATTTACAGAATGTATCGCCTATTTGAAAATTTTTTCTTAATTGCATAAATCAGAAGATTAGCAACCTTTCATGCTCATAGTCCAAATTAAAGTAACCATGGCTTTTTACCTACTTAAGAGTATAATCCTTTTTTCTTCAGTCAAGGTTAATGAGATGGTCTGAAGCAATCTAACAGCTCCCTGCTGCTGGAGAGGGTTCAGAGCATCTCCTTCTCTGCAGTCTCCCTCCCTCTGACATTCACCTGACCCCTCAGCAAGTCAGTAAATTCAGACAGTGACTAGCCAATTCAGCTCAGAGACAGAAAACTAATCCCTGAGGAATTAGTGGAGAAGAGATGTGCAAGGATGAGAAGACAAGGACTACCCCTTTTGGTGGAAGTGACCTCTTGGGCTCATTCTAACATATATCAAGCTCCATTTCAAGCTATTATATGTAGTGTCAAAACCCCTTCCAGACTGCTAATTGTGTGTGAAGGCAGCATTGCCTGTTTTAGCATCTCCTGACTTTCAATTCTGTTAAATATTTCTTTGCTTTTGTACCAAGAAAGGATAGTAGTGTCCAGTAATCATTCTCTGTACTATTTCTTGCATATCACTCAGTTTCTTGCTTTCAGTCCCCCTTCATATGCACATTGTTTCCATAGACTGCTTTTGCTTATTTTAGGACCATTGTTACACTTTTTTTCCGATGGAGCAATGGGGACTTTTTTTCAAGATGGTGGACTATCACCGTCATAAAAGCACTCCCCTTTCACATTTCTCTTTCTGCTCCTACGGCATCCCGATACATTGGTTGATTTGTTCTACTACAGGTACAATACATTCATTTTTCCTGACCAAGTATTGCTACAAGAACATTTAAAAAGAGCTTGTAAGTAGTTTTTAAACTAATAAAAACTGCTGTTATTAATGTAGTTACAATTACTTCAAAACATTCCTTCCAAAATGCAACCCCCTTGCTCTTCAACACAAACTCCACTTGCCACCATGCCATCTGTTCTCCTATCTTCTCTAAACCTTTATAAAGTTCCTCAGAATCTCTTTTAGTTTCAATTAACCTGAGTAATTTATGTAGCTTCCACATGTCATCAATCTGTGAACCCTCTTACCAGATTGAACTATAGGAGGTTGCTGACAATTAGGGAACATTACCTCTTAAGGTTTTTGCCATGTTACAAGTTAATGACTTATTCCTACATTTAGCTTTCTGTCCCTAAGTCATTTTTTCCTCAACTGTTATGATAAGAGATACAATATGAGACTACTTAGGTTTTTTTTTCTTAGACTTAAAAAAAAAAATCTAAATAAGCAATTTCAAAACTTTCTCTTTATTAATCCATTTTCAAACACAAAGAATCTTAGTAGATTGAAAGCACTTTTACAGGAGCTGGGCTTTTCTATTCCTTTCATTAAGCTCTATATGGTTCCCACCTTCCTTCTACGAGCTGATTTAAATACAGCAAGATCTGCTGACAACACAACAATAGAGGGAAGCTGTTAAGTCAGTCTTTTTTAAACTCTGGACATATTCATTAACTCTAAAGACAATAATTAAGAGTCAAGGTGTTAAGAGTTGCAATAGGTTTTTAAAAAATGGAGGAAAACTCCATGATCACCTATTTTTATCAAGTTATACATACCTTGCCTTTGCTATAAAATAATCCAAGTTATAATTTATACACTGCCCCAAACTTTAGACCTGTCCACATAAACTGTAATTGAATATCCTGGTGGTTTGTAGGTGGGTTTTGGCTTTGATTGGGATTTGTATAGTCTAACAACGACAAACTCCAATGTGCTTCCAGCACTTCAGTGTTTTCCCACAATTCCCCTGTGTTTCCAGGGAGAACAGGCACATTCCCATCATATATATCAATGTGCAAGTGCTCTCATCTTAAAGAGACATAGGATATATCCCAGTTAGCTCTACATAATTGTGACCACAGAATTAATATGAATGTCTCAATGTTTTTGCTTGAGTTATGCTAACTAGAAAGAACTGTAAATATCTAAACTTAAACCTGAAGCTCCACTTGATGTTTTCCTTAAAAATTGCAGAAATTGTGGGGTAAACATACTGAAAGAAGAAGTTGAGTCAGTCAATTTGCAGGTCAGTATAACTATGGAGATGCAGATACAACTGGAAGAAAAGGAACCTGAGAAAAAACTTCCCTAAGTCTGTAAAATTTTGAAAAAATATAAATGCCTATGAAATACAGATGCCTATAAAATACAATCCTAAAGACATTGGTAACATGGAACTTTGGATTTAGTAAATAATTGATAAGAAATTTTAGGTATCCTCACAAAATCTGCACGGATACTACAGAATGCAAGCCTTTGAAAAAAACAGCTATTTTAATTTTACTGATGATTTTCACTTACAAAAAAAATGCAGTTGTAAATTCTGTCCTGTGTTTGCATCCTATAGCACTTCACATTTGATCAAAAGTATTCATGTAAATTAGAAAGAACCAAAGTTGTCAGTAGTGAAATTATTCTGGTACATGTTCAACAGTGTCCTCATTACTGGTGTGCCAATAGAGAAACTCATGCAGATACTGACACAGTATAATATGATTTCTTAGATTATTCTAAAATCTAGTTCTCAAAAATTTCCTAGTATTGCCGTTCTTAAAGCAGACACATTAAGTTGCCTGGCCTATCATGAAATTTCTTTTACTTCCATAATTAATCTCACAGAAAATATAACCCATCATTGAGAAGATTAGTGCAAATCTCCTCAGAGCATATGCTTTTCAATGTCTACACGCTAGAATTCCGGTAAGACTAGTTAGGTATTTTCATAAGTGATGCAGTTGCTTAGCAAGTTTACTCAAGTCATACTTGTCAACTTATATGGTAAAGTTCTTCCCAGTTTTGTAGGAATTGTGCCATTTAGTCTGAAATAAATAATGGAGTGTGTATGTTACTAAGAAGAATGGACCATAGTGAATAAGGCCAAAAAGCACATCATACTTTGACAATTAGCACTTTAAGCAGGTACAAATTCAACAGTAACTGAAATAACATTCTTGGACACAAAGCAAGAGGGACACGTTTCAATAGAAATAAACCAGTAGGCTAAGATCAGAATAAATTCACAGATGTCTTAGATCATTTTTAAATGTCAACAACAATCTGTTACAGTGGGAAATGACCAAAAGTATTATAGACAAACTGACTATTACTGGCAAATGTCTAGTTGATCCCTAAAACCTGTGTGTGAGAAGAGACTTTTTAAAATGTGCTGAGGAGAAAGAAGACAGTAAGTTCACTCTAGCTGATTTAAAGAACGTTTTAAGCCAAAATTTAAGGGCCAAATGAAAACATCAAAACAGAGATTTCTAACTTGGTTAGGTAACAAAGCTGAGAGATACACGAGACAGCAATAATAATGACTCAAAAGGGTTTACTTTGGTCTCAGTAAGTATCCAACTCTAAAAAAGCAAGAATATTAAGAAAATTACTACACATGTGTCATAACACATGTTGTCGTAACCACAACAACATGAAAGAGGAAAAGGTATTGTCACTTCTAGAAACAGCAGAACAGTATTTCAGAGGGCTCCTCATAACTGTAATAACAGCTTACAAGTGTCATTATATAAATAAACAACAGATTCCACAGAACACACAGAACAGTGGATTCATTGTAATTCTGAGACACTTAAGTTTTTGAAAACGAGACAAAATACAGTAAAACCAGATTATCCTGAGGATTAATATTTGAAATGGACCTCAAAGAGATTATGAGAAATAAAAATGGACATGGACAGACTACTACAAAACTGTAAAAACATTCATCAGAGATGAAGCTTAGACTGTGTGTAAGAAAACAGAATGGTGAAGGAGACACCTTCAGTATTTTGGCTGCCAGAAGTGCTGAAGTTCTATTGTCAGAGATGAGGATGCTTATTTAAGCACAGTAGAGGGCAAGAAAGGTGCATGAAGAAATTAGGGTAGCACTGTTAGTTTTGTGTTTGAATAAGGAGAGGAGAGAGAAATTTGAAGGATGACCAACCATTTTTAGATATGGGCTTGAGATGTGATAAAAAAATCCAGGCATTTTGGTCACTGACATAGGGGAGAACAAAATCTTACTAAACCTGTGGCAAAAGAAAATTAATGGGGGATTACATACACCACCCTGTTGGGAATGGAGTCTAATTTTTAAAAAATAGCAAGATTTTCACTGGATTTAGTAGCCTGAAAAGACGACTTTCATGCCCAGCTTTGCACTGTTAGTGGAACAAATACTGAAGAAATTTATCTAAACAGTTCGGAACAGACTATGATTATGTCCAGAATTTTTAAAGGACATGGATTTAGAGACTGCATGACAAATCCGGGGCATGTTCTTTGCCAGGGATTATAATACAGAAGATCAAAGCATCTTCAGTGACACTATTTAAACTTATGGTTTATAAATAAGGTTCATCTTTCCTTGAAAATAAAGAAACACAATACACATCAGAATCATTTAAACTAGTGTTAACTACAGTGCTGATAGTTTTTGCTATTAGGATAGATATGCAATCCACACATTGCAAAACCACACTAATTTGAAAAATATAGCAATTATGGATATTGGAGAATTTTTTTCCTCCTTTTAAAAATAACCACCAAAAAGCTCTGTTTATTCAGGAACATATTTTTTAATTCAGACAAAAGAGAGTGCCAAGCAGTGTTATACAAGCTTCCTAAATTCATTTGTCTGACTAATGCTCCTATTCCTGCATGCTTCAAAGTAGTAAAAGAAAAACAAATCTCAAGAAGAACTGACATTCAGATCTATATCACTTTAAAAACATAACACGTAATATTGTCTGTTTACCATTTAATGCAAAAGACAAATTTTGCTGAGCACACTTAACGAGTAAATGGATGCTGGAAATTAGAGGGCTGGGAGTTACAGCTTCTTCACCATAAACTATTAGCATGTTTAAATTTCAACCTCCCTAAATTTCTAAGCACTTCTTTTAATTTAGTGTTGCATAGATGCAGCATATTATTAATTTAAATGTATCGTGCCTGACTCCTTACTGGCTTACTTAAGCCCATTCAGTTAGACCACAAAAGCCAGCACCTTGATATCCTACTCCCATTTTATACACAATTATGAAATCTCCACAGAGAAAGGAATTTTTTTGGATCAACATGAAATGGAGGAATGAGCTTCCCTACACACTTTAAAACTTCCACATTTACAGGCACTGTTCAAACATTACACTTTAAAATGATGAACCTTGTACATCAGTGTATTACTCCAAATTTTCAGTGTGTGCTGTAGACATCATTAAGTTCATTCTTTTGTTCAGGAGCAACTCTTGCAAAAAGAGTTGTATGATTTGCAGAGTTATTTTCTGTTCTAAACAGAAATAGATTGTCAGGACATGCATAACTTAGTTTTACAGTCTGACTTATATTGCCAGAATAACTTTTTTCCAAATGTAATTAGGAGTCATGTGTTACTAAACAGACACAAAGAATTGCAGTATGATACATCCAGCAATGATGTATCATACTGCAAACATAAATGGAAGACATATTCATCTGCTGCTACCAAACAAGCAGAAGGTAGCAAGGAATTTTTTTTTTTTTTATTTTTTTTCCCTCAAACTTCTGAATTCATATAAGATGTACATGCCTACCATCCTAAAACTCCTTTCAAAAAAATAATTAAGCATTATTAAGTTCCTCCTAAAAAAAAAAAAAAAGTATTAACTTTACCTGTAACAGAATTCTGAGTTTCACAGTAAAGCGCAAAAACACACAAAGAAAAAGCTATAGATCGATTTGATAAGAAGGCTTTAAGATTATCCTGTGACTCAGATAAGCCTTTATTCCAAGGAGGTTCTATTGTGCTATCCTCTACCTTAGTTCTTTCCTGATAAAGCATGATGTGAATTCACACACAGATTACATATCTCTTGTAAAGGAAACACACACCGTTGGCACATATTTCTGTGCACATATTATTCTAGGCTGAAACCGGACATTCCTATGGCTCAGCTCTGCCCACACATTTTCAAATCTCTTGGGCAGAAAACTTGCACACCACACTTAGGACCTTCACTGCATGCAAGTTTATGCACAAGTGTAGGCTAGCATCCAGATAAAGAATACTGAATATTTGTAGCTCCTTTTGCACACTGTGTATTCCTGTGTATGTACGTGAACACTGGTTCAACAGTGTGAGGATTCCCTCCCAACTTTCATTAGCTGCAAGGGGAAGAAGGGGGAAGAAAAAAAAAAAAAAAGCATTGTTCATTTAGGGGGAAACACTATCAGTACACGTGAACCTGCTTACATCACATAGAGCAATTCCAGCCAAAGCAAATGCAGAATTTAGGTCCTATTATACAATAAATAGACTGCATATACTTAATGTATTCCTAAAGCTATCTTTAGGGTGCTTCTAAAGACGAGATGGTAGAGTGAACTGGACTACACTTATTCTTGGCCTTAACTGTCAGTGAACTGATGTCCCTGGAGCTGATGGCAGCAAAACATATGAAAAGCAGATCAGCTGAATAAGACAGTGAATGAGGGTTTGTTGTCATTGAGACAGTTTATGTGATTGCATTGAAGCCAGGTTCAGTCATATGGGATGGCCAGGCTTGGAAATACTAAGCTACATGAACAGACAGAACTGGCAGACTGATGTTTTCAGACTCTGATTAACATATGCCTAAATCTTTCTGAATGGAGGTTCAGAGGTTGGCATGATTTGCCATCTGTGAATTTGGACTTGTGGCCTAAAACAGTCTCCCCTATATTCCTAGTTCATATATCAGCCACCCTCAAGACTGAATAAATAAACCTAGCAGCTCAGTTAATTTGGTCTTAAAGACTTAACTAGGAGGTGTTAAAGTCTTAATCTGTATAGACTCAATTCAGATTTGAAGCAATGCTGAAGTTACACTTCACAGTCTGGACTTGATTTTTTTTTCTTCCCTCTGGCACAATGCCTCATTACTTATACAAGGTAGAACAGCTTCAACAAGAAAGACTGGACGGTTAGACCCTTCTTGGAGACTCAAGTTCCTACCCAATAAAAGATGTGAACCTGTCTCTCTCTACAGTGAGTATGCTCAGGTAAATTCTTTTAGATTAGCCTTTTTCTGTCTAGATTCAATCAAGGTTGTTCACAAACCCAGAGGTAATCTTTGTAGTACACTCATCCTCTTGTGACAGCCCAGGATAAACCAGCTGGTTTTGCAGAACATCAGTCTGACCTGAAGTGTGCAACCCACCTCTGCCCCAGCCCCAAGGCTGCCAGCACACCCCCCTCTCCAACTTCCCAGCTCTGCTCCCCAAAATCAGGGAGAAGCCAGTGAAGGTGGAGGGGTTTCAAGATACCCAGACTGATTCCCAGAAATTCTTCACTGGAACATTAAGAAATACCATGTGAATGGCTGTTATACAGGTACCAAATCACACATGGGGGAAGAGGCAGCTCTTGAGGCTTGGGCTAATTATGATCTTGAGGGTCATTTCTGAACCTCATCTTCTCCACCCACTAGGTTTTGCAGCAAAAATAAGAAAAATAATCAAATACCGCAGTCCCTACATGCTTACAAGTGCTCTTCAACAGCAGTGAAGGCTTGGGGCTAGCAAATATCCAAAAGGCAGATGTACAGCAGACCTGCTTGAGATCCTTCCAGGAGCACTGACCACTGTCAACTAGGGGTCAACTCAGCCCTTCAGGAGGGGAGACTGCACTCAGCCCCCCCCAGCCTGCACCACCTGGTCTGGCTTCTAGAGTCACTTCAAGTAGAGATGGAACAGCTGGAGTCTTGGGACTTACCCACTTCGCCAAACAGCGTGCTCCAAAGCATGGCTGCAAAGCAGCGAGTACAACAAGGGCCTCCTTCAGGCAATGCCTGAAGTGACGCCTTAGACCTGATGTTACTTTTTCCTTGCACCCAAACTTAAGTCTCCTCCACGTACCAACAATAACGCAAAAATACGTATAAAGCAGAAAACCATTTTAAATCCGATTAGGAATTATCACATCCATCTACCTTGTAGAATTCAAACATTGTTTAAACAGAGACAATAACCAATCATTCACTCAGTGGTTATTAGGTAACAATAGGAAATTAGATGATAATTTACTTCCTACATTATTGTGATGCAAAGGGTTCATTAATCTGAACTCCTAAACTGGCTTTCATTTAGACATAGAGCAGAAATGTCTTCATTAATGTATCTACTCTCATTGACTTCAGATATTATGCATGCTATCAGCTTTAATCAAATAAAATACTTTACACTATTTTTGTTTTCTCTGTTTGTAATTGCAACTTATTTTCAGCTTTGATTCTCATACTAATAAATGTCCAATACTACTTACATTTCTCAATAACTAAAACCATCCAGTGAAATAATCTATATTTTACATGCTCTCTGCAGTCAGTTATTTCAGCATCAGTAATATTTACGACTGTCGGGTTTGCAGGTTTACATATGACTCAGTACACAATGCAAACACGGGTCAATTGGCAAAAATAAAGAGGAGTGCTACCCCTCTCCACTCACCTTACATTGGCCCATCTCCCTTTTCCACAAGTGCACAGGGAAAAAGAAAAAACAAAAAGCAAGCAGATTTGCAGTGTGTTTAAAAGGTTGACTAACCTCAGATGCGGCATACTAAAGACTAGGGCGAGAACAAACGCTTTCGTTTTCATCTGTCAGCTCCCACACCACTCAAATGGCATTGCGTCGGGAGATTTTTCCTGCCTTGCTTCAAATAAATGGGTGCTGTGTTTACATACTGCATACTGAGCATTGCCCACCCGAAGCCAAGGGCTGTGTCTTGCCAACTCTTAACTTTCGTACAATATGGCGATTACACGAGCCAGCATACCATTAAGTCACATAACAAAACTTGGAGAATGGCACTGTCAGCTTGCAGAACTGTACCTGAATGACTGACACGCAGCACACAAAAGGAGAAACTGGATTTCAGTGTGACAGCAGAACTGGGTCAGAAACAGACTGGGTTAGCAGACTCCGTTCAAACTACAAAGCCAAGTGCCAAATAGTTCATGAAGATAAAAACTTACAGGCACACGACACAAACAGGCAAAGGAAAAAAAATAAGATCACTAAGCATGCTTTACAAAATGCTCCCCCACCCTAGAGCCTTCCAGGTCATCTGCTGTTTATTGTCCACACAACACTTTATTCCAGGATGTTCTTTCCAGCTGCAGTACTTGCAAACTGGCCTCCCCTAAATGGAGTCAAAATTAGGGGAAAAGGGAAAGAGACCTTAGTCTGTTACTCCCTGTGAATAGCACAGCATCTTTCCGGCTCCAGAAAGTCCTCTTTTTCTATCTGATGAGCAGCAGATCTATACCTACCATGAGCTCCAAATGTCTTCCAGTGCCTACTGTTCATTTTTTTTCCCCAAACAAGCAAGAAAGATTGCAGCTCAGAGTTCACTATTTCCCCTAAAATAATGGCTCTGCAAGCTCACACCAATGTATCAGATCTCTGCTTTACATTTCTGACTTAGCCTCCTGATAGGAGACCGGAGCAGGCCATTTGTGTACTAATTCTCTTTCCAGGCACCCTTCCATAATAATTTCTACAGAGGCTCCCACTTCAGTGACACAAATGTACTACAGATAGGACAACCTAAGAAGGTCGTTTAACTGCCAGCAATAATGTACATATTCAGGGGTAAAAAGCTGAGCTCAGATCTAAGACCGTTTTAATAGTGAGGTTTCTAAGAAGCTGTGCATCTAACCCACTGATGAAGATGAAGTGCCCAAACTAAGTATCTGTGACACCTTAACATTAGGAGCTTTCTGAGCCAGCCCCATGAGCAACCCCTCCTTGCAGCAAATTTCTCAGTAACTTAATCCTATTTAGATTGTCTTCAAATCAAACAAAGAGCAAACAAATCAGAAATCTGCTACGTGTTTTTGCAAGACTGTATCCCACTAGCACCACTCATCCTGTTTTATAAAAAACGTAAAAGGCTGTCCAGACATCAGTGATATTTTATTTGTTGTAATATTAGCATACAAAATGACAAACTCACTTCCGATAATAGTTTTAATTACTAAGTATATAAGCCTGCAAATCCTCTCATACAAGTAATCCTTCAATAAGAGTAATTCATGGAAATAGCCCCATTGAAAAGGGATTTGTATGACTGGATCCTAAATGTTTAATCACTTTTTTAAAGGTATTATTACTTGGAAAAAAAAATAAAAAAAAAAAATCTATTCACAAGGTGTTGGTGTGCTTAACACAAGGGTTTATACATTTATCAAACTGTGTAGTTTCAGAAACAATCCTTCTAGGACTCACACTGCTAGGGAACATGCTTCTGCAGGTCCTGTGGTTTCTCAGGTTAAGACTGATTTAAATAAACTGACCAACCTGCTCACTTCTAGTCTAGCATTCAGCACGACTCTTCTCTTTCAGCACTTCCGTTGCACTGATGTATGACTCAGCTACTCCTTCAGCTGCTCTACTTATATTATCCCTGGGTAACATTACCTCAAACATCAAAATCCCTGATTTATTTTAAACACCATCCAGGTATTACTAAGTGTTTTCAAGGCTCAGTGATGTAGTGCTTCTCACTTTCTGTACTATGTCTACTGCAGAATATTTTATTTTAATAAATGTTAACTTCTTTCCCAGTTTCCTAATCCTGTTCTTTTCACTAAGCCAGTTACCAGTCTAGACAATGGCAAAAGTAGCCACAGGAGAGCATAAAGATTAAAATTTACTTTAATGTGCTGAGTGCTCCAATGTGCTTAAGTCCTCCTTCTTGTATCCACTTCACTTGCTCTTTGCCCAAGGGTCTTCACAGTTTTAGTGGAAAGTCTTTCTCAAAGAAAGTATCTCCTGCTCTGATCCTCCCAGAATGATTAATGGTTTGGTATCACATTTGTTTGCTAATCCTTAAAATGAAGGAAACACTCATTTGGAGAGCTAGGAGTCTGTCACTGCCTCCAAAAAGCAGGAAGCATAACTGCTTGAAGGCTGACAGATGCTTCACCACCATGACAAGAAGCTGTTCCACAGGCTACAGCTCGCAAGCCCCTGAGTCAAGCCATATGGTCCTGAATGCCAGGACTGCCTGTCTTTCCCAGTTTATTGGGAGAGAGGGATTGTTCCTGCTTTGCAAGAGTACTCTGTTGGTTTTAGAAGTTTACTGTTTGGATGAAATAAAATGCTTGACTGCTTGCACTCATAAATCCCCATTTGTTTGCTGAATAGTTTTTCCTTCTCTGAAGAAACAGCCCTACACATATGTTCCCGTGGGTTACGACAAAATCTTGTTACTTCATTGCTGTCCACTCTGATAGCAAATGAAAGCCTGTCGCTAAGCACACATAAATACAGCTCTTACACTTTAAGAGACCCTTCCCAACTAAAAACCTATTCAGCATATATGACCAAGTTTGCATATATGGTCTGAAACAACAGCTTTGAGGTGCAAGACATTTTTAGTCATCTAAAGTGATGAATACACAGTGTTAGAATTCAGAACTGATCATTCAAGACAATATCTCACTGTAGTTCAGCATCACAAAAATTAAGACTCCAAGTTACAACTCCTTAAGCATGGGCACTTTCTCCAGCGCTTTGGCCAGCTGAGATGTAAATATTTCAGAAACCAAGTATTACTAATTCCTGTCATCTCTTCAGAAACTATGTAACTGCCCAAACGACTTCAGTAACGTCTTTCCCTCTTATTTAAACTAAATTTTCTGTTTTTTCCAAGGACTGTAGGCTGAAGTGTCTTCAGGCTACTGGTGTGTGGACGACCCAGCAATCTCCAAGAAACAGATGGAGACAAAAAAAAAAAAAAAAGTATCATGCTTCTAACCAAGAAGTGGAGGGGAAGATGAAAGCCCCCCGCGCAGGACCAGCTCTGTGCGTGTCCATGAGTTGTCCTCTCTCAGAGCTCGGTCTCAGCACTGAGCAGCCCCGGCTCTCACCGAGGTCAGCCGGGATGGAGGGTACTGGCACCTCGGAAAGTCAAGCCTTAAAACTTTTTCTCTTTAGAGTTTTCCTGAGCTGCTTCTTGTTAGGAAATGATTTTTTCACTCGTGTCTGTCCCCATCCCTCCTTACAAAAATTGCACAGCACAGCGATTGCCATCACAGAGAACTTGGAGAAATAATGGCAGGGACCCCCACGACGGTACCGAGCGGCTCTCTACGGCAGGATGAGGGAGGGTGAGGAACGGAATGCGGGGGGCTACCTGGAATTCGGGGCGGGCGGAGGGCACCCGGAACGTGCGGGGGGCGCTTAAATGGAGCCCCTGAGCACAGCAGCCGCGGCACTGCTGCCTCCCATTATTTCATGTTTTCTCACTCAGCTTGTCGCTGCAACACAGGCAACCGATTTATTAAAGGCGATTTTTCTACGTGCCTTCCCACAACTCAGTCGCCGATCCGGCCGCTTGCTGCAACTTTTCCCCCGGCTGCGGCCGCCGAGGGCAACACCGGGCGGTAATTCTTTATTTTCTTTTTTCCTCCCTTCCCCACCCCGCTCCCCTAAATCGCGCCTCAACGGCAGCAGTTCCCATCCCCAGCGCCCCTCACCTCCGGGGTCGCCTATGAGGTGCCCCCATCCACCCCACGAACACGGGTGCGCACTCCCTACCCCGACCCACGCAACCCCACCCACCTCCCCGGTCCGCAGAGGGCCTTCTCCAGCCCTGCCCGGCAGGTAGGTCCGGCAGCCCCTCTCCCCTCCGCGCCCGGTCTCACTCACTTGTGCCTTCTTCATAAGGACCGGCAGCCCTGCAGTCCAGCCCAGCCGGCCGTGTGCAAACTCCCTTCAGCGGAACCGTAGCTCCAGCATAATGCAGCAGCGGATAGTCCACGCATTGGGGTTGCCCACGGCGAGCCCCGCGCTGCCTCCCTGCCTTCCCAGCTCCCCGAACACCCGCACTAACTGAAGGCGGTGCCAACCCTCGGCCAGGTCTTTTATATCCCCCAGCTGCCTCCAGCAGCAGTGGCGGCGGCCCGGACGAGACACGCCTTTCCCCGCCCTCCCGTCCGTCCGCCCTCCCTCCTGGAGGACCGGGAGCCCGGGCAAATCCCGCGGGGAGGGGGAAGCCCGGGTAAACTTGAGGGAAGTTGGAGGCAGGAGGAAGCCGAGACGGCCCTTTCCCAGTGCAGGAGGGGCCGGGGGTTGCCCGTCGCGGGATGGAGGAGGGGGATGCGGGAAGGGAGGGGGGCGCTCAGTGGGCTTCTCCCAGCCGGGAGCTCGGCGGGGACCGAGAGAGGCGATCTCAGAAGCCAGTGGCGGGGCGGGGGGTCTCCGGCCGCCTCCCGCGGTGGGCTCCGGTAACCGGCAGGGCGGGCTGCCGCCGCCCCGGCGCTGCGGGTCGGTCTGGCTGCCGGCGCTGAGCCAAGCCCCTGGGTTGGGTGTGTCCCTCTCCCTTCTCACCGGAGCGGGGGCGGGGGGGGGTCCCTCCGGGGGGTCCCTCCCCGCCGCCGGGGAAGGCAGCGGGCTCGGGGTTTTTTCATTGCGTGCAGCCGGGAGGCAGCTCCGGATTTACCATTTCCATTTCTGTGCTGCCTTTCCATAATCGGCGAATAGCAGTTAGGCACTGGAATAAGCATTTCAACTAGAGCTGGGAAACTCCTTTTACCTGCTTCAGCCACAGAAAAGTTGTAGAGCAGTGCCTCCTAATGCTTGTGCAAAGGTGATCCCGCAGGTCTTTTAACGTGCTATCACAGTTTGCATACGGTGTAAATGATGTTATTAGTGCTGGGTGTGGAAAAACGACGCTTGAGTTTTACTGCGTGGAGTCCTGCTAGCAAATCCATCCCCGCAGTAGCAACGGAATTTGAGTCGTCTTCAGAGAAGACAGCTGTCAGGTTAACAGAGGCTAAACCTTGAGCGTGCGTTAAATGGAGAGAAGAGGGGTTTGTGGAACAAGCATATCCTGAGACAGCAATCTTTGGTGACGATTCAGAAGCATGTTAACACGAAATGAAGAAAGAATAGTCTGCCCAAGTCGGTGGTCATTTCCTAAGGGACATTAGATATGCTTGGAGTACACAGTAAGATACTTGATTACAAGAGTTTGTCTAGCTTTAACCTAGAATTAATGGTAAATTTTCAAAAGCCTAGGTTTTGGCCAAAGTAAAGTTTGAGCTGTTCAGGTACAGAAAAATATTTGAACCCATTCCCAACTCACTATATGTTTGGGTTTCAGCGTGGGGCAGATAAACATCTAATCTTTTTGTGTCTCTGCATCCAATCCAGAAAAATTAATTGATAATTTTCCTTTACAGTGTGACACTGCTGATTAATTCGTTACAGGTTTTTTTCTTTGCATTTCTTGATTATTACCATGCTGAATTACCTTGGGGGTTCTTGTGTTACCATCTGAGCTTTGCCAGACTGTTTTATATGCATATAGCAATAGTTTCTTCCTCTGAAAGGTTATGATTCAAGCAATAGACAAGCAGTGAAAGGGAGGAAGCCTGTAACAACAAAAAAAAAAAAAAAAAAAAAAAAAAAAAAAAAAAAAAAAAAAATCAAGGACCACACTCACTGAAAGGATATTTTGCATATCACCTAGCGGTGATCAACCAAAGCTGCTTCCACAGTCTACGCATTTGGCACATAGGGCCAGGAAATTAAAATGTTATGGCATATTTCCTTCTTAGAACAGATGACAGGTTTAGTCTCCTGGGGAGAAGCCCTGGAAAGTGTGAAAGAGCAGTCTGTCATAGCAATTACCTACCTTATGGAAAACACTTCTGGTCCTTCTCCACCTTAAGCTCTGTCACATTCTGCTGTTAGTCGTGACAGGAAAGCTGTAGTGGACGCCCTGCGTCCTGTTACTTGACTTATAGCTGTGCGGAGAGGATAACACCCTTGGGCCTAATTAAGTCTCTTTACCACCCTGGCATCGTGCACCTTTTTGCTCCATCCCTGATTTAAGCTCTTGAAGCTGCCCTTGTATTTAACCAAGCCCAGCTACGGTGGAATAATGCCCTTTTCATCTCTTCCCTGATGCTGGCAATTTGCAAATGTATTGCTGCTGATGTTGATCTCAGTACAGTTTCTGAAGTCTTTTCTATGAAATTCAGGGTTGAATAGTTAAACTCATTAATTACTTATGTCCATAACCCGTAAGAAATCATGTCTTCGTTAGTCTGGCCCATTTCCAGCCTAGTACCAGCTTTTGATTTCCTAGGTGAAAATTGATTAGCCATGGACCGTTAGCACATGGAGTAGTAGGTTTCCAAAGCACAACTGCAAACTACATTCAGTCTTTTATGGCCTACCTCATTTGCGTTTCTAAGTGCTTGAAGGTGAACACAGGCTCCTGTCATAGTTCTGTGAAAACCTGTTTCTTCACAGGGAAGCTATGGAAAATAGTGTTGATCATCCCAGGTCTTCCCAGGATTTGGTTCCACCCACTCAGCAGGATTGTCCCGCACCAGAAATACTGCTCTGCATGTATGCAAATAGCAACAATTAAAGCATAAATTATGCCTTTCCAGTCTACTGTGAATGGAAGAGTCTCACCATCTTCTACAGGTGAGAAAGGGCTTTTAGGTGCTGTTTATTCTGGAATTTTATCAAATATCTGCTGTGCTTTTTATAGCTTCAGAAGAATGACCCCACTCAGCATGTGGATAGCTTGGCTGCTGGCTGGAACAGCCGGAATTCGAGAATATGCAGAATCAGATCCAACCTCAGCCACTGAGGTTGCCAGGTTAAAAAGTGCTCTGCATCAGTTTGGAAGATTGAAAAAATTATCCTATGAAACCATCTAAACTGTGAAGGCGAATGCCAATGTGTACGTATTAGAAAGATAACACGCTAATCCCTTCTAATCTGTTACAGATTCTGAGCGTGTGGAGGCCTTTGCTGGCACAGACACACAGCCTGTAGTGTTAGCTTGGTAAACTCCTCTCCTCCTGGTCTTTTTTAAGGATACAGATTAATAGGTATAAGCTTTTTTAACCTACTTTGGGCACACAGAACAAAAAAAATCAGAGTTAAAGTTGAGGTATATAGAGCCAAGAAACTCAAAAGATGCCCTCAAGCTTCTTTAGGTTTTATTTACAGAAGTACTTGATGGTAGAGGAATCACTTCTCTACAGAAAAGAAAAGACTTGCAAACTTGCAAGATCTACAGAAAATTATATGAATTACTTTGATATTGAGGAAGTGCATTGAGATAACTATCTCTTTAAGAGACCTTCCCTATCTTTGATACCGCAAAATGTACTAGGTGTTATTCTGTGATTGAAAACTCATATATTCTAGTCACAGAGCACAACCACAACTGAGTATTAATACTTTAATATTGGATCAAAGTACATATTTTGAATTTCTAATTGAGCCTTTTTATGCTTAACAGTTACCAAAGTGACTGTTGGTTTCTTTTAAGCACCATGCATCCTTTGTGCTTTATACAAATGACAGGGAGACTTTTGTGGTTATTCAATATTACTAATCAACAAGTAAGTGAACAACTCAATCAAGAATGAGGTCCACAGGGACACTTACACCACTATGGAGCTCCTTTTATTGCACTGAGCACCGTAAGAGCACAGGATTCAGGTGCTTTTTTTTTCTTTTTTTTTTTTTTGCATTCACCTGACCTGGCTCTAAAGATTAATTTGCAAAAAACAGTTTCTGTGTAACTGTGTGATTGTCCATAATATATTAGTACAGACTGGGACTTTACAGATAATGATGTTGTTATATGGTAAAATCACTAACTGGCCAGTTTGTTTGGCAGACTGGCAGAGCAGCTAGGGGTAAAAGCAATCTTCTGGATGAATAGAGGTATCTCCAAATTAGATATGAAAAAAAAAAGTAGTGAAGTGAAGTTCAATTATTTATTGAAATGACAGCATGAGTAGCTCAATACCTCATTATGATGCTTCTTTAAAAAAAAAAAACAAAAAACAACTGTGCACTCCAAAAGCCATCTAGATATAGGAAAAAAAAAAAAAAAAAAAGCAAGCAGTGCGGCATAGGAGTGGAGCCAGGTGGCTTCAGACTATTGGAAATCTGTTCAGGAAGTGCCAGTGAAGGAGGCTAGAATTATATGGTTGTGTGAGATTCACTTGCCCAGAAGGAGCTATGGACAAAGCTAGGGTGTAGTCTTTGTTTTCACTGGGAGGAATGTGGGCTTTGTTCATCTGCCTGCCATCCTGATTTGAAATACTGATGGAGAGAAGGAATGATAGACTTTCACTGAAAGCCTAAAACTGCTTCTGTCTAATAGTGTCTTTGCTGGTTTCCTTTGCAATAAAATGACAGGTTTATTTCCATTAGGATTACACAGCAGGATAATTAGCATGCAAAAGATACTCTGTTTTACTAAGGAAGGTTTTTGGCAAGGAAGACAGGCACAAAATAGCAAGTTGCACTGATGCTGTTAAAACTCGATCAGAGCCTGTAAAAATATAGTTGTAGCTGCTAAAAAGTAAATGTCCATTTTTTTGGCTTATATGAGAGCTTATATTCTTTTAATATACTATGGTTTTAAAGCTGTCTAAAATAAGCATCTGAAGATCTCACTGACATGAGGGAATTCTCAGCTAGAAAAAACTGGTACATGGAGAACGTAACTTGGGAAATACTGATGCTGCTGGAGTTCTGTGATCCTTGGCAATCTCCCTTCGGCTTCTGATGTTCCGCTGGATATTACTAGAAATGTGAGGCTTCTTGAAACTCCTGTAAAGTTTTGCAGTCTCTAAGTGGTTCGGAGAAGATCAGAGGACAGCAGCAATTCAGATTGGTTTTGGTCTTAACTCACTTTTTTTTTTTTTTCTACATGTGTGCTAAGAGGGGTGTGATTCATCTGGGACTGCACTCAAAAACACTATGTCTGCTTTTGAGAAATTACTTACATGTGTGCTCTTGAAAGTTATTCAGTTGTCCAGATCAGGGAGACCTGCTGGAGTGCACTGAGATTACTCTGATGGCATGCCTCTGTTTCCTTGTATGTTGAGAGAAATTGCAGGGATGAATGGTGCCCAACCAACTCTGGTCTTGGCATTTGGTCAGAAGGAGACTAGAGTATATATTGGGACAGACGAATTGGCTTTTTCCAAGCCTCGAGTTTGCATGTAACCATAGTACACCGTGCTGTGGTAGTTGCTAGTGGTTATGTTTAACAGTGTTCAGCACGGCTCAATTTACCAGAGTCCAAACACCACCTTTGTCCTGTTTCTGAAACGATGGAATACCCAGCCCACGAGGACAATTTGCTTTTATTTTCAGAGGTTTCTGTAGTGGGTTTGGTTGGAGGATTGGAAAGTAGTGCTGAACTCTGTTCAGCAGATACAGTTAGTAGTCCTAAGCCTGAAGAATACTCTTTTCCTGAAGTCCACCAGCCTAGTGGTCCCTACTGTGGGGAGTGCTCCCTGACATGTTGGATGAAAAAGGAGCAGTCACTTATCCTACAGATACTGATTTCTTCAAGATGCTATAGTTGATATGACTTCTAGGGATGAAATGCTATCCCCATATTTATACGAGGGGATATTTCAGTATTTCGGTATCTTCAGGCTTCCAGTCATGAAGGAACAGGGAGATTTGTCATAACTTCTTAAGCAGGAATACCAGAGGCACTGGTATGACTCCTCAAAAGTACTGGAGCTCATGCTTCCAAGGAGCATATTCACGGACAGTGTAAAACACACTACCCACAGCATTACAAGGAATTATAGTTACAGTATTAAATAATCATTATTTCCTCAAAATACATATGATTTTTAACTTTCCTCACATTTTGCCCTGTTTTCCACTTTGGGAGAAAAAGAAGACAATTATACACTATAGTCACCAAGCCAGGCAGTGTTGGATGTGGCAAACTCAGGCTTGGACATCTACAGTGCAACTAGATGTTTATTACAGGACAAGAAAACGACTGCTTATTACGTCTAAAATTCAGTTGTTTGCCTGTCATGAGATGAGTTTGTGTAGCCTAATGCATTAATTATAGTTATACAAGTTCAAAAAACCCCATGTTATTTTGGTTATACAATTCTATTTCCAAAGAAAATAACATAGTTTATAATTTTTACCGCACTTAAGTAGCTCTTTGTTATATTCATATTTTGATTCCAGTAATTTAGAAGTCATAAATGTATGAGAAATAAATATTTCTGTTCCCAGATTTGTTTCCTGCATCTCTCAATTTGCATTAGTCTATGTCATCGTATTCACAGTAATTGCAACCCTAGGGAGTTTCATGATAAAATGGGTTCATTTGAAAGCAAAACACTGTGTAAGTGAGATTGGATATAAATATTCATTGTTTACAGGGAAAACTGGGACTATTCCTGTTCAATGAAAAATTAGAATTTTTTTTTTTTTTTTTTTTTTGTATAGTGCATTTAGACTGAAGAAAAAGAGAGGTACAGTATCAGGTACAGTGGCTTCAGAACCATATTATGTCACCACTTTTCTCTTTGTTTGATGAAGTCTTATTGCATTAGGAGTACAGGAAGGACAAAAACCTATGTAGGAGTGAAAGGACTTTCTAGGCTGAGTCCCCTGCTATCAAAAGAAACCGTATCATTCAGTCCTTTTGAGGGTTTACCCATTTCCAGCATAAAATGAGTTCAGTTTCTTGCCTCTCCTCCTCTATGGGAATGTTGGTTTAAATATGACTCACCTCATGGTTGGAAAGCTTTTAATTTGAAGCCTAATATATTCATTGTTAATTTATACATATTTGTTTTTGGGCCAAAGTTATCCTTTACCATAAATAGCTCTTCTCTTTCCTTACTGCTTTTTGATCCTCCTGCCCAACCTACTGGCAATATGTACACTAATAAACAAAACAGAGGCGAAACATGGACTCAAGTACTGGCATGCAATGGTCTTTGGAATCTAATTTTTAGCATTCAGTTTGGCATCGTTTGGTCCACCCAACTGGTGTTCTCCAGCCAGAGGAAAAGTACAAGCCAGGACCTGTTTCCAGCAAGCATTTTCCCCCTGTTCTGGGGAAGGCAGAGAGTTTTGCTGCGTGGATGCAAGCCATCCTCTGCCACTTACCCTGGGGCTGGAGAATGGGTCCAGGCCTAAAGCTGTGGTTTGGATTGCCTCTTAATGCACGCACTAAAAATAGTGTTTGCAAGTTATATTGGAGAAAAAAAAAGTTTGGTAAAACAGGTGTTCAGGAAATGCCCAACCACAGCACCTGTGCAGTAAAAGTCAACCTTAATTCTGGAATTTGCTCCTTTTTGAGGTTTGGAAATGTAATCAAAGCATTCTATTAACATGAAAAAAAAAAAAAGGAGAACACAGAAATGACCTCATGCTGGCGTATTCTTTCCTTGACTAGAAGGTGCTCTGCTGTTGGAGCTTACCGAGGGAGTGAGATCTCACCGTGCCAACAAGAGGTTATGGTGCACTGAGAAACCGTCTGCACTTATTATCTCTGTGTATTACTGCAGAGAAAAGCTAAAGCTTTTAAACTGCTGAAGAAGGGAGGGTGGGGAGACCAGGGAAGGAGTCCAGACCTTTTGCAGGAGAATGTGAGTTTGCTTTAAATATCCCTCTAAAGATAAAGAGAGAGGAAAGGTAGACAGTTAATGACTTTTCTCCATTTTAAATGGTGTGACTAGGGTGTTTTCAGTGCAGCTGTAGAGAGAGGCCCTGTTCAGAACCAGAGTCCCAGTTGGAATTATGAGAAATGTTTGAAATTGGTTTTGTGCAATAGTTTAAATCCCCCAAACTGTTCAGTTTACTTTGCTGTTTTCTCCGCATAAGAAAATACAAAATTAAAACTATTTTGCTTTGATTTTCAGTTTCATTAAGATAGCAGTACTAATCTGCACGCAACCCCTGAACTCTGACAGGATAGGTAATCAAGAAATGTGAAGATGAGATTTCCCCTCACTTTCCAGTTCTGGAAATAATCCAAATGGAGAGCTGTGACACATAAATATGCCTGAGTCATTCCTCAGGCTGTTTTCATGTGGGGTTAACGACTACATTGCTCTTCTACTGGACATGAAAAAAAGTGACACCTGTGTGTTGAAAGGATGATGTATTTTCCTGTTCTTTTCTCTTAAGATTCTGTAAACAGTGGCATTTTTCATTTAATATATTCAATCTGTTAAGTCATTTGCTAATTTTAATGAGTAGTTATAAAAAGGAAATGTAGTTCAGTCTGCTTTCTTTTATGAAGTAATATGAATTCAAGGTATTGTTTTCAGAAGGACAGATTCATGTGACAACTCTTTTCCCAGAGTTTCCAGCTCTGAAGAACTGTACTTAATGACTTTAATTTTCTTTCTTTTTCTCTGCATCATGCAATGCTATCTATTGGTCATCATCCTCAGCTGTTTCAAAAGGATGATTTGCCATATTTTCTCCCTTATTCCTAGTTTTAGTGAATGGTTACTTCAGAAAGCATTAGGAAAGTGAGTGAGAGACAGACAGAGAGAGAAAATGTAATGCAGACATTTTTGCTATCCATTTAATTTTAGTCTTATTTAAATTTTCTGAAATTGTTCCTCAATTGTTATATTGCTATCAGTTTCACTAGTGAACTATACATCTTGTAAAATGTAAGTACTTTTTATTTTAAACAAAGTTCCTTTCAATACCATTTAGTTACCTTGTGTTGTTTAATTATTGTAGAATTTACAAAGGAGCACTTAGTATATTTTTGGTGCTTCGCTATTTGTTACATATCTAACACATATCTTCTTATATTTTCTCTAGACTAGTAATATAACCTTTTTAGTGGCTTTTTGTAGGAAAATCATACCATGACTTTGATATTCCATTCTCTATCTTTTCTCGTAGCTTACCCTATTAAAAAGAGACTGAAAGAAGGCATGTATATTCTGACGGACAGGAGCCGAGATTATGTAGTAAAGCCCACAGCACACTTCAGGCCAGTACTGGAAATGATGTGGTTAAATCTGCAGAAGCCAGCTGCTAAAAATTGCCATCAACAAATTCTGCCTTTCCCCAGGAGCTTTGCCTCTCTGTGCTTGAATGGCCCTTCCTCCTCCTCCCTTAGCCTGAGCCTGTCGTAGTTCAGCCCTGATCGGGACCAGACTACACAGTCTCTCTCTCACTCCCCCCAACCTCCAAGAGAATAGGGAGAGATAATATAAGAAAAAATGGCTCAAGGTTTGAGATAAGGACAGGGAGAAAATCCTTAAAGTTACCGTTACAGGCAAAACAGACTCGACTTGGGGAAAACTATTCATTTATTACCAAAACTAGCAGGATAATGAGACAGAGAACAAGATAACCTTCCCCCACCCCTCCCTCTTCCCAGGCTTAACATTGTCTCTACTACCTTCCTCCCCTGAGTGGCACAGGGGGGAAGAGGGAATGGGGGTTGCGGTCAGTTCATCATGTGATGTTTTACGCCTCTGCTTCATAGTTGGGGGAAGAACTCCTTGCATTCCTCCCCTGCTCCTTCGTGGGGTCCCACCCATATGCCACAGTCCTTCATGAAACTGCTCTGGCGTGGGTCATCTCTTCCATGGAGTGCAGTCTCTCCTGAACGGCTGCACGAGTGGGCCCTCCACAGGCCACAGCCGCCTTCAGGCATCCACCTCCCCCGGTGCGGGGTCCTCCACGGGCTCCAAGTGGATCTCTGCTCCTCCGTGGACCTCCATGGGCTGCAGGGGGACAACCTGCTCCACCATGGTCATCACCACAGGCTTCAGGGGAATCTTGGCCAGGAGCCACATTACTCCTTCCCCTCCTTCTTCACTGACCTTGCTGTCTACAGCCGTTCCTCTCAAAAGAAAAGTTCTTTACAGCAGGCTGGCAGAAGCCTCTCAGGATCTCTTCACATCATCCATCTCATCTCCTCTCCACTTCTTGCACCCAGGCTGGGCTGAGTTGGGCCCAGTCAGCCGCCTGGTGAGAGGCCAGAGGGTGAAGCCTGCAAGGCCCACGAGGCCTGCGCCTCCCCCTCTGTGCCTCTGCCCCCACTCAGCTTCTTCACATCCTCTCTTATCTTTTTTGTTTGTTTGTTTTCCCCTTCTTAAATACCTTATCGCAGAGGTGTTATCATGGAACATTCTGCTACCAATCAGTTTGGCCTTGGCCAGCAGTGGGTCCGCCCTAGGCCCAGCCCAGTCCACTGAACAAAGGGGAGCAACTTCTAGCAGTTTCCTACAGAAGCTGCCACCTTAGGCTCCCCCCTCACTAAACAAAACCACAACAGATCCCTAGCCATGCCCCCTCCCTCTATGTTTGTCTGCATAGAAGAAGGAGGAATGTATCCTTGCCAACTTCTTGCCTCCTGGCCCTGGCCCTGAAACTGGTTGCTGTTCCCTTGGCTGGATCCTGGAGCTCTACAGCTGTACGCTGCCTGTTCATCTTCTTTAACACATTTACTTTCTCAACACATTCTTTTTTTTTTTTTTAATGACATACTAAATCCAGTTCTAAAAGGCTGAAATCACAAATGTGGAAAATAAGGGTTTTCTTTAGCATTTGAAATAACTTTTTTTTTTCCAGTGAAAAGAAGCTTTTTAAATGAAATAAAGCAAGATCAGCTGTGTTTTTTAATATTTCAGAGCAACATGTAGCTATGGAAAAGGGAGATATGGTAGTTAGTCCACCATACACCCTGCAACAGTAGAGAAGTGTCACGACACAAGATCCTCCAAAGTTCTCACCTTTAATAATGGATGAAGAGTTCTGTTAATTCTGGCTTAAGAAAAGGTTATTCATGTTGAAGACTATTAAAGAAGGCTTATTTTGGAGAATGAAGAGTCTGTTTTGTGGAAAAAGGATAAAAAGATCTTGGTTTGCTTGGTCTGGTAAGGCCAAAGGCTAAGATGTACTTTTCTGTGGAGGTCAGGGAAATAAAGAGGTAAAGCAGGAACAATAAGGCAGTAATATTCACAAAAGGATATGTAGATATAAACTGGCCAATAGCCAGCTTAACCTGGAAACAAGGAAACCACTCAGGACTGATGTTCTGGATTGGCCTTCCAAAAAGAGCAGGGGGAAGAAAACATACCGACATAGAGTTTAGTCAGCATATGAAAGGGTTAATATGTTGTGCTTGTAAGAGAGAATAGCAGATGAGAAGAGCTGGAAACCACGGCAGTCTCTTGCTGTCCTGTCAGAAGGGGGATAGTAATCCTAACGGTCTGGTGAACATTAGTGCATGAAATTCTTTAATCTCTGTTTTTCCCAGCAAATGAATATCCAAGTATGCCCCTATAGACAGGTATGTGATGCCTCTCTGCAACAATGACAAATACTTCCCTCTCAAGCATTATCATCAATGTCCTTTATAATGTTTGTTCCTTCAGCAATAGAACCTCCTGACACGGTTTTTATGTGGGATGTAGAGATAAGGACAAAAAGAGTTTTCCTTAGCCTGCACAAGGTAGTGGCACCTCTCCTCGTTACTGTAAGGATCAGTAGATGCTGTAAGTTCTTTGTAAGTCACGTGTTACCATGCTGTGACTCAGGAAAAAGACCTCATTACATGGTAAAGGTAAGCTACAAATTGAATATATTATGTTGGAAAGAGTTGGGAGTATCTTGAACATGTAGTTTAACAAGACAATAATGCCTGCAAGAAGTAATCTTTCAAAACAGGTACAAATGTGTCCATACATTTATAATAATAGAGACTGATCCTTTGCTGGTGCTGTGACGTAAGCTAGATCCTCGGCAGTCTAAAACCCTTCTCTCTGTGCTTTCCTTTTGTCTAGGGGAGCTATGACATGCGTCAGGTTTTGGATGTTTCAGACGTGTTCAGACGTCCTCAGGCATGCCTGTCTATCTCAGTGCCCTGAAAGGGTGCAAGTTAGAAGAACTAAGAATGGTTTTGGCAACTGATCCTATCTCTGACCCAGGGGGGAAATGTTATGGGACAGATTTAGTAATATGTATTATCTCTGTTCATTTTACAAAACCTGCACTAACTGTTGGCCAACACATGGGATTAAAAAGGACTGCACTCAATTTTAAGAAATCTGTTTTCACAATTGCTGGTTTTCCTAGGGTAAGCAGAGTAGTGAAAAAAAGACTGCAAAACTAAACAAATTGAAGCAAAATATATTCATCCTGTTGAAAAATTTCTTTGGCCACCTGAAGTCCTTATTTCAAACAGTTTTGTCTCCGTATCTCATATGGTAAACTAATGGAAAATCCCTTTGATTCTTTATCTTTTCCCATTTGCTTTTTAAGAGAAATCTAAATGTACAGAGACATAGTATTATATATTCTATTTGCTGCATGTGTGTCTGTGTATTTATTTCTAATTGCTATTTCTGTGGGTGTCACAATAATAAATTAGGTCTTTGGCGAGCTATTCTGACAATTTCATTTTACTCAGTGGAAATATTTTTGATTTATATACATAGTCACATGATCAGAATTTGACCTTCTGTTTAGTTTTTTGTTATGCTTTGTGTACAATAACAATATAATGAACTCGTGCCATTTCAATGGCTGTGCTGACATTAACAAATGGTCCTGGAACACAGCAGAGATTCCTCAGCAAGATAAGATACTATAAATTTAGCTACTAGAGCACTGCAAGTGATGATGCTGAGGTTTGATTTTTAAACAGAATAGCTGCGTTAATCCGATCTCTGTTGAATGCACAAAGGAAGAATTCATGGTAATTAGGAAGAGACAAATGGCTGCATTCACTTCTGGAATTCTGGACCCACATAAGCATCCAGTAACCACTTTAGGTCTTTAGGTTTCTTACTTGGCAGAAAAGGAATTATATACAAGGGGAACTTGCATACTGGAAGGAGGCTCCGCTCTGTCTCCAGACATACAGACCATCTACAGGATGAGTGGAAACAAGTTTATCATAATTATACAGGGAGCTGGAAACAGCCTTGTTGCCTAACATGTTCCATTTTCATTTTACATTTTTCTTGTATCTTTGTTAAATGTTCTAATACCTCCTCTAAGGCTGCTACAAATCAACAATTTAGCCTAGAAAAATGTGTTTTCCTTTGTCTCATGAAACTATATTTGAGTTTGTCTAAATTAGAAACTGCAAAAAATGCAGTTTCTTTTCTAGGACTTGTGTTCCCCAGGAAGACTTCAGCCATCTGCTAAAATACTAGCTGAACATGAACAAGCTGAGAGTTAATCTGTTCTGCTCTGTAGAGGTACATGCAGAGCTACAAATGCCCTGAAGCTTTTGGAGCAACGTTAGTGGAAGGTGAAAGTGAAGGAGAAAGATGAATGTGCTGTCTCTGCTTTCCAGACTCAGTAAAGCACAAACTTCTAATGATGGGAAAGAAGAGGAAACAGGATGGACTTGGCTTTCTGGAATGGTGGTGGCAGTGGCGGCTCATTTTCTACTGTGAAGTAGAGGCTGGCCTTAGCTGCTAGCTATTCAAATGAGACTGGCGGTTCAAGCCCAGGTTTGCTTGTATGCAGAAGGATTGAGTTTAGGAGTTTTCCCTGGACATGCAACTTAATTTACAAATCAGAAAATTCTCCACCCTCTCCCCCTTTTTTTTTTTTCAAAAAAGATAGGAAATTCTCTACAGAAAGTGTGACCATTAGATCGTACTGTATGAATGTTCCAGAATTTAGTAAATGGTACATATACTGTGTCTGTTGTAACCACACTTGTGTGTCTTTGATGAATTAATTCTACTGAATGTCATCATCTACTGCTTCTCCTTCCATTTAATGTGTGGGACAGATGCATAAAGAGATAAAATGTCCTGACTAAGCAATGCACAACTAAACACTAATTTGGCATTTCCTCAGATTCCTAGTCCTTGCTCTTGCATCCTAAAAATATTTCGTAGGCTGGAAAATGTATGCCAGAACAACTGTAATCTCTGCATATGGTTTAAAAAGATAACTCAAGCTTTGTAATTCTGGAGGTTCCTTATATAGTGACACTTCATATTTGTGTTTCTTGAGGGAGCAGAGATAATAAAGATGCTTTGCCCAAAACATAGTTTCCCTCCCTGTGTGTGTATTTATAATATTTAATGCAGTCTCTAAGTATGTATCACTCACTACAAACAAAAAGTCAAAGTATGTTAATTATCACACAGATTTATTAGTGTTTTTGAACAGAGTAAAAACAGAGAAGATGATAGTCACCTTAGAATAGGGATCCCTAGGAAGCAATGTTAAACCCCATCATTTTATAAATTTTGAAACAAGCAGCATTTTTACCACATTGGGTGTCAAAGAACAGAATATGATAACATAAATGCACCAAAAGGCATGAATTGCCTTGTGTGTCAAATGCATTTTGAAATGCCTCCTGAGCACAGAAAGAGTGCTCTTTTTCAAAAGATCATTAAACTGATGCATTTTAAGTCTTGCTTGTATGTTGATATTTGTATCTTTGTTTTTGAATCCTATACTTTGATCCTGGTGTAAAATTATTTGAATTTTTAAAATGCAAAATAATAAAAAATAACATTTTAAATAATTCTATATTCAGGTGGCCTAAATTCCAGTACCCACCCTCATGCTTCTCTCAGAGCACTTATCTGCCAGGAAAGAGTCGTTATATATTGGGTATAGACCAGCTTAATGTTTGTCCCTGCTTGCTGCTAAATTTGGAATTAGAATCCTCTCAGACAGCCACGAATGGAGTATGGGTATTTGTCCCTATACTTTTCAACTTTTATTCACTGGGAGTAATCCTCATGTAACTAATCTGTTACTATTTGCCCTCTGTTACGAGTAATCACACAAACGCTTATTGTGTTAGATCCTTGAATTATGATTACAAGTCAGTTCTGCTATAGAAGTAAGTTAAAAACTTACTACAACCTACCCATTATTTACATGCACTGAACTGGGAAAGAAAAGATGAAAGCAAGTATGCTTCTTTTGACTTAAGCCTGTAATACCAGACCTTTTGAAAAGGATCATATCTTTTCAGAAAGTCAGAAAAATAATCACCCAAACATACTAGTTGTCCATATTTAGAAAATGAAGTGTTCTCACATGAATATGCTCTTTAAATTCTGTAGTGATTACAGCACGAGAGTGCAGAAGGAAAGGCAGATTCAGAAATCCTTCTCCGGGATCTGCAAATGGCTTCTTGTGAAGCTCTAGGAAAATGATTAAAAGCCTGATCTTAATAGCAAAATTTTATAATAAGAAGCTACTCATTTTGTTCATACCGTCTTTCAAGATGCTTTATTCATGAGGAATTTAAAATTATATAGTACCTACTTAAACGACTTTAAAGATATTCAGTTAAGGAGTAAAAAGAAGTCTAAGTATATGATGCTGTTCGCATTGAAAATTTACTTCCTTGACTTCCATGGAAGAAGGATTGGGCTAATAATATTGATTTTGTTTCCTCTAATGATCAAGTATATAGTTGATTTGGTTGGCCTTTGGATCAGGTCTTAAGCAGCTTTCAGATCTGAACTAACTGCAGATCTGGAAGGAGAGCTCTGGAATACCACTGCTCTTTTTTCATCATCATAGCAAGAATAAGCAAAAAGATACTTCAGAGGTGAATCATAGCTTTTTTAAAAACTGACAAACCTCCTCTCTAATATCGCAGAAGAAAGATTTTGTACATGTTATGAAGAATACGGTATAATTAGTGTCATATTCTAAAGCCAGCTTTAGGAAACCTAATTTAGTTCTTGGGAACTCCATGCTGCTGACTTACTTCTGCTGTCCAAGGGACACCAACAGGGCTTCTAAAATCTTTTGAGAAAGATTATTGTGTCAGAGGCATGTGTGATGCTTTCCTAATGACTGTTAAGTCAGGACACTTACTGGAATTAACAGAATGACATCCTCAAGCTGTGGTGCTCTTCATGCCTCAGTGGAGGGCTCCTGCATGTACAGCCTGGCTTTCCATTGCAAACCTAAAGAAACAGTATACCTGTCCTCACAAAAACTGGACTTTAACTGCCTGTTTTCATTTTCTTGATTTACGGTACTTACGAGTTCATTACCTCTGGCAGAGACTCAAGCTGGGAAATCTGCATCTCCTCTTTCACAATATATTTCTTTAAAAACAGTGTAATCTTTTTCTCCAGGAATTTTACAAAACAGCATCCAGAACCTCAGCCAGCGTAAACTGGCCTCTTGTGTTGACTATGATAGAGTTCTGCTAATGTACATTTGCTGATTATCTGACCTATGTTTTTTAACTTTAAAAAACACAGAGGGCTTTTTCAGGGACCAAAAAAGCTGTGCTTGACCTTTAAAATTACTTACATACAAGGGAGATGAGAAATGCCTGTGTTTCTTCTTAATCCCTTACTACTTTAAAATTTAAACAAGTGCTTTAAAAATAGTTTAGGCCAATGTTAAGCACTTTGATGGGACTAACAACATTCTCACTTTTTTTTTTTTTTTTTCTTGAGACCTTTTCCAATTTCATTTTAGCCAAGGTTAGACCTGTAAGTGCTAAGCTAACTTTGCACTGGGGAATAGAAGTTGTCATATACTGAGAAAGACATTTTGGTGTTTGTCCTATTACTTTCTAAATAAGGCTGTGAGTGAAAAAAAACATTAGAGCAGTTGACCTGGAAATAGATTCCCAGATAAATTGTGAGTTTATCTAATCATTGTACTCAACCTGAGGAACAAAACTGCTCTACAACCATGCTGTCTTTCCCTCCCCTAGCTTTAATTCCATCAAGTCTTCCAGTTACGATCATTTTATCACATCGCTGGCCTTTAGCACCCGCCTGTCTTCCTTGACAGTGGCAGTGATTCGTGTCTGACGATTTTCATTGCCCATTAACACAAATTGAGTTGCCTGAACTGGAGGTTTGGGGCTTTCACTTCATTACCTTGTAGAGCATTTAAATTGTCCTCCTGGTTTCCAAGTCAACCCTACTTGGTCAGGATCAGTTGTACCCCAGATGAATTCTACCTGTGTCCTGTTTCCACAGCCCAGGCAGCTCTCGATAGTCCAAGAAGCACAGA
>WHYT01017470.1:218972-264960 GCA_009806455.1 Tetrax tetrax | reverse complement strand
CTGTTTACAGTACTGCATATTTTATACTTAAGTGAGACCTGTAAGGCAGAGTAATGACTTTACACACTATGTTAAGATTTTGTACTTTGAAACATTTTAATAGCTAATGCCCATGAAGTAAGCCACGTATCAGTGAATCATATTCATGGATATGACTATTAGTCTACAAAAATAAGTCCCATAATTAATAGTACTGCAGGTGCAAATGAAATAAAGACCGTTGGATTTTGATTGAGTCATTCCTGTATTGAGCTGGAGTAACTCTGGATGAAATAATGCTGCGTAGCTCTGTTGTGCAGCCTTCCCGTAGAAGCCATATATGTGTTCAGAAATGTCTACTTTTCGCTGTGGTGCAACAGTCTGTATGTTCTTCAAGATGTGAGTGCAGATCACATGACTACCTGTACCACAAAATACCCAAGTTATGCTATTGTCGTTCCTGAGGACTCCAGCCTTCAGCCAGGAAAGGCCCCAGAAGATCATCAGTCAGTGCAATAATTTCCATGACAAGCATATCCTTCTAGGCACTCATCAGCCCAGGCTACTTTGAGAAGATAACTATTCAAGAGAACTCGAGCCAGATTATTTAATTTACTGTGCGTTATAGGCATCAAGTCTGACTGGATTCTTTTTCTGCACAAAATGGCAGAAATCCTGAAGTGGCAGAAAAATGGCATATCCTTAATATGGCCCAAGCCTACAGTTTATACACAGCTCCTGAGTATTTGCCTATCCCAGCTCTTATTCTGCACAGCCAATATGGGATTTAAACTTGGGCCTTTCTTTAATGCCGCGCTGCTTTGTCTTTTAGCACTCATCGCAACTCCTTTCTGTTCTCATCCAGCTCTCTTCACCTGTGCTTCTCAATGTCTTCACAATAGCACTTGATTTTACCCTGTGCACTTCTGCTGTTGGTTTATACCAATTCTTTCTGATGTGCCTTTTGCTGCGTTCCACCTCTTGCGTGATTCATTTCTGCTTCAGTTGCACCTAATGAAGCAAAAGCCATTCCTCCTCTCCTCTTTGTGTCTCAGACTAATTGTGTGTTTGATAAGGTTTCTTTCAGTATGTGCTTTCTTTCCTACTTTACTTTCCCCTTCCTGCACCTTCCCAGGAGATCAAAACCGCTCGTTCCTGGGTTAGATTTTATAACATCTGTTTTATTGTAATTATTTGGTTGCTTTCACTCCTTCCCTTCCTTGCTCTTTTTAGAGTGGTTCTGCAGTATTTTTTGATCAGTTGCATACAAATGATTGTCCATTTTCATATTCTCAACTGGTTCCTCTGTTAGACTCCTTTAAAGCAGTAGCCCCCTAATAATTCCCCCTACCTCCAAGGTAAAAAAGTGAGCCTGAGTGTATTGCTACTGGAGAGTTTGGGGGAAAAAAGCTTCTTTCAAGTGAAAGTAGCTACAGTAGTGTCGTGTCCTGACAATATATGTATTTTTTTTTCTGTTTTACTTTCATTTGTGGACATTCTTCCACTCAGCTCTTCCTGTATAGCAGATAATATATTTTATATATCTAACATTTTGTATATCTATATGACATATAGCAGTCTTAATTTACAGTGGAATATTTTTTTCCCATTTTCCTTGCTTGTTCTTCCTGAACATGTCCCATTTTTGGCAGATACATGTCACTCCTGTGACTGGCTTCTAAATTGCCAATTGAATGGCTGTCTTCATTATTTACCAAAAACTGATAAAAATTCAGTTTATGAATGAGTTTCTCTCTGATACTGATTTTCTCTTAAAGGACCAAAATATGATATTTGAATCTGTATTATTTGTGAGGACTTCAATATTTATTCTTTTTGAAAGCATGAAGATAAAACTCAGAAAGCCAGTTTTATTTCTTGAAGCTGCAAGTGTAAGTGACAATTGGTATCATTCAGCTTGCAGAGATGATGAGTTTCCACTGAGCTTGAGTCTGATCTTGAGTTTTTAACTGTGTTCTAATGCATACATGTGTATAAGATGAGAATTAGTATACTGGATTGGACCAAAGCCTAGCTAGCCTAGTAACCTGTCTCCAGCAGTGCTGAAACGTAATGAATCATAGAATTACAAAATCATTCAGGTTGGAGGGAATATCAGAAGACCTCTAGTCTCTTCTTAGGTATCAGACAACTGCTATTAAGTCCATTCTAAGTCTTCTCTTCTCTAAGACAACAAATACAAAAGCAGAGAGAGCCTACAGTATTACAGAATTGCCAGTTGCTCCGCTTCCATTGCTGGAGCCACTGCCAAAGTCCATGAGTCCATGAATCAGTATAGAGATAGACCACAGGCCATTTTTCTTGTTCAGCAATACCTAAAGCTAGCTGGATGGCTTTTGCTTCTGCAAACTGACTCAATACACCTTGTCCTTCAGCAGTTTCTGCCATTTGTTATGTAGGATTCCACACAGCAGCTTTCCACCTTTGATATTTTACCACAATATGACAGGACACATCAGTGAACAGGGCATATTGCTTTTCATTTTCTGGTAATTTATTATGCAGAGGGACCTCTTCAGCATGAGTCATGTCCTCTGCTGATGCTCCAAAGTTTTGTTCCTCTGGCCAATCCGTAATCACTTACAGGATTCCAGGGAGTCAGGGTCGAGCCCACTGTGTGATCAGTGTCAACCACTTAGTAGTGGTTGTAGTATCAGTAGCAAGGTGCATAGAGAGGACCCTCCCTTTGAACAGCCAGCCGAGCATGGGGAATCAAGATGCCAAAACGAGCTATGCTTCAGCACCAACTATTTTTGAAGCAGCTCCAATTCTTTCATATGCTGACAAGATATCTTTTTCAGTTGGAGTGTAATGGGCTTCAGATCCCCTATATCCCTGGCTCCGATGCCCAGAGGTCCAACTCAAGTCTCTTCAGGTGCTTTCTGCCAGATGCTCCAGGTGGGGCTGTTAGCCCTGGCAGATGTGTAAAGCACATTTTTCATACCTTGTCCTGTCTGGACTGGCCCAAGGGCTACTGCACAAACTATCTCCCTTTTAACTTGTTCAGAGGCTTACGGCTGCTCAGGACCCGGTTTGATGTTGTTCTTCTTTCCGATCACTGGATAAAGAGGGCTTATGATCAGACTATAACCTGGAATACACACTTTCCTAAAACCCATGACACCTAAGAAAGCTTGTGTTGCCTTTTTGTTAGTTAGTGGAGACCTAGCTGTTATTTTATTGATCACATCCATCGGGATACAACAATTCCCGTCTTGCCATTTTCCTCCTAAAACTCGATTTCCTGCATGGATCCTTTGGCTTTACTTCGTTTTACAGCAAAACCAGCTTTCAAAATAACCTGGACTATTCTTCTCCCCACCTCAAACACTCCCTCCGCTATGTTGCCCCACACAATGATGTCATCAATGTACTGCAGGTGTTTGGGAGGTTTACCTTGTTCCAGTGCAGTCTGTATCAATCCATGACAAATGGTAGGGCTGTGTTTCCCCTCTGGCTCATTTCCTCCACAAAAGGCCTCTCAGAGGAAGAAGTAAAATTGTTAATTTTCTCCATGAGATGGTACCTGAAGTACAGGAATGGCTTCAGTACAGACCCCAAATAACCCCAAAAATTAAGCTCAAGGTCAGTGTTTTATTAACAAATGTCCTAGGCAAAACTTCACTAATCACTACAGAGCACAGCAAACTGCAAAAGCAAACACCAATCTTTACATGTACATAAAAAAAAGAAAAAAAGAGCACGGTGACAGTGCAGATCAGGTAAACTAATATCAAGAACACATGAATCAATATCATGACCTGCAACCATTAGCAGATATAAACCCCTTCTAAAATGCTCTGGTCAATCTGTTATTATCTCAAACACTTTGAGCCCCACATTGAATGACAAAAAGGACTGTAGTGGTTTAATCCCAGCCATAACTAAGCACCACACAGCCGCTTGCTCACTCCCGCCTCAGCAGGATGAGAAGAAAGAGAATTGGAAGGGTAAAAATGAGAAAGCTCATGGGTTGAGGTAAGAACAGTTTAATAATTGAAATCAATAATAATAATGAAAAATTGTAATGAAAATGAAAATAACAAAGTAACAGGGAAAAATAACACCCATTAAAGACAAATTATGCAAATGAAAATAATTGTTCACTGCCAAGAAACCAATGCCCAGCCAATCCCCAAGTAGCAGTCCCCCAACCAACCTTCCTCCTAGTTTTATTGCTGAGCATGATGTCATATGGTATTGAATATCCCTTTGGTCAGTTGGGGTCAGCTGTCCTGGTTGTGTCTCTCCCCAACTTTTTGTGCATCTCCAGCCTACTCATTGGTGGGGTTGTGTGAGAAGCAGAAAAGGCCTTGACTCTGCGTAAGCACTGCTCAGTAGTAAGTAAACTATCCCTGTATTATCAACAGTGTTACCAGCAGAAGTCCAAAACATAGCCCCATACTAGATACTGTGAAGAAAATTAACTCTAGCCTAGCCAAAACCAGCACAAGCTGTATGTCCCCTATGAACAAGCTTGTAACCGCCTTCAAAGAATGCCAGCAGGCTTGTAAGGCAAAGCCTCCCTTCCCAATAATGCCTTGAGCTCTTCTGCAGTATATTGTACTTGTCTGTGTGTCTGCTGATTCTGTTCTTTGCTGTGATTACCACCAGTTTGTCCAGTGCAGATGACAAGTTTACTAATCCCTAGCTCACTGAGTCTGTCCTGAAACCCATTTTAAAAACTAGCATCACATATTCCCCCTTCCAGTTCAGAGGCACTCAGGCACTTTGAATTCAAAGGTTGCACATCACACTGACTAGCTGAGCTGTTTTATCCTTGATTTTCTTTTTGAATTACATCTGGCTCTAACTGGCATCATTTGTTTAATCTTTTTCTTCTGTAGCCAACACTTACATTTGAATCAACTCCTGTAATGAGTTCCCCATAAAGAAGGTTTCTGGCCTGAGAGCCTTTTCGTGTGCATCCATAGTGAACACAAAAATAGAAGATTGATTTTGTTTCTTTTTTATGGCTCTGCCTTCCCTTTAGTGCTCCTTTTATTCTCTGAGTATCTGCTGGCTCTTTGGGCTCCCTAGCAGACTTCCTGTGCCTGATATCTTTTTTAAAAAATATTTATTGTTGTTTTTTGCAAACTTTCTTCAAGTGGTCTTCTGGTTTGCCTTACCGCATTTTTATATTTAACCTGCCAAAGTTTCCTCCTCTCTAGTTTCCGTATTTGGACACCACTTCAACTTTTTCAAACTTTCCTTCTTGCATTTACTAATCTTGCTTGCACTGTTGTTTAGCCATGCTGGCTTCCTTTTGCTTTTCTCAAATCTTTCATGGCAGGAAGTATCCATATCCTTTTTACCTTCAGTATGGTCTCTAAATTGTGCTCAAGTCGCTGACAGAGATTTAGCTCTTTTACTCAGATTTTAATAATCTCTTAGGTACTCTTTTTAGCATATTTTTAACAGTCTTCATTGTGATTACGTAGTTCTTCTTTTTGGAGTTGACCACTATCATAATTACTTTTTGACTTTTTTTTTTTTTTTTTGCTGCTGCCAATGTTTTAAAGCATATTGTGGTCACTTTCACAGAGTTTTTATTTGTCAGTAAATCATGATGAAGACAGCTGAGTTGAATTGAAATAGAATATATCTCCAGAGGGTAAAAACACACTTTTTTTTTTTGTCCAGTTTCTTAAGTACGATTATTTCCTCTAAAAACTTTCCTAGAATTCTTTGTTTTGGAATCAATCTTCCCTCTAAGCTCCAGATTGGAGACAGTCTAAATGATTCTGTGTAGTGCAATCTACTGCATCAGTGTCTATCCTTTTAAGAGTGTGAATGAAGCATGCAGGCAATTACTGCTAAAAAGCTTTAGTATATCTGGTTAGACTCTGTTGAAGAAGCATCTTGCCTATGTCTTGGCACAGTCATGTGCTAATAAATGTCAGAAGAGCAGAATAAAACAGCTGCTTGCACCCTAGGGATTCACCTAACCTGGAGGAATCTTCATGAGACTCTAAAACATGATTATAGCCCTTTTGTCTCACTGCATTCAATCTGACTAATTTTATTTTAATATAATTAGTAACATATGTTCAAAATACATAAAACAGAGTGTACATTTTTCAATTTATTGATCCTATCTATCGTTACCCTCTCTTATAAATCTTCCCTTATGTCCCATAATTGACTTGGTAAAATAACTTGTTGAATTTATCTAATAGCCACCAAAATAGCATTTGTCACCATTACCTCTAATTAACCAGAGAAGAGTTGTATCAGTAGTGCTGGCCACCTCTGACTGTTTTTATTAATATGGGATATGATTCACTGGTGACTGAACATACAGTACAGAGTACATCAGCTTGTTTTGCTTGCTTGATGTTTCTTACAGAATTAATAACTTCTGTTATTTTTCTTTAAAAAGTAAACTGCACAGCTACATCTTTTTCCCAAGTATGTTCCCAGTGCATAACACAGCAAAATAAATCCATGTAGGTATGTTAATACTCTCCTAGTCCCGTTGCTCTAAAAAGTTTCTTCTTCAGCTAATCAAAATATGACTGCACATTTTGAGAAGTCTTCTTCAGCCCAGCTGGAGCCCTTGCTTAGATAACACTGTATAGCCCCAGGAAGTGATGAAAGATAGAGTGTTTAGTCTAAGTTGAGCTGGTTTAGACATTTCAGTCAGAGGACTTTCAAGCAGGAGCGTAAGTCTGAAATGTAACTTTTAAGCTACCTGTCTAGGCTTTGCCAGGATCCTACTATCCCTCCTCTCCAGCTCCATACTCCACACTCCTCATGTCAGCACTTGTAGTTGTCTGACTCTACAAAAGAACAGTCAGTTCAAAAAGCTACATTGAGAAAAGGTCTTTTCACTTTTTTTTTTTTTTTTTGAGTTAATTTTTTTGCTGGGCTGGTTGTCAGAGCACCAAGGAGTTAGAAAAGAATGGGAACTAATGGTAAGGGCAGAGGAGGAAACAGCAAACCCAGAAGTTTCTGAAGTTTCTGAAGTTTCTGTATCTGACATATAGACTTTGACTTCACTCTTAGCTAGACCTTTGTGACAATGGACATTAGTAAAACCTCTGTGATTGCTTACTGTCATCTTGTAAGGCACCTTCTATCCACCCTTAATGGCAGTCGCTACAAAGGAAGAGAACCTGAAACAACCAAAAATAGCTGGGATGAGTGGGAAAAATATTTGCTGTAGTGACTGTAACAGAAAATTGTTTTTTGAAGGATGGAGAAAGAGCTTTTTTTCTTTTCAAAAAGAGGAGAGGATTAAGCAAGTTTTCAAAATAACTTGCCTTCAGTTACGGTTTTTCCTACCTGCTTAATAAAACTGGAGTTTTCCCCAATTTCCACAATCTCTCACAACCTTGCTAGAACTGATATATTCACTGAGATACCACAGTTACTTTCTCCTATATCTGCAGTTGGCACAAGACCTTTTGAAATAAATCTGGGTGAAGGGATTGGCACTACAGTGGTTTACACTGCTTATTATAATTTTATGGAAGAAAAAAGAAAAACATTTTCTTTCAATGAAAGGGCAAGTTATGAGAAAACCACCAGAAGTTGTGCAATTCAGATGATTATGAAATCTTCACATTTTTGTCGAGGATGTGATATATCTAGCTGCCAAGTCTGAAACTCATGTCTTTTTGTGTCACAGTAGGCTAACTCCCTATTTACTCTAGAGACTGTCCCACAACTTACTTCAGAAAATGGAGCCAAAGCAGGATTGTATGGTCTACTAATGCTGTTACCTAAGATGGGAAGCTCAGCAAATCTCTCTTGTTTCCCATCATGCATTATCTTCATAATTGCATATGACAATTCTCTGAGTTTTACTTCAACTTATTGCATACTGAATCTGTTCCTTTTCTAAAAAAAAAAAAAAATCACAAACAATTGGTTAATTTTTTTATGTTCCCAGTTTCAGTGGCTGGACCACATTGGATCAGAGCCTACTGCAGCTGCAGCTGCTTACTAACAACAAGAAAAAAAGAGCTTACTGAAACTTCCTTGTTCCCACTATTCCTTCACGAGGGTCAACACTTAAGGACTCACTTAAGGACTCTGCTCTTGGTGGACAATTTTTCTGTCTTTCTTGATGAATGAAGCTTCAGTTGAAGAACACTCTACTGACTGAAGAAAAGGAGTGGTTGCCTTCAAAGCACTGTTGGCTGTACAGTGCGCCTGGTTGAAATATGGAGCTGTTAAATAATAAGCTTATGTACAAGCTCATTAGCTGCTGATTTGTAGCTTGTGTATCTGGATGACTACTCTTTGATTTTGGCTCCTCCCACTTCCAAATGTTTTGGATTGCATCTGAAAAGAGAATATAAATCTTTGGCTCCGCTGGTATCTTCCTTCCTAAACCAGCTTGTTTTAGCCTCTTGTTTTTAGGATTTGAAATTTGCATAAGAGACCAGTTTGCTGACAAGATGTCTATGAGAAACATTTGAAACATTTTAGTTTGATTAGCTTGATTGCTTACCCCAAATATAATCTAATGTTCTACAACTTTAATTTGCAGTGTGGTGCCAAAAACGAAAGCTTTTTAGTTTTTAGCTAAGCTACCTTCCTGATACTTCTTTAATGACTGCAATGCAAGGAGTCTGAAGGTGTTAAATGAAGGAAGCTAATGGGGAAATGCATTAAAATACCTCAAATCTCTTAACATGATTAGATTGGGTTTCATTTTGGAAGTGGGGCAAAACTGACAGAAAGAGGAACAATGTTTTTCAAAACACACAAGGGAATTCAAAATTCTGACAAACATTAGGTTTTCTTAAATTTAAATCAGTTTAAAAAAGGACAATTGTTTTGTTTTTTTTTTTTTTTACATAAGGTACTAGATAGCAATCACATTTCCCTCATGTTGTTGTGTTAATACCACTGACCTCACAAGGAATTTCTTTGTCTAATTCCTCTAAAAAGAAATTAGATGTCTAATTCCTCTGTTTTGGCATCCTGCAATTCTCTGTCCTGGCAAAGTATCCTGCAGGAGGGAGCACACTGCCCCACAACATCCCCACCTGTCAGCAGGTGGTGGAGGTGACTGTTGTCCTCAGCGGTCTCCTAAGAAGCCGTTCTCTTCTGCCACTGGCAGGAGCACACTTGTTTTCAGAGGTTTCATTGGACAGATCTCTACTGGAGGTGAGGACAAGTGGAGATCATCCCAGGCAAGCACATGGTGAGTGGGATTTTTGTGGCAGGTAGGAGGAATTTGGGAAAGCGGCATGGTGATTTTGAGGAAAGAGCTTGAGAGGAACAGGGCTGCAGTGCTGATCTACAGAGCTTGGGGCAGACCTGAGAGGCAGGAGCCTGGTAGGTTAGAAGTGTGACTCCTGACATTGTGGGGAGTGAAAAAGGGGTGAAAAAGGAGAGGTTGATTCTTGTGAGAAGCATTTTTACAGCCAGCTAATTGTATGATCAACCTTGCTAGTGAGCTCGGCTTGGTTTTTAGTTTGATGATGTTATAGCTAGAGATTCATCTTTATCTGTCACGTCTATCATCGTAGAAAGGGACAGAGAGCATTGAAAATTTAAGTAACAATGAATGGCACTGTGAACATAACTAATGACATGTGGTATTACAAATTGATCACTGTGGGTTTTTTTTTTTCTGATTAAGCTTAAAAGCATGTTCTTACCTTTCAGTTCTGGATTTCCACATGTAACTATAGAATTACACTGACATTACTTATGTCATATATGTCATATATTATGACATCAGTTATGTTGTATATTTACATCACCATGTTTAAGATGTTGGTAATCATATATTTTCTTATTTTATATAACTCATGGAAATACAGAGTCCTGTATTCTGGTGTTGGAAAGATTTGTAATTAAAATTAGACTGTAAAAACAGCACACTTAGTCCATGTGTCTGACCTTTGCATATTAGGAACTAATGTTTATTTTAATGTCAAAGCCAATTTTGTACATGTTCGTATAACTGTTGCTGTGTAAATTAAGTATCTGGTTTGTAAATTCAGTGATGGAAGTTTGAAAATAAAATTATATATTAATATTTTGTCATTTCTTCTGCCTTTCACATGTTGTTTTCCTATGACTGTAAGCACTTCTACACAGGGGCTATGAATTGGATTGTACCCCAGGCTGCAGTGCTGTGCAAGGACAACCAAGACAGCTCTAAAGAATGCCAGCAGCAATCTGCCTCGGCACTCAGGGTGGTTAAATCTCTGACATACAAAGTACAGTGGTTGGCCCTCGATCTTGTGATTGTGGCTAGGTATGTTCTGATTCTTGTTTACAGCTAGCTCGTGTATCACATCAATACACAGCCATCTGTGTTGTATGTCAGGCTATGTTTCTGTGTTTACTCTGGACACATGGACAGCTCGTTGAGACCTAATTGGGTCCTAAGGGGATAGTGAGTGCACGCACTCATGCATATTTAATATTCATCTCACACGTCATGACAAAAATAATTAATTCATGTTCCACTGTGAAATTCTGCGATTATTTAAACCTATATAATCCACTGAATACACTGGGATTTAGATGTAAGTTTATCATTGGAATCTTTAGGTCTAGTCTTAAGCCTGTTGAATATATTTTACTGGATATATATTTCTACTAACTTCAAATCGTGTTTGCGCCAGTTCTTTGACATACACATGAGAAAGCCCACAGTGTGACATTTCAGAATGACTATGTAAGGCTGGCACAATTACAAGAACATTTATTATTTGTAAACTGAACAGATATAACACAAAAAAAAAATTAGAGGCATAATGCCAGTTCCACCATTTATTTAAGAACACATTCGTACTTCTAAGACCAAAGATCCACCTTTACAAATTGATTTAGACAGGAATAAAATAAGTCTTTCCTTTCAGATATGTGTAGATGTCTGAGGTGAATGCTAAGAGCTTCTGTCCTTAACTTTCTTTTGGGGAAGGCAAACTTAACATTCCCGATGTTGTCAGTGTAGGGAGTTACTTCAGTTCCTTCCTCCTAAGCCAAGAATGACAAAAATATTATATATAACCTCCAGATATCAGAGGAGGAGGAAGTTACACCTATTACTAGTGTGAAGAATAATATAATCATCCCTGGCTTTTCCTCCCTGGAAATGACTTCAGGGACTCTGTGGATCTCCTTTGGCCGTCTGAGAGATTAAAATGTTTTGTTCTACCTCTGTTACCATGCGGCTCACATAGAGCCATGCGTTTTGTAGCAAAACTAAAGGAAACCTTTAAGATGCATACTAGCATTAACTGTATAGCCACTAGAACTGTTGTTAGAACTGAAATGCTTCATTATGGGATTTTATTTAACTCTGGCCAAGAGTATAGCAAAGCAGATTGTGCAACATTCTGTTTTTATGATTTCTGTATAAACATATTAAATAGATTTTTAATAAGAACTTCATGATACAGTCATTTATTAATAACAAACAGAGAATTTATACATCTGTTTTGTTAGTGGATTTTAGAAATTCCGATTATGGGAAACTTGCAACATTAAATCTAAATATTCTAATTCTAAATGTTACCAGGATTAAGTTGCGTGAGACTCAGACCGTGCCGGCTCTGCTGCAGGCTTTCATTCTCTTGTGAATACATATGTTTCTGCCCATTCATTCAAAGCATGGTCTCTTTTTTTTTAGAATGTTCTCTAACTTGAAGCCAGGACCACTCCTATCTCTTTCCCACCCTTGGTTTCTCTTCCTACTCTCATTTTTCTGGCACAGACAAGTCTATTACCTCCTTTATGAACTTTCTTCTCATTTACATATCTCTTCACTACAATTGTCTTCTGCTTGGAGTCTTTCTCTACGGACTCCGTATTCCTCCTCGTCAACCCTTCTTCAGCTCCTCAAATGCCATTCCCAGTCACCACCACATCTTTCCTTGTCCCACTGTTTTGGGAGAGTTGTCTTTCTCTTATTTCCAGGCTCTCAAACCTTCCCATCTCTCTGTCCCACATTCCCCAATTGCAGCTGTAGATCTCAGCCTGTGCCTGTGCCAGACTTCCAACAATCTATAGGTCCTGCTTTCAATTTTCCCTTTTTTACTCACCTAGATGTTCACAAAAGTGTGGATACTTGCCCAAATACTCTCTAAGTAGGCATATAACCAGCATCACCTGCTGGTTAAAAATTCGGATATTTGTAAACTATGTGTGCTTACATTTCCCCTTGTCTACTGAATGAAGTTCCTGGGTACCAGTCCTTTAGAATTACCCCAGTCTTGACGGGACTGAGTAGCTGGTTGCTCTGCTCACCTGAGGTAATCTGTCAAAGTGTCCCTTTGCACTTTTTCCCTGCAGAGTCCAGCTCATTCTGGATTCCCAGACTGAACCTCTTGAATTTAGCCCTGCACACAATGGCAGCTCCCCCATCTTCTTGCTCAAGGGCAGAGTAGTCCAAATTCTTTTCCAGGATGTGGGGCACTTGGATTTGATTCTTACCACTTCCTATGGTCCAGTCTCTGTAGAGCACTCTGGATTAAGGCTCTCCTTACTGCTGAGCCAGTTGACTGACACCAGCCTGGAGCTCACGGTTTGATTCAATGCATAAACAATGTGCACTCTGGGAGAATTTGAAGTCAAATGTGAGCTGGAAGTCTGTGCAGTGTAGAGGTACCTTCTCAGTCTCTCCTGTTGTATCTGTTCCATTTTGTAGGGAATAGCTGTATTTTACAAGGGCAGAGAGGGAAGAAAGTGAGTGAGTGAAAGCGAGATTGTCTTCCAAACTTGTGAGTCTACCAGGTGGAATGGCAGTTATCAAAAAGAACATAATACATATGCAACACAACAGAAGCAACCGAATGACATGACTGTCACAAGGGGAGTGCGCCCTCCTTTTAGTACGTGTCGGAATTCAGATTGTTGCAAATGACAGTGCCACTGCAGAACACTTCTTACAGGTATTAGACAATGCTGTCTAGTGAGGTTTCAAAATATTTTCATTGTGGTTTTCTAAAGTATGATCATCTGTTATTGCTTGTATAAATGTCAGAATAATAATCCTAGAGACCACAAATCTGTGGTGTTTATTGCCTTTTTAAAATGTGTATAAAAGTAAGAAAAACACATCACAGCCTTAAAATCTTCTAATTCAGTCTTTTTGGAACCCACAAGTTTGAAGTAGGAAAAGAAAAAGCCATAGTCACACTGATGGTGGTCTTCATTACAATTTATAACACTTTTCATTTTCTTAGTCATAGTGGTCTCCATTGTCCCAGTTCTTTTGAGAGTCTGCTCTAAAATGTAATGGTTCTTTGCAGATTTTTTTTAGAATACTCTACTAAAATTATCTTACTACATCTTCATCAACTTAAATTTTGCTTCTGTTCTTAGTGCCTTATCCTCCAGTTATATAAATCGGCATAGCTGCTGAAGAAGACAGAATCATAGAATCACAGAATCATAGAATAACTCGGGTTGGAAGGGACCTTCAAAGGTCATCTACTCCAGCTTCCCTGCAAGGACTAAGGACATCTCCAACAGGATCAGGTTGCTCAGAGCCCTATCCAACCTGGCCTTGAATGTTTCCAGGGATGGGGCATCCACCACCTCTCTGGGCAACCTGTGCCAGGGTTCCACCACCCTCAGTGTAAAAATTTTTATCCTTATATCTTTATCTTATATCTAGTCTTGTATCTTATATATATGAACCTTATATCTAGTCTTTCAGTTTAAAACCATTACCCCTTGTTCTATCACTTGCCCTATTGCTGTAGGCCCTACTAAAAAGTTTGTCCCTATCATTCTCATAAGCCCACTTTAACTATTGAAAGGCCACAATAAGGTCTCCCAGGAGCCTCCTCTTCTCCAGGCTGAACAGCCCCCACTCTCTCAGCCTGTCCTCATAGGAGAGGTGCTCCAGCCCTCTGATCATCTTCGTGGCCCTCCTCTGGACTCAATCCAACAGATCCACATCTTTCATGTGCTGAGGAGTCCAGAGTTGGACACAGTAGTCCAGGTGGGGTCTCATGGGAGTGAAGCAGAGAGGCGGAATCACCTGTCTTGACCTGCTGTACACACTTCTTTTGATGTAGCCCAGGATGTGGCTGGCTTTCTGATCTGCGAGCACATATTGCTGCTCATGTCCAGCTTTTCATCCACCAGTAACCCCAAGTATTTTTCCACAGGGCTGCTCTCAAATCCTTCACCCCCCATACCGGGGGCTGTCCCAGCCCAGGTGCAGGACCTTGCACTTGGCATTGTTGAACGTCATGAGGCTCACATGGGCCCATTCTGAGCTTGTATATAATGAGAAAAAAAAAAAAACAAACTGTTGAAAATCTCCAGATATTGATCAATTCAGAGAAAAATTAGCATACTCATGCTCAGAACTAGATGACCTTTTAAGGTCCCTTCCAACTCTAGCCATTCTATGATTCTGTGATTCTATATTGCACATGCAGCTGTTTGGAATTTATGTCTTTGGTTTTCTGAAAGAGCAGCGATGTTCCCAACTTCATTTGCACTTCCACCACAAACAGATCATAGTGCTTACTTGATCCCAGAGACCAGCTGGTAGAGCGCAAGAATTAAAGAGCAGCAAGTCAGGAGGATTTGTTAGTTGTTAGAAATACCTAAACAATGAGATTGTTTACTAGTAAAGGTAAAATTTATGTCATTGACAATTCCCCAAGACAAATTAAAAGAATATACATCAAGAACGTTTTTAAGGATGTTTGCTTCAGCCTTGGGACAGTGGACTCAATTACATGATACTTCAGGGTTCCTTGCTCTTGTTTCTTTGATATCTGTCATCCTATTCTAAATACAATGCATGCAAGTAAAAATATAGTTTTGGTGTTTATTTTAGCATTATTTTATTTCCATCGCACAAAAAGTACTATAAGGGAGCAGCTAAGAACACTGATTCCTTCCAGAAAGCCCAAGTCCGTGTGTGACAGCGACATGAAAAGAGAACAAAAAAGGTGATAGAATCATTTAGTATTGAAACACATAGCAAAACAAAGGGTAGAAAAATTATTTGAGAAGCGGTTACTATTTGTTATCAATAATAACCAGGGGACAATATTATGAAACAAAGCTCTGAATTTTGTTTGCATAACCAAAGCTGGCTGTCATGTTCAGGATTATTAAACGATAAAAAGATTTAAAGTATATAATAGCAACCGTCTTTTTAAACAAGGTTCTTGCAGAACCTTTGATAAAGAAGTCAATAAGCCTGTATAAGCCTCTGGACATCTACAATTAGGTGAACTGAAGAAGATGAAATAACTAATGAGGGACAAAACATTGCAAGTATTTTTATGTGTTTGAAAATTAACTCTATGTTTATTTAGCATGTACTTTTGATGCTAGACTATTACTGTTATCATATATCTAACACTTACCCAAGAAGAAAATATTAAAAAACAGCAGCATTTGTTAGCCTCTGTATGTAGTATCTGGAGTAAGGAGCACATATACTGAAACACATTTTTTAAAAAAAAAAAAACCAACCTATTTTTTCAACTTCTTTGGCTTTAATACCTGAAGAAGTGGAGAACTGGTAAGTTTCATGGAAGTGTGATATGAATATGCATAGCTAAATCTTCATCTCCCTTGTTTAATACAACACAGTCACCTTCCCGATGTGCAGCAACCACCCTGCTTTCATTTTTAAGTTATTCTTGCTTAGTTATAGAGACAAAGTCCATCATTAAAATCAGGAATATAAGTTTTGCAAATTGGACAAAGGTTATATAAAACAAGATCAAGGCCTCATTTGTGGTACTGAGTAAAGACAGGGCTAACTTTCAGCTGGAAAGTTCAGTCATGAACACTGTGAGCCTCAGGTTTATAGCCTGCAAGGTTCTCCCTTACATTTTTTAAAAATATGTCTGTGTGGAACATCAGGGCATTTCTCAGTCTATAACTAACAGCCAGCATATGGTAAGCCATATTTAATTTTTTTTCATAACGATGAGAAATGTATTAAAACAAGAAATGTCAGAGGTTAAAAAGGTCTTGTATTTATGTAGCTTATGAACATTGTAGAAAGAGAACTGTTTATATTCTAAGAAAGAACTGGATTTAAATTAAAAATATTTTCTGGATGCAAGTCTGAACAGCATTCACAAAGATGTACTTTAAATAAAAGACCCTCAAATATAAATATTAATGCACTAGACTAATATGTTGTCTACTACTCTGCCAAGGAATATTATCATGATGGAAAGTAGACGGTTCTCCTTCTGCTAGGAACAGACTAAATCAGAACACTCCAAATATGAACACTAAGACAGACATAGAGAGAGAATGACCTTGAAACTCTGAAACATAGTTTTGATACTCGGCTGCTTTCTTGTGTCACACTCGGCACTGTAGAGCAATGATGTTGGCTGGAGATGCCATTCTTTTTGTTTTCCAGAGTATGCATGGACTACAGTAATCTCTCCAAAGTGAGGACTGCAATACCTGACCCTTTTGTGACTGAATTAAGCTAGGAACATTTAAGCTAAGCCTGCCACACAAATTCTTTTAGTTCACTGGACAGATAGCCCAGGGAAATTAACCTCTGAAATTAGGTATTGGGGTAAATACATAAAAGTTAGCAACGTAAATATCTCCATTATAACTTGCTGTAAAAAGAAAACACAAACAGGACTGTAATAATATTTTTTTTTCATACTTGTGAATGGGTATGCATAAAGTATAACTCCCATGTATTTGTTTTAAAATGTGTCAAATGAGTTTCTAGTTACAGTAACTACCAGGTACAGAGCACTGGTATTGTCCTTAAGCAAGAAATTTCCGAAGTGCAAAGCCCTGGCTTCTGCTTTAAGGTTAAATCCAACCCAAATTTGGTACAAGGTCGAGTCCAACAAATAAGCTGCTCTCCTATTGAAGGTGACAAACAGAGGAGAATGAGGGAACAAGTATTGCCCATCTTGAAATATCTTTTTCTTGAAAAGCCAGACCTGCTTGCTGATCAGCACCTGCTCCCCCTGCATTGCCTCATACAGAATCACTTTCTCTATTGAAACAGTTTCATCTAAGAGAAGAACAGCAGATGTTCAGTGAATTGCATTTTCTGTCTATTGCTAATTTGATTTTAAAAAGGAAATAGGAAATATATTATTTTGTTTAAAAGAAAAACACTCGTGCAGCCCCCCTCCCCATCTTTTTATTCAAATGCCACAGATTAGAACTCTTCCTCCTCAGAAAAAAAAAAAATCTAAATATATCTGATTAATGTTTTCATTGATTTTCTATACTAGGACAGTTTCATGCATATATTTAAAGACCTAAAAAAAAAAAAAAAAAAAAAAGAAAACCCAACTAAAAACCAAAATACCCAGAAAAGAAAATACTAAGATTAATAGTTAAATAATTTATTCAAAGTTTTGTCTTAGAATGAAATGAAAGGAATTGCAGCAGGAATCTGGAAAGCATCTCCTTATTGTTTTTATAAAATAAGATTTCCCATTCATTTTAATGGTTTCCTCTCACTAAATGATCAGCCCTGTATTCCAGTGCTTTTAGATGGAGAGAGCAAATGACCTAGTCAATTGTGAAATATATGAGTGACTGCCAGACTCTCATCCCTGTAGAAAATGGTATTTTTGTATAGTTACAATGGAAATCAAAGTACATTGTCAAGTTCATATCAGAGATCATCTCATACCTACAGAGGCTCTAGACTGGCCTAAACTCATAAAGGGAGCATAATTAAATTTAAGCTTAGAAAGTAAATATGTTACAAAAGTCACTACAGAAGGAAATGTAGAACAGTGTTAAGCAATGACTTTTAGAGATTGTCAATGTGATCTTTTAAAAAAATCTATCTGTACTATAAAAATATAATTAATATGTTTTATAGCAAGTAAGTATAATACTGAAAATTCTACTATGGTGGAAATACACTAAATTAAACCTAGAGACTTCACTGTAGGCTTAGCTACATAAGTCTACACTATGTCTCAACACTATGTCTCAACTTGCTGTGTGTAGTGTGATTTAAATGCTGCAGATCAAAAGTATTTTTATAGAAAAGTAAAGTGAATGTATCTTTTGCATTTGAAGGGTATAATTTGCATAGTTGTTGTGCCTATTTCAACTTAATCAAAAGTGTCTTTCAGTATATAACAGTCTAAGCAATAAAGGGTCTGCCATCAGTCTTCTGCGTAAAAATAATGAGTTAAAGACACAAATCCACATTCTGGACAGTAACATACTCTCTGTCAGGTAGGAGGCCAAATGGGAAGGTATTAATTACTTTGCAGGATGTCTGATTTTATTTTTATTATTCAGGATAAAACTTATTTTTCACCTTTGACTGGATATTAAGCATGTTGGAAAGCTTAATAACCTTGTAGATGAAAGGCTTAATAACTTTGGAGAGCAGATAGCATGTATGATGATACAATTAGCCTGAACTTGTTATTAATGTTCCACAACTTTGTCTAATCCTTCATCCTTATCAGAGAGTTATAGTGCCTGCTCCACATCTACCCAGGTGACCTTTTCCTGTGAAACCGTTAAAGCATTTCTTAAAGAAGGCTGAGGTTCTGACATTTTTCAGATATGGAATGAGAAACTGGACAAAGGTCAGCAGCTCACTTTCGCACAGCCAATTGATGCTACTTATGTATTTTTCCCTATATGTCTTTCTATTGTCCCATCTTCTCCCAGTTTAGTCTTTGTGGAACCCTTGCATAAGTAAAGAATATTTTCCTAGCTACTTTGATCATATTTGTATTTCCTCTCTGTGCATTCAATACCTTTCTTCTCCTACATCATATTGATATATGGTTATCAATTTGATGTAGAAGGCCCAAATGCTAGCCAAAGCTCTGCACAGGCTACCCACACTTTGTCAGTCATGTCTTATTTAGTTCTGAAAAGCTGGTTCTTCACTCAGATCAGTTCATGCTGCCGGCCTCTGTTGCATGGTTGCTCAATTTTTAAAGAAGTACTTCTATTTTTCTTGGCCAGTCACACACACATGGATTGCTTCTCTGAAATTTCTGAGTATCCAACTAATTCTTCCTCTTCTCAATTCTCCTCCAAATTCTTTTTTACTATATGTGAAAAAGGCTAGACAGACATTCTGGAATGAGTTACCAGCACAAATATTAAGGGAAAAAAACCCTATACCTAGATGTAGAGACTATACAAATAAAGCAGCAATGAGTTGGAAGAAGAAATTATGTTTATAGAGTAGTTGTGCCCCATAATAGCGTACTGTATTTGGTCTAATATACAAGTTAAAAAATAATTTTAAAATACTGTAAAAATTAGGGAAAGGTATAGCAAGAAAACACAAAAAGAATTCTAATATCAGAAAACTACCCTATACTGAGAAGATCAGTCTGTTCACATTATTAAAAATGAGATCAAGCAATGACTTGGTAAGACTTCTTTCATGTGGAAGAGCTTGGTTCATGCTATGCCTATGACTGAAACCTGAAGCAATGTATTGTCTAAGTAAGAATAAGGGTCATGTTTTTAAAAGATAGTGTAATGACCTACTTAAAATCCTTCCAACTCTTAAAGTTTTTATTGCCAAAACTGCATGCTTTTATCAGTTATACTTTGGATAAATGCCAGTTATGATACCTGTAATGGAGTGATTAGTTTTGCAGTCTATAAGACTCGTTGATCTAATAAGATTGTATTATTTAGCTTATTTTTGTAACCAAAGTAAATATTTCTGTAGGAAATGTATAATGATCTTAAGTATTTATTGCTGATCATTGCAGTATTCTTCATGTCCCCATCATTTCTATATGTCACAATGGTCAAGGTATCATTCTTTTAGAAGACAGACATTAATTCATCTGCAATTGTGTTTTTCTACCTTAGCTTTCTTCTCTGCTGTGAAAAGTGTATTTGATACTTTAATTCTAAGAATATGGGTGGGCTTTTTTTTTTTTTTTTCAAGTGAAGCTATGTACTAATTTACAACAGAGCCTTTCCACAGAAACAGTCTGCATATTCTCACTCTGTGGAAACATCCTTTGGAGAGAGAGGAATAACCTTGTGCTTTGGAGAGAGAGGAATAAGCATGTGCTTCAGGGTAAGAACATTGCATATGGGTAGTTCCTGAAGAGAAACTGATGTGGCAAAGATTCAAACATTGGTGTACCTTGGAATAACTTGTTTGTCTGCTCATATCTTTAGTTTTCTAATTTCAGGAATGTTTTCTAATGCATTTGTTCACATGCAATATGACAGCTACTACACTTACACGAATTTGAAGAGGATATATAGTATGAAAAATACCTTTGATAAAATGAGAGAACAATTAGTACATTTTCATAAGTCCAAATCAACTAACCTAACAAGATTGCAACTTTTTTGCAAAACAGAAAAGAAAAAGAAAGCAACCATGTAAGCTGCATAAAATCAATGCAAAAGTAGATGTGAGAGCAAGATTTGCTCTTCAACCTCATTTTGCTCCTATGGTGCTTCTGGTAAACAGAGGCATCTTCATTTCAATTTATGAATTTAAGATTTGTGCTGCTACCTTGCACTGTTTCATTGTGGTGGATCAATTACTCACCTTGAAATCAGAGTTGTAGATTTCCTTGATTTTTTTTTGTTTTTGAAAAATATGTCTTCTTTGGGCACCTGAAGTACTCCATTCATATACTTCATCTATCTACCTAACTAACTTCTTTTGATTTGTGATTTTTTGAGCTACAGTGTCCTACATTCTTCTGATATTGCTAAGTAATTTCCCTCAGGCTTTTTTGCCTTTTAATGGACTTACGTACTACAGATTCTGGATGGTAAGTGAATCTTTATTTTAAATGGATGATTGCTATTTGCTCATAATCATGCTTTTAAGCAGCATTAAGGTCTTCACTGAAGTTGCTTATATCATTCATTTCATTGTTTTCATTAATTAGTGTCCAAGAGATATTCTTTCCAGTCTTGTCTGCTGTAGAATTTTTATCTCTAAAATTAAGGCCTCTAATGTAGATTCACTTGCACAGAAGACTTATAGCTTAGAGGTTTTAGGCATTTAATTAGATAACATAATTTAGAAAACACAAAATTTCTAAAACTTATTTTAAAATACCAGACCGATCGCACAATTTTCAGCATAATACAATAATGTTGTCGTTATCGCTAATGCAAACATGAATTCAATAGTATTAAGAAGGAGTACAGCAAAGGTCTAAATTGGAAGAACGTATTTCTGTGATCTTGCTTCAGATTATGGCCTGTCAAATGCAAAAATATTCCTGGGGAAATTCTGCAAGTGTCACAAGGGTTGAAAGTTTGTAGGTTTATTTGATTTATTGGACCTAGATTGTAAAGAGGCAGGGGAAAATGTATTTGATAGTTCAAGGGAGGTAGCAATATAGAGAATGTCTCTTGTAGGCCACAGAGTTTGTCAAGGCTCCACTGAACAGATTTGGAAATGCATTTTATAATGATGTTTTGGTTTCATAATCTGTGTAACTGTATACAGTGCAAGAAATATCTAATTATTGCTTTTTTAACAATTTGGTGTTTGATAAAACATTTTGTTTGCTTTTGAATTGCTATTTATATGTAAAGAATGAAAGTAAATTGTGTTTTCAGCAATTGTTTCAAATCAGTAGGAAGGCTTGTTAAAAGCCACTGAGAATATTTTTCTGTGATATGAAAGGGGACATTCAGTTAGTCAAGGCCATCAAAGCCTAACTTCTATCATTAAGAAGAAAGTATTCGTTAAGCTTTTATAGACTATTTTAGAAGTATTATTGTTGAAAATGGTTGCCAGTAATGTAGTCCAAAACTTTGCTTGCCAAAATGTATATAGTTTAATTTTTTCTTTACATTTTACTTTTTTTAATTTACTTTTTTGTTAATTTAGCTAACAATTCTGTTTTCACATGTAAGCCTTTTAGTGTTAATTGTTTAAATGCCTAAAAGGATTTAAGCTTATTTTATGAGGTCAATTTTCAAGTGGTTCGTATGCAAATAGTCTAATACTTACTGTTGGCACTGCTGTGTAAGCAGTATTTTTTCTAATATAGCAATGGGAAATCAACTGACCTTTAGATAACTCTACAGGAGATTATAATGACTGAATGGATAAGATGTCCTATTTCAGAGCCTTGCTTGTGAATCTCAAGTGCCAAATCTGTCTCTCACAATTAAAATGCATTGCTAAAGAAACTTCTATACAATTTTGTTTTCTTATCTGTACAGAAGAAATGTCTGGATTAGAGAGGCTTGAGGAAAGACTTGAAGAGAAACGACTGTTGCATCTGGGGACATTTTGTCACTTTAAATGAGACATGCTAGTTCTGGCCTGGATGTGAAGTCAAAAAGGGAGTTGAAAGCTTTTTCAAATAGATTGAGCTGCTGAGGTCTAATGTGATGGCTGTGGGAAAGGACTGATACCACAGGATGGTTCAACTTCCTGTCCCATCCAGGAAAACAACTATCTTTCAGCCCAGTCAGTCTTCAAGGGAACAACAAATAGTTCCTCTTATCAATCCTCATCAACACATTCATTTCCTAGAAGGGCAGGAAAAGCACTAGCAACTGCCAAAACTTTTGGGGCAACCTGGAGAGAAAATTGGCTCTCCAGGGTATAAATGCAAAATCTCAGCCTGTTTCAACCAAATTAGGAACGCAGGCTGGCAAAGTAATGAACCATTGCCTATGATTATGGATAACAAGGTAATCCATTTTGTAGCACAGGGAATTCTCACCCTACACTTCATTACACTTCAATACACATTAGTATTTCTAATTCAAAATGTATTTAACTGTTTTTCTTTTTCATTTTGATCAAAGGACATTAAAATATTTCTCTTAGCCAATACTGCTGCGTCTGCATTCCCATGCATATTAGAAGAACTGTCATTACATTCCCATCCAGCAATGCCTCTTCTAAATTCTTATTTACCTTAGATACCATTAGATCTATGTCTGCCAATGCATTTTGCAAATTGCTTTGGAAAGCATTTTCCAGACTTCTGCCTTTAACTTATTTTCTGCTGTGTCAGTAATAATTCTTATCCCATCTACTCCAACAGGTATCCCATCCTTAGCTCTAGTATGGGAGCACCTGCTGCTAAAAACTGCAGCCATCAGCTGGTACAAATGTAAGTTTACACATTTGAATGTGAATGCAAACAAACACCTTAAGAAGTAGTGAATACATATTGAAAATTTAAATAAAGAAGGTATTGCACCTATCTAGGCAATATCTTAATTGGTTTTTTGGACTATATTTATGTAGACAAATGGAAAGGATAAAATTCTTGCATAACTAAAAAAAAAGTCTTTTATAAGTATAGTGTGACATGACAAAGGTAACTCAGGAGAAAATTCCTTCTACTTCAGTATCAAGAACTTCACCAAACATTTTATTGATTACTGTGGCAATTATACCAGTTTATATGTTAACTAGATCTAGCTCACCAAAGAAAAGGTGTATTGTACCCATTTTGACCTGATAAGGAAAATTTTGTGGCACTTAAGTCTAATATGTAGCAAGAGAAAACAAAAATATAATAGGAAATCTACAGATGTAATACTTGCATGTCTCTGCTAAATAGTGTTTTTCATTTCAAAACTAACCTCATCTAAGGAAGAATCACCAAAAGCCTCACTTATGTGTTTTAAGGATTTGCAGGAGGGGAGGAAAAATGTTTTAAAAACAAAGCAGTTTATCCTAGATTAAAAAAAAAAAAAAAATCAGATCAACCAGAAATTAAAGTTTTCAGTGTTTTTAATTTGCCAAATTTTATCTCTTCATTCTTCCTTCCTAGTTCAATATGAACATACCCTTAAATTCCTCTTTGTTGTTCTGTGATGTCTGTTCTATTAGTGATAATGCTGATTTCTTCTCTTGTTTGATGCCTGCATGCTCAATTTTAAAGTAGATAGCCAGAGATACGTCTTTATGTTTCTTTCTAAGCCGTTTTTCACTTATTTTTCTCTGTAGTTGTTGGCAATACTAGAAAAAAAAAAAAAAAGCTGTAGTAGCCAAAGTTCTTGGATTCACACAAATCTTTGGTTAAGGTATTTTTTAGTTACTATAGAACTAGGTTTACAAACATTATAGAAAACTTTGCAACATTTTCAGTAATTTATTTCCTGTATCTAAATTTACCTAACTTCCTGACTTCTATTCTGCTCCTTATGTATTGTTATCCCTGCAGTTGTTTCTTGGCCACATATAAATCTGTTCAAAATACTATTAATATTATTTTCAATACTATTAATATTATTTTGAAAACTTATTATTTTAAATTCTTCCATGAGTGGCATTATCAGCTCATCACATTTTACAGCATCAGGAATAAGCTTACCATTCTTATTTTGAATACTTTTCACAATTTTGATCCTAATTATTAAATAATAAATCTAGCCCCACTGCTCTGCAAGTGGTATTACTTTGACTCTTTGTACTCAGTTTTCCCCAGTTTCCTTATAATTGCTTCACAAACTGTCTCAAAAAGTTACATTGCCCCACTTCATACCAAAGATTATCCAGTTCGTTAACATTATATGTTTGCCTAAATCTTAAAAAAGTACATTTACAACTCTTTGAAAGCGTATGTAACTAATCCTTCCATTATTAGGGCATTATATTGAAAGTGGGTTTTGGTAGAAATCTACTTTTAACTAAAAAAGAACAATAAAACATATTTTGCTTTTCCTTGAAATTTGCAACTTTTCATCAAGCAACTGAACTCTTCCAAATCACACAAATTTACAATGAGTATTTCAGAATTTGAATTTCTGCCTACATAATCCTCTTGACTTTTGGAGACGGTTGCCAGTTTTGAAAGTAAGCTACAGAGGAAGATAACTAAAAAGCAGCTATCACTTTTTGAAGTTGATTAAGACAGTGTGAAGTATTCTTTAACTGACCAAGGTATGTTTAAGAGAAAGAAGGGGAAAGTATCAGAAGCAGAAAACTGGATGCACAAGTGAGACAGGATCAGATCAGGAATCATGAGCTACAGAGATAGAGATCAAAAACACCCTAGGGATCTCTAATCTGAGATCAAAGAAGTGTTTCAAACTGCTGAGGAAAGTGAGACAGGGGAAAGCATGTAGGTGTTTTTATCTAGATTTGTATATTTACCCTAATGTAGAAGGTGTAGAGATTTGGTGTCCTTATAGAGCCTGGGAGGTTGTTTGCTGTAGCTATCATTTGCCCTAGAGAAGTGTACTAGCCCTCTTGGGTTTTCTTTTCATTCTTTTTCTTTTTCTTTTTTTTTTCTATTAGACTAGTCAATCCTAGTCTAATGATTGCAGTGCTGTAATATTATGTGATCTGTGTTCTGGGGAGAGTAATGATGAAGATTGCATTTCACAATATCACATAGTGGTGGATGGAAACAAGGACTCATCAGATCTAGCACTGTGGAAGGGACTTTAGTGTGGCAGGACCTAAACAGAGCAGTCTGATGAATATACTTTTGAGAAAGTAGCATCAAAGCTCATTTGTCTCTATATGTTTGTGGTAGTCCTTTATACATGGGCCTCAGTCTAGATTGCTGCTACCCTGACCGTTATTGCTATACTTCTTCTGGAGAGATCCCAAGCCGCCAAACCTGGGAATTTTTGTTGGACAACTTTAATTTCTCTGAAACATTACTGAAGCAGTATCCCAGAAAGCTCCAGAGGTGATGCAATGCTTTAATTTCCTCTTTTAAAACAGAATTGAATGAGACGGTTCATTCAGCACATCCTCCATTTTATTTGAAAACGCGTATTTTAAAAAAAAATCAGGTATCGTTTGCAACCATTCTTTCTATTTGCAGGAGACATTTACTAGCCCCAGGAATTCCAACACTCATTTTAGCAGCTGTTAGATATGAAAGAGTAAGAAACTTGTCAGAACAGATGAGATGAGGATGAAATTCCCTCAATCTGTTTTAACCTGTGGAATCACCTTTTGCTTGATAGCAATCTCTCTGTGATTTAGAAAGAGACTATAGTTTCTAGTAGTTTGAGCCCTTATCCAGCAGCCATGATCTCCTAAGTTCTACCCAGGCTGTAAAACTGACTTGCTATTAAGTCTTATTTAAGCCATTTCTGTGTATGTTTCCAGATATCAAGTCCTATATCACTGGAATATTGTAAGACAGAGATAATGCGTGTTTGCAATCTATGCTGAAACTGTAAAGGGACACGTATATAATCTCTGTGCCTTATGGTACATGTCAACTAGCAGGATCAGCTTAAGTAACTGCCTCACAAATATTTTGTAAGTTTTGGAGCATATAACTAGAAAAAAAAATAAGAGCCCCTTTTTGAAACTGAAATAGCTGCATGACTTTCTGGGAAAGAGATTAATTTACTTCACTATTGATCTAATTGACAAGACATTTCTACCTTGAAAAAAATATCTAAAACCAACAGCATTATGCTGTATTCTGTCTACTAGTAATTCAGATAGCCTTTTGTAAGTTATTTAATTTCCTATTTCATTTATTTGAATAGAAAAAAAAAATCATAATTCTAATAATCCCACTTATATCAGTCCAGTTACATTAAAGAACTTGCATGTCACAGTTTAATATTTTATACACAACCAGTAACACTGCAGCATTTCTTTTTGGTGTGTGACAACACCGTTGCACTCTTAAAGGAACTCTTAGCAATGTCCTAGAAAAGGCTGGAAAATCTTCAAATGCTGAAGAAAGTCACATCATGATGCTTTGAAAATGTTTTCTTAACTGCTAAGTTTGTCGCTATACAAATAAGCTTCCACATTTTTAAAAAAGTTTTCTCTTCCTTTTTGTTTCATTTATGAGTTCATAATATAAAAATTCATAGTAGGAATTAGAACTCCTTTCTGTTATGACTTCTTGCTCTTTCTTTATATCCCACGTTATACTGCAACGGTGTGGACCAAAATTGTTTATTAGAAATTCCAAACCAACAGAAATGTGTATGCTTAATATTGATGTTTACTATATCAACACTAAAAAACTCCAGTACTGGAACTGTTTCCAAACCAGTTCTTTAACTACAGCCAGAAATATACTCAGTTTCCAAAAATTATAGCTACATGTCTGAAAGAATGAAAAAATCTTTGGAAGCATATATGAAAGAGTTTGTTATGATTATCAAATGATTAAATTATCATCATTAAATATATTAAGTGCTTTGAGTAAATCACTTTTAAAAATTACATTGAATAGACAATGGCATGGTGTTTCAAAGGTATTCCAGGATAAATTAACTGCTTCACACATTTATAGCAAGCTTCTGGACTAAGATCAGAAGTGAAATAAAGAAGATCAGAGGTTTCTGTAGTTTAATTCTGCTAAGATATTTATCTTCTAGTAATAGATTCAGATCTCTCATGGCACTCTGTGAAAAGTTCTCTACAAGTATATCATTCTCATATTTAAAGTATTACTGAATGTACTTATTCATGAATGTGACAGTTTTGATGTATTGCAGGCAAGTCAAACTGTTGTTGAACAGGACGATATCTGACTTATTGATTGTCTAAATTACCCAAAAGTTTAACCATCATTACTGCTTCTTATTCAGAAAAATGTATTAGTGCAGAAGCACCCTACAGATTTGGGCCTTCCTTAAATGCCTTTACCCCGTTATACAGAATGTGTAAGCAGTAGAAATCAGCTCTTTAATGATTAATTCCTTTGTCTGATTTGACAGGCTGTTCTTGTTAGAATCTTTGTGCTGTGTGAATGGGTGGCTGTTCAGAACAAAATACCATTAATGTTTTACAAAACATAAATTATTAGTGTGCTAATCTGTGTATCTTCCTTTTATAGATAGCATAAAATACACTGAGGAATACTGGTGATTACTGAGTTTTCAGTTTGATGTCTGTGGAAGTGTGTCATGTTTGTAGAGGGAACCTGCATAATTGTTTGGATGTCTAAATTTGAGTCAGCAAAAAATTGCTGAAAAATTACATGTAGAGCCAATCATTAAATATATTTTAAATGTTATTTTTTAGTATTATTTTTAGATTACAGAGTTAAGTTGTATTATATAAATGTGTTTAAAACTACAGACCTACCCTTTGATATTATAACGATCTTCTTGCTTTGAAAACTTCTTGTAGAGAGCTGTGACCATTATGATTTTCTTCAGATAGCTATTGAAATAATAAAGAAGTAAGCCCAAAATATAGTATAAGTTTACATATATAACATGGGGTTTCATTAATTAGCTGTCACCTGAAATGGAGAACAGTAAGAAGATATACCTTTCTTTTTTAATCAACTGTTAACACTTTCCTCTCTTTTAACTTTTTTCTGCTTTAAACTTGTCTGTTGCTTATGCCTTCTGTGTTATACTTTTCTTGTATTTTATTCAAGTGTCTTCCCCTGCACAGGGCAGCTTCTCAGCTGCAAGTTCTCCTCCTATTTTTACAATGTCTTCTAAAATCCCACTTCTTCTTTATTGTACTGAGAAAACAGGAAACATCATATCAAGATAGCTAGTCCAAATTCAATTTATCCTCCCTTCCTCCTCTATTAATATATATTAGATTATATAGTCTTTAATTAGCTATTTAAATAGCGCTTTTTTTTTCGTATTTTCCCTCTTCTTTCAGTGTGTAGGATGATTGATATCTCTAAAAGCAGCCGCTCAGTATTTTATTCAGTATATGCTTGATTACAGTAAATGGGACTATTTCTAGGCTCCTAGGAAAGAACTCAAGGTTCTAAAGCTTGATTTATGTATGTGCCTAAGCATGACATCCTAGAAATCTCCTTCAGGTGCTAAAAAAAAATCCCGTAGCAGCAAAAACCGATAGCAGGGAACTCTCTACAGAACAAGGTGGTTTTCAGGGCTCCCGAAGGAACTAAGTTGTTTGGTTTTTTTTTTTTTTAAATTCTGTAGTACATATTTACTACAGCCACTTTAAGAGGCACAAGCTCACCCTGCTCCCGTTCCAAAGGAAGCAAAGGCAGTAGCCTGCGTAAGTGACTGTAGCACCAAACCCCATCAGCTCTCCTGCGAGGTCGAGTGTGTTACCCAGGCTCTGCCTTTTTCACAAGGTCATATGGCTCTTGGATAGCTCAAGGCAGTTCACCTTGTGTTTCCATTTGCTGAATAATAAGATAGCTTTCGAATGCCAGCGCTATATTGTGCAAGTACAGACTTTGAGAGCTGACTGCCGTGAGGGTCTGGCAATTCGGATCAGCCTGGTCAGTTCCTTCTGGTTTGAAAATGTAACTCTCTTTATCCCTCCTGAGTAGAGGCAGATGTGATCCCTTCCATCATGAATTATCCTATGATCCTTTGCCTTCTATTACTACTGATTCTGGAGAATGGGAAAGATTTGGAGTACACCTTTAACTTTTCTGAAGGCTTGCTAAGCATACTATTTTTATAGACACCAGTCTAGAAAACCTAATTTTCTCTGCGCATTGTTTGGGGATGCTGAATACAAATTGCCTTGCATCACAGCAGCTGCAGGTAAAGCATCACACACAGGAAGCAGAAATTTGCAGAGAAACATGTATTCTCCTAAAACTCCCTTCTAAAAATACACAAATAAATTATGTGTCTTGGTCTGCCCATCTGTTTCTTAGAGCATGCATATTTTTCTGATATTTCTGTCCAGTAACTTTCTGAAACTTATCCATGTACTGTAAAAGAGATACAAGAATACTTTATGACCCATCAGAAGAAACCCACAATTTTCAATGAAAATATGCCTAACATGTTTTGCACATTTAATTAATGCAAACATTTTAGTCTATCATGCCTTCATATTGTGTTTGTGAAAAACACTGGTCAGACACATTATGAAATCCAAATTCCTAAACGGTATCTAGAGAAAAAATGATTTTTATTGGTTGAGGCAAAATATGGAGAGTAAGATGCTATTTTTTTTACTGGAACATGTTATGCCCAGCTTTTGCTAGAGAACACTGGATTCTTGTTTCAAGAGCCGCTCTAAAAGTGTCTTCTAAAGAATTTTAGAAGAAAAAGCATAGAAATCCTCTCAGAAAGATTCTGCAGGATGAACTTTCAGAATGCAAAAAGGTCAAACATCTTAAGTAATGTTGTGGACACACCCTCCTGTTTCCACAGGACGTGTTCTCATTCAGGAAGTCTGGTGCTAATTACTTTGAATCAAAGAGCCGGACAAGCATATCCTTCCAGTTCGGAAGATATGCATCTGGTAGGGTTAAGAAGGGATTGTGATAATGCTCAGGTAAATGCTACATGGGAAAATATCACTCATTCTTCTGTTTAGCTAAAGTTATTACTCATGTGTGAGTCACAAATAAATGAAGAATAAATGGATGAGAGAGAACGACATTTTAACTCTTCATCTTCTTTTTTTCACGTATTTGTCTACAAAAATTCTGTGGGGTGCTGGATTCTGTACCATAGGAAGAAAAAAACAGAAAAAAAAGAAAAAGGACAACTATTGCGTTTGTTAGGTACGTTTGCTGGTGATTTGAATGAAATTACATTACTCTGCCAAATAAAAAAAAAAAATGTGGTCAGAATCTTGCAGCTAGTCTTTAGGAATTCTACTAAGAGAGGCCAAAGAATGAGTCCTATATTATTCTCAGATTGTGTCTATCATTTTGGTTTTTGTTGATAAGTCTTCAAACGAACAAAGGAACATTTCATTCTCTGATTCTATCAAATGATTTAAGTTTTTCCTGTAAGACCTTTCCTACGTAGACACACAGTCAAAAATTGTATAATTTCACATCAGATTTATTATAACATAATTTTTTCTGACATTGACTAATATAAATCTGTGTGTTTGTATAAATATTGCTTGCATCTATTGGGTGCTGCTGTAAAGATTATACCCCTGCCTATGTCATTCATTGCTTTTGTTCTGGTTTTATTTAGTGAAGTGGGTGGTTATGGTGGTAGCTTCTGTAAGAAGCTGCTAGAAGTTGCTCCCCTTTGTTCAGTGGACTCATCTGGGCCTAGGGCAGACCCACTGCTGGCCAAGGCCAAGCCAATTGGTAGCAGAATGCTCCGTGATAACGCCTCTGCGATAACATATTTAAGAAGGGGAAAACAAACAAACAAAAAAAAGACGACGACTTGAAGAAGTTGAGCGGGGGTGGAGAGAGCCTTGTGGGTGTCTCACTCTCTAGCCTCCCGCCGGGTGGCTGACTGGACCCGATCCGGCCTGGTGCGGCTGCAAGAAGTGGAGAGGAGATGAGATGTGAATGAGATGTAAAGAGATCCTGAGAGGCGTCTGCCAGCCTCTTGTGAAGAATTTTTCTTGTGAGAGGAACGGCTGCAGACGCCAAGGTCAGTGAAGGAGGGGGAGGAGTAATGTGGCTCCTGGCCAAGATTCCCCTGCAGCCTGTGGTGATGACCATGGTGGAGCAGGTTGTCCCCCTGCAGCCCATGGAGGTCCACAGAGGAGCAGAGATCCACCTGCAGCCCGTGGAGAACCCCATGCCGGGGCAGGCGGATGCCTGAAGGAGGCTGTGGCCCGTGGAGGGCCCATTAGGGCACCTGTTCTGGAGGGACTGCACCCCATGGAAGAGATGACCCACGCCAGAGCAGTTTCATGAAGGACTGTGGCGTATGGGTGGGACCCCACGAAGGAGCAGGGGAGGAATGTGAGGAGTTCTTCACCCGATGATGAAGCAGCGGCATGAAACAACATGTGCTGAACTGACCGTAACCCTCATTCCCTCTTCCCCACTGTGCCATTCAGGGGGGCAAGGTAGTAGAGACAATGTTAAGCCCGGGAAGAGGGAGGGATGGGGGAAGGTTATCTTGTTCTCTGTCTCATTATTCTGCTATGTTTTTAGCAATAAATGAATAGTTTTCCCCAAGTCTAGTCTGTTTTGCCTGTAATGGTAACTTTAAGTATTTTCTCCCTGTCCTTATCTCAAACCTCGAGCCGTTTTTCTTATATCATCTCCCTCTGTTCTCTCGGAGGTTGAGGGGAGTAAGAGAGAGACTGAGTCATCTGGTCCCGATCAGGGCTGAAGTACGACAGCTTTGCAGCCTGAAACCTACTCTACTCTCCTTCACCAAAACAAGATATTTTATTTTACTTTCAAAACTATCATTGATTTTATGCTGTTCTTCAGCTTTCATTAATAGAGAACATAATTTGCCACTTTCAGTCAACTTATATTGCAGCGTTTTCTCCCATTTACAATCATAGAATATCTCAAGTTACAAGTGACCCATAAGGATCATCAAGTCCAATTCCCTGATCCTCACAGGACTACCTAAACCAAAATCATATAACTAAAAGAGCATCATCCAGATGCTCCTTGAACTCTGACAGGCTGAGTGCCATGACCACTTTTCTGGTGAGCCTGTTCCAGTGACTGACCACCATCTCACTGAAGAACCTTTTCCTAATGTCCAATCTGAACTTCCCCTGATGCAGCTTTGTTCTATTTCCTCATGTCCTATCACTGGTCACCAGAGAGAGATCAGCACCTCCCTACCCACTGCCCTCCTTGAGAAGGCTGTAGACTGTGATGAAGGCATCCTTCAGCCTTCTCTTCTCCAAGCTGAACAAAGCAAATGACCTCAGCTGCTCCTCATAAGTCTTGCCCTTGAGGCCTGTCACCATCTTGGTTGCTCTCCTATGGACACACTCAAATATCTTGATGTCCTTCTTACTGGGGCCTTGAGGCACCCAAAACTGCACACAGTACTTGAGGTGGGGCCGCACTAGTGCAGTGTAGAATAGGGCAATCACCTCCCTTGACCAGCTAGCTAAGTGCATGATGCACCCTGAGACACAGTTGGCCCTTTTTACTGCCAAGGCACACTGTTGAATCATATTCAACTTGCCATGAACCCAAACTCCCTGATCTCTTTCTGTGGGGCTGCTCCCTAGCCTTTAATTCCTCCATTTGTGCATATAACCTGGATTACCCCATCCCAGCTGCAGAAGTCAGCACTTACTTTTGTTAAATTTCGTGCAGTTGATGAGTTCTTAGCTCTCTAGTCTATCCAGATCTCTCTGTAAGGCCTCTCTGCCCTCGAGGGAGTCCACAGCTCATCCTAGTTTAATATTGTTGTGAAAATTACTTAACTTGCGTTCGAATCCTGCATCCAAATCAGTTATAAAAACATTAAAGAACATGGGTTTTTTACAAGGTTTTAAACAAGAATACTTGTGGTTTCTCCCATGTGTAGTTCCCCGAAAAATCCCCAAAGTCATTTAATTGTTCTCTTTAATGTTTTACCTTCAAATTCTCATTTGTCATGATGGCTTCTAAACTCGGCAGCAGTGGAGACACTATTATACTTACTACTAATATTGTATGACCTTATACTCCTACACTTGTTGTATCCATTTGTTGTATCTTACATTTATATCACAAACTCCCTTGAGACAGGGGTCATTGTATGTTTATGAAGGCCCTACTGAACTGAAATGTATTCTTATGTCACCATAAGTCCTAGAAGTCACTGTATTATAGTAGTAGTATAGCAATAGTAACTTGAACCTTTGTGTTCAGAAAAATGTGCAGTATCTCGTGTGCAATGCACAGTTTTGCCAAGAGTAGGGCTTTCACAAGTTGCTGAGCATCACTTAAATACAAAGTGTTTGTAGAAAAAGAGCACAGTCCCATGTCTGTATCAACAGAGGACAGAGGATAAAAATGATGAGTGTAAGCAGTAAGAAAAGGTCTGGTTTGAATTTAGGGAAAAATTTATATCACTAAGGATAGTGAAATGTTGGAGAAGCATAAAATCTGCATTCCCAAAACTATGTACGGAGAGGTTAGACAAAGATCAGTTAGAGGTGACAGAAAATGGGCTTTGGCCTCTCAGAAACCGTTCCTATTCTTACTGTCAATTTTGCAGTACATATATGGGTACATATATGATATTGTTAGTATGATATGGTTACAGATTTCAAAACACCAGAAAAAAAACCCTTAATTTTTTTAAAAAAGTGTTAAGTAGCTAAATAATGATGAATTAAGAGAACTTTAGAGTCAATAAACATGTAAATTATTATTAATTTTATGTATAATATTTTTGTGGTCTTTATTATGTTTTAATTAAGAGGTGTTGTTATTTTTAAGCTTATTTTTATGTTTAGTCACATAGAGAGATCTGAAAGATTCTATTTGAACAAAGTGCTTCTTTTTCTTCCTATATTTCTATCTATTTTCAAGTCAAAACCCCTGGGTTTTTTGTTAGATATTTATCAGTCTCAGAAAGGGTAATGGGGAGGTTTGCAAGCTTTAACTAAGGCAGCAGAAGCACAGAAAACTTTTACATAGATACCTTTGTTTCTGAGACTTTTGTTTAAATAGGCTGTAAGCAAAACAAAAATGAAAGGCTTGGGTTGTGTTTGCTTTGAACATCTGAAGCTTCATAGAACAGGATTTAGGAATAATGCCTAAAAGGATGAGAAGATTAGTTTGATGAGAGTCATGTCAGAAGATGAAGAAACTACTTCAATTTTTGAAGATCAGTGTAAAAGCTAACATTGAATTCTTGGAAATTTGACTACGTCAACTGTCTGCAATAGTCAAAGCAATGTGGATGGATGTGGATGTCAATGCAATTAAATGTATATTTATAGGCTGCACTACTGTTGTACCTTTGGGCAGCAGTGGAATTGAAACGTGGTCTTGATAACTGACCTTTCTCTGTATTTTGTTGGATAAACTGAGGACAAACTTGGCATAGCTGATTTGCTGAATCAAATGCTGTCACTAAACTGAATAAAAAATATCTTCTGCTTTCTGTTAACCAAATTTCAGCCAGCAGATGTTTTAATTTTTTAAGCATAGCCTTTAACTCATCTTCTAACTGTTCTCAAATTCCGAGTACTTTAATTTTTCTTGTGAAAAGGCAACATGGAGATAAAATTAGGTTTTTTTTTTAAAATAAGAAAGAATAAATTTATCATACTTCTATTTGTATCGTGTTCATACAACACTTTCCATGGTCCACATCAAATCACTATAAGCTGACACTGAGACAGAGTGAGAAGAAAATTAAAAACAACAGAGTATGTTAGTGATTTCTGTTTTTGCAATTACAGAATTCCTATCACCACTCTCTTAATGAAAGGTAAATGACAGTGTCAGCATTTCTATTGTGATATCTTTAGGGGGTTTGCATTTTAAACAAAACTGTCAAAGAAATAATTCTAATAGGTTTTTCTACAGTTTGTACTATGTTCTTTACCTGTTGTATGTTGATTCTGAACACGGATTTTGACAATACTGATGTCCTTATATTAGCTATTTAGCTATTCTATTTCCATTACGACTGACAACTAAGAGCTTAGAAAATATCTACATCTCACCAGCCTCCACTGGCTCCCTGGTCCATTTGGAGAAATTTTATTTTTTTAATCACTTTAGTACAGCTCTGTTTCATTTAACTATTGGCACACCTCACCAAGGCAGCGTGGGCAGAGTCCTTCTGGTGCTGGCTAAGTAACAGTAAGAATCTTTAGAAGCTGAAATTATCCTTTTTCTTTTTGTTGCTAGAAAGGCAGAAAGGTTGAAAAAAACAAAGTTAATAAATAGTCAGCAAAATGTTAGTTTAAAGCTTGTATCTGGTATATAATATTCAGTTATTATTTGGGGAATAATATACATATAACTGAAATAAATTAATCCATTAATTTGGCTTATGATGCACTATTACTAAGCAGATGTCACTGCAAAATTTCTGGTTTCTGCTAGGGAGGTGCCAAACCCAGTAGCCCAATAGGGGTGAGGCTACCACAGCTCCACGACCTCAGGTCCCACCAGTTAGGGAGGCTGAGCACATATTCCTAGTAGGCACACACATAAACACACATGTACAACACCACAAATACACACGTACACATAGCCAGCCACACACACAACACAGACAGACACACTCCGCACTCACACAAACAGAACCAACGGCCTCATCCAGATTCCCTCTCTGGCTGAGCAGGATGGAGGTCTGCTAGCAGGAGTGTATGTACAAGATGAATCCACCCAGCAGCTGGATTCAGCCATTCAGTTGGCACAGTAGTAGCCCCTGGGTCACTGTCCCCATAGCTGCTGGCACCTGGACATACAGACCCCCAGGGTCTGTAGCTCCACTCCAGTTGCTGCTACAGATACACACACACAAGCACCCACACTCACCAGCTGATCTTCCCCTCAGAGCTCCCCCGACCCTACAGTCCCTCTGACAGCAGGGACTCTCCTGGTCCTTTCTGTAACCAAGTCCTCTTGTGGTCTCACCCTTGGAGACACCCCATCCCAGACCCATTGCTCCCAGGCCACTTCACCTTCTTGCTGGCAAGTCCAGTTTGATCCCTGATAGTGCCTGCACACCCACTTGCACACTTACTCCAGGTGCCGCACTTCACTCCCGTCCCTTCAGATGCTGTTACCAGGAATTTGAACCTTTTGTGCAGACCGTGACCAGGCAAGCCCTCTGACCACCCACCATTTATGCGTTGCTAGCCCAGTTACCACTTTATCCCTTTATTTTCCCATGCTTGTTCCTCCCCATATGACATTGATTCCTCCCTTTCTCTACCTTACGTTCTACCCCTAAACATCCTATGATATTTCTTGTGCAATCTGAAAATGCTCTTTCACTGCATCCCATAGTGTGCCCCAGACCCCTAGGCAGCAACCCTTCTGAAATATACTCCGTAGAGTTGCTTCTGTTGACTCATTTTGATGACTCAGGACACAGTGAATGATGCTGTCTTGGGACAGCCCTGGGACTGGCCCAGACAGGGTGTCCATTCAACTGAGTCCATAATTTGGGTTCCTCCTCCTGCTGTTCTATCTCTGTGCTTGTGTACATGGGCCTTTGATGAACTGGACTCGCCTGAGATGGGTCTGTAAGTGGCTGGTGCTGGCTAGCATTTAGGTTCCCTTACCTACCATTCTTCCTCTGTGCTTCTTGGTGTCTTGGAGTATAGCATTTTATCACATAAACCTAAGAGCCTTGTCACTGTTTTTCCATTAATCAGTCTAGCTATTAGTGGAGAAATACAATGGAGTTCAACTGTCTTTAATATTCATGACTCACAGTGGGTTTTTTTTAAGAAGAGAATTGGGAAAACTGGATTTTCCCATCTCAAATGTTGGCATTTCGGAAGTAGATTGTTGGACCTGGCTGAAAAAAAGTAACTTGGTGGTACATAAACTAGGTAAATCCTTGCCAGCACATGTGAGAAACTGAGGAGAAAGTGCTGAAAGGCTTCAAACTTCAAGACTAGTGAGTGGCACACTATGGGAGAAAGCTGTCAAGATAGTGGATACTCCTGTTACTTAATACCCAAAATGTGATTCCCCGTCATGCAATATATTATTTAATGGTGTAATTTTAAATGTGATATTCTAAGTGCAAATGAAATGTAGGTGTAGAAGAAGTAAATATAAAAGCATAAGAAAAGTCCTTAGTGAAATAAAGAAGGTACTTTAACAGAGTAACCATGCTAATTTTAATCGATTCACTTTAGTATCTAATTATCTTAATATTTTTTTGTCAGATCTAGTATTTTTCAAACACTAAGCATTAGTCTACTAGATTGAGTTCAGAAAATGAATCAGACATGAATCTTTGTGTTAATAGGTAGCTCATGTTGACTTCGATGAGCCATTTGTTACAAGAAAATGAGTGTTGTTAACACTCAAAATATGCAAATCTGGCATATTTCAGAGCAGATTAACATATCATTATGATATCAGGATTGCATATAATGGAGCTTCTTCTACCTAGTTCTCTACTTTTCAATTAATTTTTAATGAATAATCCTAAACCTTGTATTTTATTTAAAAGAAAGTGAGCCTACGTAGCACAATGTTAAATCAGAATGGCTTCTGAACCTGGCTGTTTTGTCCAACATCCATGGTTCAATTGTGTGGGATATCTCTGGGTTGCTCAGATGGAGGCAAAAATGTAGTGCAAAGCTCTGCTGCCAGTGTCATCCAACAGAGTTGTCATCATGACTAAATGCAGCAGTTGCCTTAGGTAATGCTGCTACGATGGTGCCTCTGATACTCAGCATTTTTCTAAGGGCATGAACACAGCCAGTTGCATACCTCATCTCTGGGATATTAAGCTCGATTAATATGCTCTGAAAGTGATACGTTAGAAAAGTGAGGAATGTTCAAGGAAAGAACTGCCTACTGCACGTGGAGTCTGGAAGGTAGGATACCAGATGCAGTGCATTTTAGCCCAAGACATAACCAGAGTGATTATTTTGTTTGCAAGATAGACACATGATGGATCTTTTCTTGTGTCTTCCAACAGTAATGCTCTTGTATTCTCCTTTTTCAGTAAAGTTAGTTTTATTTATCCGCAGATGCAATGCTTTTAAGGGAAGATTAATTACTTTCTTAGTGATTCAAAAATGAGCTGTGTTTTCCCAATTTCTGGATAGGGCTTTAGCCACTGGTTCTTTTAATTTTAGTCCAACCGTAGATATTTAAATGCAGCCTTTATTACCACCATCAGCACCTGGCAAGAAAAGCAGTTATACACTTGTGAAAACGAATGAGCAAATGAATATTGAAACTCCAAAGGCAATTATTACATGTCTGCAAGGAGTATCACAAGAATAGTAACAATTCCAGTGATGCTGTCTTTTATTAATAGTCTTACATTTATTTCATGATACTTTAGGAATTAAATGTGTTGGCCCTTCACCTTTTATTCAGCTAATCATACTCTGTAGAAAATCCATTTTGTTATCCAGCCAAATTGCTGAGCAATCATTCATCAGAGCTTCACTCACGAACAATTTATTGTTTTACCTGTGGCAGTACTGTAAAATAACAAATTATTTTAAATAGAGCCTTGATCTTTGTTAAGACTATGTTAGTCCCCATTATTAGCTTGTCAACTATGAACAGAAATTGTGACTGCTCAGCTTATGGCCATAGCTCTCAACATCAGTCAGGCACACCTGTGGTTTGGTTTGTATTTAGAAGTTGTTTGCTTTTTCAGAAATTATAGCGTTGGTTTCCATATAAAATATTTGTGTCAGATAGACATATAAGGACAATTGACATTTTCCTCTGGGAAACAGGTAATGATCAAATGTCCACCCTAACATGTTTTATGAAGTGTACTGATCTGTTCATGAACTTTATGATGCACCTGAAGACCTTGACAAAAGTAAACAGAATAATTCTTCATTCTTGTCCTTAGATGAAATCTCAGCTAATAGTCTCTCCCAAGAGAGGTCTCAAGCATAGATTCCAGTTTTCCTCTTCAGTGCGTATTCCCCATTGTTGAGGGAGTTGTTAGGAGGCAGAGGAAATGTCATTATTAGTAAACTGCTAGTATGTAGTCCTGTGCTTGGTGCTTGGACGTTGCAGCAAAGGACTGCACTCATTATCTACCTGAGCTAGAAGCACGGACAGGAGTGACTTGTCTGAAACTTAGACTAAGACTGAGATTGTGATAAGGAGTTATGGAAATAGATGCAGAAAAAGGAAGCAGAAGACGACTGAGAATAGAAGTCTGCCATTGCTTGCTAAAAGTCATGAAAAATTTTAGGCTTCCTAACTTCTGTTTGGTGATCTTATTATATGCGTTACCCAGTAAGGTTATGATCTGCACTTGGTTAGTAAGCTGCCATCTTTTGAAAGCAATTCTTTTTGCTACTGTTTTCTATTCTTTTGCTTCTTTGAAATTAGACTATTGCACCAAGCTGATACAGGCAGTCAGGGACTGAAACTGATAATGAATGCAGCAGTAAACTTAGTGAGCTATTGAACTGTGGGAGGCAGGCAGAAGCCCATCTTCTAAGGTCTGCATTGGTTGCTTAATTGTTTCCAGAAGCTGTTTAGGATGTTATAAATCATGCAAGACTACAAAATCTTGTATTATCCAATGTCGTATTACCACAGCTGCTGCTAGCAGAGAGCTCAATACTGATTTCTTTGCACTCTCCCTTCCCTTTCTCCTTCTCTTTTCCCTTCTCACTGTACACATACATGCAATCAAGTGTGTACTGTATAAATGCTCTAGGACTGTAAACATTACCTCTAGCACCACCTGAGTCTGAAGCTGCCTGAGTACTATAATCTTCATTTCAGGTTGCAAAAACCATCATTTTCAGAGGGCAGAAAAAAAGGTGTTGGAAATTTTACATCTCATAAAGATGAAAGGTTGGAAAGGAGTGTCTGTATATTTCTTGTTTGCCGAGTTTCCAATTAAGTTAGTGTTGATGTATTGTGGTATTAATAGTTAGGCTACTTAGAGCCTTGCATAAGGGCATATTATTATTTATATTAAGTAAACATATCTTAGATTCTAGTTCTAATGGCAACGTATAATGCCATTCATCCTTAAGTATTTACCTTGAGCTCTGGACCCAGTGGAATGAATCTAACAATTTAAGAATAAATAATATTAAATCTAAGTTTCTGTCATATTCAGCCCCGATCAGGACCAGACTACGCAGTCTCTCTCTTACTCTCTCCACCCTCCAAGAGAATAGTGGGAGATAATACAAGAAAAAAAGGCTCAAGGTTTGAGATAAGGACAGGGAGAAAATCCTTAAAGTTACTGTCACAGGCAAAATCAGACTTGACTTGGGGAAAACTATTCATTTATTACTAAATCTAGCAGGATAATGAGACAGAGAAACAAGATAAACCTCCTCCCCACCCCTCCCTTTTCTCAAGCTTAGCATTATCTCTGTTAACATTAACATAACCTTCCCCCCCCGAGCGACACAGGGGAAGAGGGAATGAGGGTTACGGTCAGTTCATCACGCATTGTTTTACGCCACTGCTTCACAGTTGGGGGAAGAACTCCTCACATCCCTCCCCTGCTCCAGTGTGGGGTCCCACCCACACGCCACAGTCCTTCATTAAACTGCTCTGGCATGGGTCATTTCTTCCATGGGGTGCAGTCCCTCCAGAATGGCTGCCCCAGCGGGCCCTGCACGGGCCACAGCCTCCTTCAGGCATCCACCTCCCCCGGTGCGGGGTCCTCCACGGGCTCCAAGTGGATCTCTGCCCCTCCGTGGACCTCCATGGGCTGCAGGGGGACAACCTGCTCCACCATGGTCATCACCACAGGCTGCAGGGGAATCTTGGCCAGGAGCTGCATTACTCCTCCCCCTCCTTCTTCACTGACCTTGGTGTCTGCAGTTGTTTCTCTCACAAGAAAAGTTCTTTACAGCAGGCTGGCAGAAGCCTCTCAGGATCTCTTCACATCATCCATCTCCTCTCCTCTCCACCTCTTGCAGCCGGACTGGGCTGAGTTGGGCCCAGTTGGCCGCCTGGCAAGAGGCCAGAGGGTGAGGCCTTCAAGGCCCACGAGGCCTGCGCCTCCCCCTCTGCGCCTCTGCCCCCACTCAGCTTCTTCACATCTTCTCTTCTCCCTTTTTTTTCTGTTTCCCCCTTCTTAAATAACTGATCACAGAGGTGTTATCACAGAACATTCTGCTAGCAATCGGCTTGGCCTTGGCCAGCAGTGGGTCCGCCCTAGGCCCGGCTGAGTCCACTGAACAAAGGGGAGCAACTTCTTGCAGTTTCTTACAGAAGCTACCACCTTAGGCCCCCCTCACTAAACAAAACCACAACAGTTTCATAGCTTGTACTTAATTATAATTGCCAGTCGTGTACTACTTCTGGAAAAAAGTACAGAGTATTTTGTGTTTTATTGTCCCTAGTTGAACTTATTAGGCACAAGAACTACGTGGATATCATTGCTTATTAAGCAAATGGCATATGCAATGAGAATTATTCACTATTTTTCTTTGCTAGAAAATATTTTTACAGACTATGGAAATATTTCACAGTAGAATACATTATATTTAAACACCAGAAAGCTATTATGATAATTGTAGTATGAGACATATATCAGAAAGGAGGACAACAGCACTAGACAGAATTTTCATTCTCATTCCTTCTACATGTTAACATTCCTTTACTGGTATATATTATCATTTTATATTTTATAACAATATTATATTAAATGAGCAATGAAAATTGCAAACAGTAAAAGTTAATGTTGCTTCTTATAGGTTAACTTATTTCCTATGTCAAGGTTTTTGTAGAATAGAGATGGCAATTTTTACAGCGGGGTAGATCTCACCTAATACAAGCACTTAAAAATTATTGACCTACTAAGTAAGATGCCCAGACTTCCTCTGCAGTTAATGGAAAGGGATGAGGAATTTCAGCACACTCAGTTGAGACATATTTAACACTTGAAATTAAGTAGGATGAATTTATATTGCTCTGTTGATATTTATGGTTATTAAAACTTCAGATGTGTTAATATATGTTGCTGTTGCAGCATGGTAGCAGCTTTATGACTATACAGCTACCTAACTGAGGAAATAGTTTTGGATTAAGTTGCATTTGGATTCGATTCAAATTGTCAAAAAAACTATGAATTCTTTTGGTGAGGTCTTGTTTCAGTATTTTTTTTTCTAATTTCAACGTCCTTATGAGATTTCTACTAGTGTTTTCAATGTGATTTGAAGGGTAAGGATTGAAAGACAGATTTGAAAGCCCATATTTATTATTTAGAATGGAATAGAATAGAAATTAATAGAACAGAATCATTAAGGTTGGAAAAGACCTCCAAGATCATCAAGTCCAACTGCCAACCCAACACCACTATGCCTCCTCAACTATGTCCCAAAGTGCCACATCTACATGTCCTTTGAACATCTCCAGGGATGGTGACACCACCACTTTCTTTAGCAGCCTGTTCTTGTGCCTGACCACTCTTTCAGTAAAGAATTTTTTCCTGATGTCCGATGTAAACCTCCCTGGATGCAACTTGAGGCCACTTCCTCTCGTCCTATCACTAGTTATTTGGAAGAAGAGACCAATACCCACCTCCCTACATCCTCTTTTCAGGTAGTTGTAGAGAGTGATGAGGTCTCCCCTCAGCCTTCTCTTCTCTAGACTAAACAATCCCAGTTCATTCAGAAACTCCTCATAAGACTTGTGCTCCAGACTCTTCACCAGCTTTGTTGCCCTTCTCTGGACATGCTTCAGCAACTCAACGTCCTTCTTGTACTGAGGAGCCCAAAACTGCACACAGTACTCAAGGTGCGTCCTCACCAGTGCTGAGTACAGGGGCACAATGACTTCACTACTCCGCTGGCCACACTGTTCCTGATCCAAGCCAGGATGGTGTTGGCCTTCATGGCCACCTGGGCACACTGCTGGCTCACCAGCTGTCTACGAGCACCCCCAGGTCCCTTTCTGCCAGGCAGCTTTCCAGCCACTCTTCCCCAAGCCTGTAGCGTTGCATGAGGTTGTTGTGCCTGAAGTGCAGGACCCGGTACTTGGCCTTGTTGAACCTCAAACAATAGACCTCGGCCCATCAATCCAGCCTGTCCAGATCCCTCTGCAGAGCCTTCCTACCCTCTAGGAGATTGACATTCCCACCCAATTTGGTGTCATCTGTTTACTGAGGGAGCACTCAATCCACTCATCCAGATTATTGATAAAGATATTAAACAAGACTGGCCCCAAAACTGAGCCCTTGGGAACACCGCTTGTGACCGGCTGCCAAGTGGGTTTAACTCCATTCAGCACAACTCTCTGGGCCCGGCCATCCATCCAGTTTTTTACCCAGTGAAGAGTACACCTTTCTAAGCCATGAGTCATCAGCTTCTCTAGGAGAATGCCATGGGGGACAGTGTTAGAAAAATTGCTTTTTTCAACAAACAATATCCAGTGAAAGATATTATTTTTGTTTACATAATTTATAGGAAAGATCACAAAAATGAACAATTCTATAATTTCTACTTGTGTGTAAAATGTTGGGTTTTTTTTAAAATATCATGGTGAAAAGGAATATCATAATAGTTTCAACTGCAATTGAATACAGCAGAAGGAAAATATATAAGGAACATTGGGTATGATACTTTGTCTTTAGTGCGTTGAAATTAGTTTCTTCCAGTTCTTATTTAGATACGCTTTCATACTACCAATCCCAGTGCTGTAGCCCAGGTGTAACTAAAAATGCATAGTAATGGTGTCCTGATTTCAGCTGGGATGGCACTATTTTTCTTCCCAGCAGCTGCTATGTTTTAGATTTAGTATGGGATTTGGTATGTGCAGAATGTTGATAACACACTGAAAGTATTAGTTGTTGCTAAGAAATCAAGGAGGTTTTGAGCTTCGCAGGTTTTGCTAATGAGCAGGTGCAAGAAGCTAGGAGGGATATAGCCGGTACAGTTGATCCAGACTGGCCAAAGGAAATACTCCATACCACAGATGTCATGCTCTATATATAAGGAGGGTTGGCCAGTGGGCAACTCTCTTTCTTTCAGGATCATTCCAAGATAGCTCTCTGTTCCATTCCATGATGGCTGCTCAGGACAGACTGTATCAATCCTTGGGTCTTTGGGTGGTAAAAAATGGACCATAGTTTGTTTTGTATATTGTAGTATCTTCTTCCTCTTCCTCTTCTTCATCTTCTTCTTCATTTCCTTCTACTTCTTCTTCTTCTTTGCTGTCCTTTATCTCAGCCCATGGGTTTTCCTTTCTTTCTGATTCTCTCCTTCCTCCCACCTGGGAGGAGGGAGGGTGAGCAAGCAGCTGTGTAGTACTTAGTTGCTGGCTGGGGTAAAACCACAACAAATGGTAAGGCACAAATATTTTTTTAGGAGTTATAGATGGGTGATCTTATGAAAATTATTGCAAATACATTGGACTTACTAAACTTTCCCAGGCTTAGTTATTTTAAAAATAGAAGAATGAGGTAACCATTATGATAGTGAACAATGAACGTGTATCATTTTCTGTGTCTGATGGAGTTTGAATAGATAAAAAGGTAGCAGAATATTGGAGGTATCATGCTATTTTTTTTTTTTTTTTTTTTTTGCAGCTGACAGCTGCTCTCCAAAAGACAGTGTGTGCACATTCTGCTGTAACTGTGATGGAAACACGGCATAATGATCCAAAACCGCTTTACAAGATATCAGAGTTCTGAAGAAAATATACATTAAAAATTGACCTTCAGTTAGTAATGCAATAGTTCTGTAACACATTTTGCTAGCATACAAAACATATAAGGATGAAATTCTATGGCAGACAGAGCACAGGAAATGTCTAAATAATGGTTAGTGATAATTAAGTACAGGACAGCGTGTTCTGCTCCTGAATCTACCACTTAACATTGTCTTTTGTGGATTTGTTTAAAAAAATTATAGCATAGAAAAAATTTAATTCCAAATTGGACATTAGAAACATAATGGATCCAGAATAAGTTCTTAGTTTTATACACCATCAAATATGCTGACCCAGCTGCTAAATTTCAAATATGATTGCAAATTATTCAGCTATGCTCTGGTTTCTACTGTTTAGCTATATAACAAAATTCTTATGGAAAGAAACAAAATTATTTGATACTGCACTGCTTTTTGATACTGATGCTGATTTGATACTGATACTGCATTCCGATGAAGAAGAAGTCAGGCAAAAAGGCCAGGAGGCCAGCGTGGATGAGCAAGGAGCTCCTGGACCAACTGAAAGTAAAGAAGGAAGCCTAGAGAGGGTGGAAGCGGGGACAGGTAGCCTGGGAGGACTACTGAGTGGCTGTGCGAGTGGCCAGGGATAGGGTGAGGAAGGCTAAAGGCCTGATGGAATCGAACTTGGCCAGGGATATAAAAAGTAACAAGAAAAGCTTTTACAGGTATGTAGGGGACAAAACAAAATCCAAGGAGAATGTAGGCCCCCTCCGGAAGGAAACAGGTGTCGTGGTTACCCGGGATATGGAGAAGGCTGAGGTACTCAATGACTTTTTTGCCTCAGTCTTCACCAATAAGGGCTCTTGTCTCTCCACCCAAGCTGTGGAAGGGACAGGCAGGGACTGTGAGGATGAACAACCGCCCACTGTGCTCGAAGAGCAGGTTTGGGATCATCTAAGGAACTTGAAGGGGCACAAGTCCATGGGGCCTGATGAGATCCATCCGCGCGTCCTGAGGGAACTGGCGGATGAAGTTGCCAAGCCACTGGCCATCATATTTGAGAAATCGTGGCGGTCTGGTGAGGTCCCCGACGACTGGAAGAGAGGGAACATAACCCCCATTTTCAAAAAGGGGAGTAAGGAAGACCCGGGCAACTACAGGCCGGTCAGTCTCACCTCTGTGCCTGGCAAGGTCATGGAGCAGATTCTCCTGGAAACC